>JALMGF010000253.1:0-600000 GCA_023333645.1 Sceloporus occidentalis
AGTGTGCAGTGTCCAGTGCGCAGTGTCCAGTGCCCAGTGTGTGGTGTCCAGTGTGCAGTGTGCAGTATCCAGTGAGCAGTGTCCAGTGTGCAGTGTCCAGTGTGCAGTGTCCAGTGTGCAGTGTGCAGTGCGCAATGCCCAGTGTGCAGTGCGCAGTGTCCAGTGTGCAGTGTCCAGTGTTCAGTGCCCAGTGTGCATTATCCAGTGTCCAGTGTGCAGTGTGCATTGTCCAGTGTGCAGTGTGCAGTGTGCAGTGTGCAGTGCGCAATGTCCAGTGCGCAGTGCGCAATGTCTAGTGTGCAGTGCGCAGTGTCCAGTGTCCAGTGTCCAGTGTGCAGTGTCCAGTGCCCAGTGTCCAGTGTGCAGTGTCCAGTGCCCAGTGTCCAGTGTGCAGTGCGCAATGTCCAGTTTGCAGTGCGCAGTGTGCAGTGTCCAGTGTGCAGTGTCCAGTGTGCAGTGCCCAGTGTCCAGTGTCCAGTGTGCAGTGTCCAGTGTCAAGTGTCCAGTGCGCAGTGTCAAGTGCGCAGTGCCCAGTGTCCAGTGTGCAGTGTGCAGTGTCCAGTGTCCAGTGTGCAGTGTGCAGTGTCCAGTGTCCAGTGTGCAGTGTGCAGTGTCCAGTGTCCAGTGCGCAATGTCCAGTGTGCAGTTTCCAGTGTGCAGTGTGCAGTGTCCAGTGTGCAGTGTCCAGTGTGCAGTGTGCAGTGTCCAGTGTGCAGTGTGCAGTGTGCAGTGCGCAATGTCCAGTGTGCAGTGCGCAGTGTCCAGTGTGCAGTGTCCAGTGTCCAGTGTGCAGTGTCCAGTGTCCAGTGTGCAGTGCGCAATGTCCAGTTTGCAGTGCGCAGTGTGCAGTGTCCAGTGTCCAGTGTGCAGTGTCCAGTGTCCAGTGTCCAGTGTGCAGTGTCCAGTGTCCAGTGTCCAGTGTGCAGTGCCCAGTGTCCAGTGTGCAGTGTCCAGTGTCAAGTGTCCAGTGTCCAGTGCGCAGTGTGTAGTGTCCAGTGTCCAGTGTGCAGTGTCCAGTGTCCAGTGTGCAGTGTCCAGTGCGCAGTGTGCAGTGTGCAGTGTGCAGTGTCCAGTGTGCAGTGCCCAGTGTCCAGTGTGCAGTGTCCAGTGTGCAGTGTCCAGTGTGCAGTGTCCAGTGTCCAGTGCGCAGTGTCCAGTGTGCAGTGTCCAGTGTCCAGTGTCCAGTGTGCAGTGTCCAGTGTGCAGTGTGCAGTGTGCAGTGTCCAGTGTCCAGTGCGCAGTGTCCAGTGTGCAGTGCGCAGTGTCCAGTGTGCAGTGTCCAGTGTCCAGTGCGCAGTGTGCAGTGTCCAGTGTGCAGTGTCCAGTGTCTAGTGTGCAGTGTCCAGTGTGCAGTGTCCAGTGTGCAGTGCGCAATGTAAAGTGTGCAGTGTGCAGTGCGCAGTGTGTAGTGTCCAGTGTCCAGTGTGCAGTGTCCAGTGTCCAGTGTCCAGTGTGCAGTGTGCAGTGTCCAGTGTCCAGTGTGCAGTGTGCAGTGTCCAGTGTGCAGTGCGCAGTTTCCAGTGTGCAGTGTCCAGTGTGCAGTGCGCAGTGCGCAGTGTCCAGTGTCCAGTGTCCAGTGTCCAGTGTGCAGTGTCCAGTGTGCAGTGTCCAGTGTCCAGTGTCCAGTGTCCAGTGTGCAGTGTGCAGTGTGCAGTGTGCAGTGTGCAGGTTGCAGTGTCCAGTGTCCAGTGTCCAGTGTGCAGTGTCCAGTGTGCAGTGTGCAGTGTCCAGTGTGCAGTGTCCAGTGTGCAGTGTGCAGTGTGCAGTGTGTAGTGTGCAGTGTGCAGTGTACAGTGTCCAGTGTGCAGTGTGCAGTGTGCAGTGTCCAGTGTGCAGTGTGCAGTGTGCAGTCTCCAGTGTCAAGTGTGCAGTGCGCAATGTCCAGTGTCCAGTGTGCAGTGTCCAGTGTGCAGTGCGCAGTGTGTAGTGTCCAGTGTCCAGTGTCCAGTGTGCAGTGTGCAGTGTCCAGTGTCCAGTGTGCAGTGTCCAGTGTGCAGTGCGCAGTGTCCAGTGTGCAGTGTGCAGTGTGCAGTGTGCAGTGTCCAGTGTCCAGTGCGCAGTGTCCAGTGTCCAGTGCGCAGTGTCCAGTGTGCAGTGTCCAGTGTGCAGTGTCCAGTGTCCAGTGTCAAGTGTGCAGTGCGCAGTGTCCAGTGCGCAGTGTCCAGTGTGCAGTGTCCAGTGCGCAGTGTCCAGTGTGCAGTGTCCAGTGTGCAGTGTCCAGTGTCCAGTGTGCAGTGCGCAATGTCCAGTGTGCAGTGCGCAGTGTCCAGTGTGCAGTGTCCAGTGTCCAGTGTGCAGTGTCCAGTGTGCAGTGTGCAGTGTCCAGTGTGCAGTGTGCAGTGTCCAGTGTCCAGTGCGCAGTGTCCAGTGCGCAATGTCCAGTGTGCAGTGCGCAGTGCGCAGTGTCCAGTGCGCAGTGCGCAGTGTCCAGTGTGCAGTGTCCAGTATGCAGTGCGCAGTGTCCAGTGCGCAGTGTGCAGTGTGCAGTGCCCAGTGTGCAGTGTCCAGTGTCCAGTGTGCAGTGTCCAGTGTCAAGTGTGCAGTGCACAATGTCCAGTGTGCAGTGTGCAGTGTCCAGTGTGCAGTGTGCAGTGCCCAGTGCGCAGTGTCCAGTGTGCAGTGTCCAGTGACCAGTGTGCAGTGTCCAGTGCGCAGTGTCCAGTGCCCAGTGTGTGGTGTCCAGTGTGCAGTGTGCAGTATCCAGTGAGCAGTGTCCAGTGTGCAGTGTCCAGTGTGCAGTGTCCAGTGTGCAGTGTGCAGTGCGCAATGCCCAGTGTGCAGTGCGCAGTGTCCAGTGTGCAGTGTCCAGTGTTCAGTGCCCAGTGTGCATTATCCAGTGTCCAGTGTGCAGTGTGCATTGTCCAGTGTGCAGTGTGCAGTGTGCAGTGTGCAGTGCGCAATGTCCAGTGCGCAGTGCGCAATGTCTAGTGTGCAGTGCGCAGTGTCCAGTGTCCAGTGTCCAGTGTGCAGTGTCCAGTGCCCAGTGTCCAGTGTGCAGTGTCCAGTGCCCAGTGTCCAGTGTGCAGTGCGCAATGTCCAGTTTGCAGTGCGCAGTGTGCAGTGTCCAGTGTGCAGTGTCCAGTGTGCAGTGCCCAGTGTCCAGTGTCCAGTGTGCAGTGTCCAGTGTCAAGTGTCCAGTGCGCAGTGTCAAGTGCGCAGTGCCCAGTGTCCAGTGTGCAGTGTGCAGTGTCCAGTGTCCAGTGTGCAGTGTGCAGTGTCCAGTGTCCAGTGTGCAGTGTGCAGTGTCCAGTGTCCAGTGCGCAATGTCCAGTGTGCAGTTTCCAGTGTGCAGTGTGCAGTGTCCAGTGTGCAGTGTCCAGTGTGCAGTGTGCAGTGTGTAGTGTGCAGTGTGCAGTGCCCAGTGTGCAGTGTGCAGTGTGCAGTGTCCAGTGTCCAGTGTGCAGTGTCCAGTGTGCAGTGCCCAGTGTCCAGTGTGCAGTGTCCAGTGTGCAGTATCCAGTGTCCAGTGTCCAGTGTGCAGTGTCCAGTGTCCAGTGTCCAGTGTCCAGTGTCCAGTGCGCAGTGTCCAGTGTCCAGTGCGCAGTGTCCAGTGTGCAGTGTCCAGTGAGCAGTGTCCAGTGAGCAGTGTCCAGTGCGCAGTGTGCAGTGCCCAGTGTGCAGTGTCCAGTGCGCAGTGTCCAGTGCGCAGTGTCCAGTGTGCAGTGTCCAGTGCTCAGTGTCCAGTGTGCAGTGCCAGTGCCCAATGCCCAGTGCGCAGTGTCCAGTGTGCAGTGTCCAGTGCGCAGGGTCCAGTGTCCAGTGCGCAGTGTCCAGTGCGCAGTGTCCAGTGCGCAGTGTCCAGTGTGCAGTGTCCAGTGTACAGTGTCCAGTGCGCAGTGTCCAGTGTGCATTGTGCAGTGCGCAGTGTCCAGTGTGCAGTATCCAGTGGACACTGCACACTGCACACTGCACACTGGGCACTGGACACTGCACACTGGACACTGGACACTGGACACTGCGCACTGCACACTAGACATTGCGCACTGCGCACTGGACATTGCGCACTGCACACTGCACACTGCACACTGGACAATGCACACTGCACACTGGACACTGGATAATGCACACTGGGCACTGAACACTGGACACTGCACACTGGACACTGCGCACTGCACACTGGGCATTGCGCACTGCACACTGCACACTGGACACTGCACACTGGACACTGCACACTGGACACTGCTCACTGGATACTGCACACTGCACACTGGACACCACACACTGGGCACTGGACACTGCGCACTGCACACTGCGCACTGGACACTGCACACTGCACACTGCACACTGCACACTGGACACTGGTCACTGGACACTGCACACTGGACACTGCGCACTGGGCACTGCACACTGCACACTGGACACTGCACACTGCACACTGGACATTGTGCACTGCACACTTGACACTGGACACTGCACACTGGACACTGGACACTGCACACTGGGCACTGCACACTGCACACTGCGCACTGGACACTGCGCACTGCATACTGGACACTGCACACTGGACACTGCGCACTGCGCACTGGACACTGCGCACTGCGCACTGCACACTGGACATTGCGCACTGCACACTGCGCACTGGACACTGGACACTGCACACTGCACACTGCACACTGGACACTGCGCACTGCACACTGGACACTGCACACTGGACACTGGACACTGCACACTGGACACTGCGCACTGCACACTGGACATTGCGCACTGCACACTGGACACTGCGCACTGCACACTGGACACTGCACACTGGACACTGCGCACTGGACACTGCACACTGGACACTGCGCACTGGACACTGCGCACTGCACACTTGACACTGGACACTGGACACTGCACACTGGACACTGCACACTGGACACTGCGCACTGGACACTGCGCACTGGACACTGGACACTGCACACTGCACACTGGACACTGCACACTGGACACTGCGCACTGCACACTGGACACTGCGCACTGGACACTGCACACTGGACACTGGACACTGCACACTGCACACTGGACACTGGACACTGGACACTACACACTGCGCACTGCACACTGGACACTGCACACTGGACACTGGACATTGCGCACTGCACACTTGACACTGGAGACTGCACACTGCACACTGCACACTGGACACTGCACACTGCACACTGCACACTGGACACTGTACACTGCACACTGTACACTGCACACTGCACACTACACACTGCACACTGCACACTGCACACTGGACACTGCACACTGCACACTGGACACTGCACACTGGACATTGCGCACTGGACACTGCACACTGGACACTGCACACTGCACACTGCACACTGGACACTGGACACTGCACACTGGACACTGCACACTGGACACTGCACACTGGACACTGGACACTGCGCACTGGACACTGGACACTGGACACTGGACACTGGACACTGCACACTGGACACTGGACACTGGATACTGCACACTGGACACTGCACACTGGACACTGGGCACTGCACACTGGACACTGCACACTGGACACTGGACACTGCACACTGCACACTGCACACTGGGCACTGCACACTGCACACTACACACTGCACACTGCACACTGGACACTGCACACTGGACACTGCACACTGCACACTGGAAACTGCACACTGGACATTGCGCACTGGACACTGGACACTGCACACTGCACACTGGACACTGGACACTGCACACTGCACACTGGACACTGGACACTGCACACTGCACACTGGACACTGGGCACTGCGCACTTGACACTGCGCACTGGACACTTGACACTGGACACTGCACACTGGACACTGGACACTGGGCACTGCACACTGGACACTGCACACTGGACACTGCACACTGCGCACTGCAAACTGGACATTGCGCACTGCACACTGGACACTGGGCACTGGACACTGCACACTGGACACTGGGCACTGGACACTGCACACTGGACACTGGACACTGGACACTGCGCACTGCACACTAGACATTGCGCACTGCGCACTGGACATTGCGCACTGCACACTGCACACTGCACACTGCACACTGGACAATGCACACTGCACACTGGACACTGGATAATGCACACTGGGCACTGAACACTGGACACTGCACACTGGACACTGCGCACTGCACACTGGGCATTGCGCACTGCACACTGCACACTGGACACTGCACACTGGACACTGCACACTGGACACTGCTCACTGGATACTGCACACTGCACACTGGACACCACACACTGGGCACTGGACACTGCGCACTGGACACTGCACACTGGTCACTGGACACTGCACACTGGACACTGCGCACTGGGCACTGCACACTGCACACTGGACACTGCACACTGCACACTGGACATTGTGCACTGCACACTTGACACTGGACACTGCACACTGGACACTGGACACTGCACACTGGGCACTGCACACTGCACACTGCGCACTGGACACTGCGCACTGCATACTGGACACTGCACACTGGACACTGCGCACTGCGCACTGCACACTGCACACTGGACACTGGACACTGCACACTGGACATTGGACACTGCACACTGGACACTGCGCACTGCACACTGGACATTGCGCACTGCACACTGGACATTGCGCACTGGACACTGCACACTGGACACTGCACACTGCACACTGGACACTGGACACTGCACACTGCACACTGCGCACTGCACACTGGACACTGCACACTGCGCACTGCACACTGGACACTGCGCACTGGACACTGCACACTGGACACTGCGCACTGGACACTGCACACTGCACACTGCACACTGAACACTGCACACTGGACATTGGACACTGGGCACTGCACACTGGACACTGGGCACTGGACACTGCACACTGGACACTGGACACTGCGCACTGCACACTGGACACTGCGCACTGCGCACTGGACACTGCACACTGGACACTGCGCACTGAACACTGGTCACTGGATACTGCACACTGCACACTGGTCACTGGATACTGCACACTGCACACTGCGCGCTGCGCACTGGACACTGGGCACTGGGCACTGGGAACTGCACACTGGACACTGCGCACTGCACTCTGGACACTGGACACTGGACACTGCACAATGAACACTGGACACTACATACTGGACACTGGACACTGGGCACTGCGCACTGGACAGTGCGCGCTGGGCACTGGGCACTGGGCACTGGGCACTGGACACTGCACACTGGACACTGCACACTGCACACTGCACACTGCACAATGGACACTGCACACTGCACACTGGACACTGCACACTGGACACTGCGCACTGGACACTGCGCACTGCACACTGGACACTGGGCACTGCACACTGGACACTGCACACTGGACACTGCACACTGCACACTGCACACTGGACACTGCACACTGGATACTGCACACTGCACACTGCGCACTGCACACTGGACACTGGATACTGCGCACTGGACACTGGACACTGGACACTGTACACTTTACACTGGACACTGGACACTTTACACTGGACACTGCACACTGGACACACACACTGGATACTGCGCACTGCACACTGGACACTGTGCACTGCACATTGGGCACTGCACAATTGACACTGCACACTGGACACTGGACACTGCACACTGTTCACTTGACACTGGACACTGGACACTGCGCACTGGACACTGCACACTGCACACTGGACACTGGACACTGCGCACTGCACACTGGACACTGCACACTGCACACTGCACACTGCACACTGGACACTGGACATTGGACACTGCACACTGGGCACTGCACACTGGACACTGGACACTGGGCACTGCACACTGGACACTGGACACTGGGCACTGGGCACTGCACACTGCGCACTGCACTCTGGACACTGGACACTGCACACTGCACACTGGACACTTCACACTGGGCACTGGGCACTGGGCACTGCGCACTGGGCACTGGGCACTGCACACTGGACACTGCGCACTGCGTACTGCACTCTGGACACTGGACACTGGACACTGCACACTGAACACTGGTCACTGGATACTGCACACTGCACACTGGTCACTGGATACTGCACACTGCACACTGGACACTGGGCACTGGGCACTGGGAACTGCACACTGGACACTGCGCACTGCACTCTGGACACTGGACACTGGACACTGCACAATGAACACTGGACACTACATACTGGACACTGGACACTGGGCACTGCGCACTGGACAGTGCGCGCTGGGCACTGGGCACTGGGCACTGGGCACTGGACACTGCACACTGGACACTGCACACTGCACACTGCACACTGCACACTGGACACTGCACACTGCACACTGGACACTGCACACTGGACACTGCGCACTGGACACTGCGCACTGCACACTGGACACTGTGCACTGGACACTGCACACTGGACACTGCACACTGGACACTGCACACTGCACACTGGACATTGGACACTGGGCACTGCACACTGGGCACTGGACACTGCACACTGGACACTGGACACTGCGCACTGCACACTGGACACTGCACACTGGACACTGGACACTGCACACTGCACACTGCACACTGGACACTGCACACTGCACACTGCACACTGGACACTGCACACTGGATACTGCACACTGCACACTGCACACTGCGCACTGCACACTGGACACTGGATACTGCGCACTGGACACTGGACACTGGACACTGCACACTGTGCACTGGACACTGGACACTGCACACTGTACACTTTACACTGGACACTGGACACTTTACACTGGACACTGCACACTGGACACACACACTGGACACTGCGCACTGCACACTGGACACTGCGCACTGCACATTGGGCACTGCACAATTGACACTGCGCACTGCACACTGCACACTGGACACTGGACACTGGACACTGCACACTTGACACTGGACACTGCGCACTGGACACTGCACACTGCACACTGGACACTGGACACTGGACACTGCGCACTGAACACTGCGCACTGCACACTGGACACTGCACACTGGACACTGCACACTGCACACTGGACACTGCACACTGCACACTGGACACTGGACATTGGACACTGCACACTGGGCACTGCACACTGCACACTGGACACTGCACACTGGGCACTGCACACTGGGCACTGGGCACTGGGCACTGCGCACTGGGCACTGGGCACTGCACACTGGACACTGCGCACTGCGCACTGCACTCTGGACACTGGACACTGGACACTGCACACTGAACACTGGTCACTGGATACTGCACACTGCACACTGGTCACTGGATACTGCACACTGCGCGCTGCGCACTGGACACTGGGCACTGGGCACTGGACACTGCACACTGGACACTGGACACTGCACACTGGACACTGGACACTGGACACTGCACACTGGACACTGCGTCCGGTGTCTAATGTCCAGTGTCTAATGTCCAGTGTCTAATGCCCAGTGTCTAATGCCCAGTGCCCGGTGTCTAATGCCCAGTGCCCAGTGTCTAATGTCCGGTGTCTAATGCCCAGTGTCCAGTGTCTAATGCCCGGTGTCTAATGCCCAGTGTCTAATGCCCAGTGCCCAGTGTCTAATGTCCGGTGTCTAATGCCCAGTGCCCAGTGTCTAATGTCCAGTGTCTAATGCCCAGTGTCTAATGTCCGGTGTCTAATGTCCGGTGCCCAGTGTCTAATGCCTGGTGTCTAATGCCCAGTGCCTAATGTCCGGTGTCTAATGCCCAGTGCCCAGTGTCTAATGCCCGGTGTCTAATGCCCAGTGCCCAGTGTCTAATGTCCCGTGTCTAATGCCCAGTGTCTAATGCCCAGTGCCCAGTGTCTAATGTCCGGTGTCTAATGCCCAGTCTCTAATGCCCGGTGTCTAATGCCCGGTGTCTAATGCCCAGTGTCTAATGCCCAGTGTCTAATGCCCAGTGCCCAGTGTCTAATGTCCGGTGTCTAATGCCCAGTGTCTAATGCCCAGTGCCCAGTGTCTAATGTCCGGTGTCTAATGCCCAGTGCCCAGTGTCTAATGCCCAGTGTCTAATGTCCGGTGTCTAATGCCCGGTGTCTAATGCCCGGTGTCTAATGCCCAGTGCCTAATGTCCGGTGTCTAATGCCCAGTGCCCAGTGTCTAATGTCCGGTGTCTAATTCCCAGTGCCCAGTGTCTAATGTCCGGTGTCTAATGCCCAGTGCCCAGTGTCTAATGTCCGGTGTCTAATGTCCGGTGCCCAGTGTCTAATGCCCGGTGTCTAATGCCCGGTGTCTAATGCCCAGTGTCTAATGCCCAGTGTCTAATGCCCAGTGCCCAGTGTCTAATGTCCGGTGTCTAATGCCCAGTGCCCAGTGTCTAATGTCCGGTGTCTAATGCCCAGTGCCCAGTGTCTAATGTCCGGTGTCTAATGCCCTGTGCCCAGTGTCTAATGTCCGGTGTTTAATGCCCAGTGTCTAATGCCCAGTGTCTAATGTCCGGTGTCTAATGCCCAGTGCCCAGTGTCTAATGTCCGGTGTCTAATGCCCAGTGTCTAATGCCCGGTGTCTAATGCCCGGTGTCTAATGCCCAGTGTCTAATGTCCGGTGTCTAATGCCCAGTGCCCAGTGTCTAATGTCCGGTGTCTAATGTCCGGTGCACAGTGTCTAATGCCCGGTGTCTAATGCCCAGTGTCTAATGTCCGGTGTCTAATGCCCAGTGCCCAGTGTCTAATGTCCGGTGTCTAATGTCCAGTGTCTAATGCCCGGTGTCTAATGCCCGGTGTCTAATGCCCGGTGTCTAATGCCCAGTGTCTAATGCCCAGTGTCTAATGCCCAGTGCCCAGTGTCTAATGTCCGGTGTCTAATGCCCAGTGCCCAGTGTCTAATGTCCCGTGTCTAATGCCCAGTGTCTAATGCCCAGTGCCCAGTGTCTAATGTCCGGTGTCTAATGCCCAGTCTCTAATGCCCGGTGTCTAATGCCCGGTGTCTAATGCCCAGTGTCTAATGCCCAGTGTCTAATGCCCAGTGCCCAGTGTCTAATGTCCGGTGTCTAATGCCCAGTGTCTAATGCCCAGTGTCTAATGTCCGGTGTCTAATGCCCAGTGCCCAGTGTCTAATGCCCAGTGTCTAATGTCTGGTGTCTAATGCCCGGTGTCTAATGCCCGGTGTCTAATGCCCGGTGTCTAATGCCCAGTGCCTAATGTCCGGTGTCTAATGCCCAGTGCCCAGTGTCTAATGTCCGGTGTCTAATGCCCAGTGCCCAGTGTCTAATGTCCGGTGTCTAATGCCCAGTGCCCAGTGTCTAATGTCCGGTGTCTAATGCCCAGTGTTGTAATCCTAAATGCTCCAGATATAACACCAGTAGTTTAATACAACCTTGCTTTATTGCTGAACATTACTGAATAATCAGGATATTAATGCTGACACAAATATATGAGTATCATACCATGATGCATCACTGCTTAACACTCACTAGCTTACAAAATGGCCACTGTGCTCTCTGACCTGTGAGGCATTACAGAGGCGGAGCCACTAGTTAAAGTGAGAGGGACAGTGAGATGCAGTATCCTACATTCCAGGCATAACACCCAGTGTCTAATGCCCAGTGCCCAGTGTCTAATGCCCAGTGCCCAGTGTCTAATGTCCGGTGTCTAATGCCCAGTGCCCAGTGTCTAATGCCCAGTGCCCAGTGTCTAATGTCCGGTGTCTAATGCCCAGTGCCCAGTGTCTAATGTCCAGTGCCCAGTGCCTAATGCCCAGTGCCCAGTGTCTAATGCCCAGTGTCTAATGCCCAGTGCCCAGTGTCTAATGCCCAGTGCCCAGTGTCTAATGTCCAGTGTCTAATGCCCAGTGCCCAGTGTCTAATGTCCAGTGCCCAGTGTCTAATGCCCAGTGTCTAATGCCCAGTGCCCAGTGTCTAATGTCCAGTGTCTAATGCCCAGTGCCCAGTGTCTAATGTCCAGTGCCCAGTGTCTAATGCCCAGTGTCTAATGCCCAGTGCCCAGTGTCTATTGTCCAGTGTCTAATGCCCAGTGCCCAGTGTCTAGTGCCCAGTGCCCAGTGTCTAATGCCCAGTGCCCAGTGTCTAATGCCCAGTGCCCAGGGTCTAATGCCCAGTGTCTAATGCCCAGTGCCCAGTGTCTAATGCCCAGTGTCTAATGCCCAGTGCCCAGTGTCTAATGTCCGGTGTCTAATGCCCAGTGCCCAGTGTCTAATGTCCAGTGTCTAATGCCCAGTGCCCAGTGTCTAATGTCCAGTGTCTAATGCCCAGTGCCCAGTGTCTAATGCCCAGTGTCTAATGCCCAGTGCCTAGTGTCTAATGCCCAGTGTCTAATGCCCAGTGCCCAGTGTCTAATGCCCAGTGCCCAGTGTCTAATGCCTAATGCCCAGTGTCCAGTGTCTAATGCCCAGTGCCCAGTGTCTAATGCCCAGTGCCCAGTGTCTAATGCCTAATGCCCAGTGTCCAGTGTCTAATGCCCAGTGCCCACCATCCAATGCCCAGCGTCTAATGCCCAGTGCCTAGTGCCCAGTGTCTAGTGCCCAGCGTCTAGTGTCCAGTGCCCAGTGTCCAGTGCGCAGTGTGCAGTGTGCAGTGTCCAGTGTGCAGTGTCCAGTGTGCAGTGTGCAGTGTGCAGTGTCCAGTGCGCAGTGTCCAGTGTGCAGTGTCCAGTGTGCAGTGTGCAGTGTCCAGTGTGCAGTGTCCAGTGTCCAGTGTCCAGTGTCCAGTGTCCAGTGTGCAGTGTGCAGTGTCCAGTGGCCAGTGTGCAGTGTGCAGTGTCCAGTGTGCCATGGCCAGTGTGCCGTGTCCAGTGTCAAGTGTCCAGTGTGCAGTGGCCAGTGTCCAGTGTCCAGTGTCCAGTGTGCAGTGTGCAGTGTGCAGTGTCCAGTGTGCAGTGCGCAGTGTGCAGTGTCCAGTGCGCAGTGTGCAGTGCGCAGTGTGTAGTGCGCAGTGTCCAGTGTGCAGTGCGCAGTGTCCAGTGTCCAGTGTGCAGTGTCCAGTGTGCAGTATCCAGTGTCCAGTGTCCAGTGTGCAGTGTCCAGTGTCCAGTGTCCAGTGTCCAGTGTCCAGTGCGCAGTGTCCAGTGTCCAGTGTGCAGTGTCCAGTGTGCAGTGTGCAGTGTGCAGTGTCCAGTGTCCAGTGCGCAGTGTCCAGTGTGCAGTGTGCAGTGTCCAGTGTGCAGTGTCCAGTGTCCAGTGCGCAGTGTGCAGTGTCCAGTGTGCAGTGTCCAGTGTGCAGTGTCCAGTGTGCAGTGTGCAGTGTCCAGTGTGCAGTGTGCAGTGCGCAGTGTCCAGTGTGCAGTGCGCAGTGTCCAGTGTGCAGTGTCCAGTGTCCAGTGTGCAGTGTCCAGTGTCCAGTGTGCAGTGCGCAATGTCCAGTTTGCAGTGCGCAGTGTGCAGTGTCCAGTGTGCAGTGCGCAGTGCGCAGTGTCCAGTGTCCAGTGTCCAGTGTCCAGTGTGCAGTGTCCAGTGTGCAGTGTCCAGTGTCCAGTGTCCAGTGTCCAGTGTCCAGTGTGCAGTGTGCAGTGTGCAGTGTGCAGGTTGCAGTGTCCAGTGTCCAGTGTGCAGTGTCCAGTGTGCAGTGTGCAGTGTCCAGTGTGCAGTGTCCAGTGTGCAGTGTGCAGTGTGCAGTGTGTAGTGTGCAGTGTGCAGTGTACAGTGTCCAGTGTGCAGTGTGCAGTGTGCAGTGTCCAGTGTGCAGTGTGCAGTGTGCAGTCTCCAGTGTCAAGTGTGCAGTGCGCAATGTCCAGTGTCCAGTGTGCAGTGTCCAGTGTGCAGTGCGCAGTGTGTAGTGTCCAGTGTCCAGTGTCCAGTGTGCAGTGTGCAGTGTCCAGTGTCCAGTGTGCAGTGTCCAGTGCGCAGTGTCCAGTGTGCAGTGCGCAGTGTCCAGTGTGCAGTGTCCAGTGTGCAGTGTGCAGTGTCCAGTGTCCAGTGCGCAGTGTCCAGTGTCCAGTGCGCAGTGTCCAGTGTGCAGTGTCCAGTGTGCAGTGTCCAGTGTCCAGTGTCAAGTGTGCAGTGCGCAGTGTCCAGTGCGCAGTGTCCAGTGTGCAGTGTCCAGTGCGCAGTGTCCAGTGTGCAGTGTCCAGTGTGCAGTGCGCAGTGTCCAGTGTCCAGTGTGCAGTGCGCAATGTCCAGTGTGCAGTGCGCAGTGTCCAGTGTGCAGTGTCCAGTGTCCAGTGTGCAGTGTCCAGTGTGCAGTGCGCAGTGTCCAGTGTGCAGTGTGCAGTGTCCAGTGTCCAGTGCGCAGTGTCCAGTGCGCAATGTCCAGTGTGCAGTGCGCAGTGCGCAGTGTCCAGTGCGCAGTGCGCAGTGTCCAGTGTGCAGTGTCCAGTATGCAGTGCGCAGTGTCCAGTGCGCAGTGTGCAGTGTGCAGTGCCCAGTGTGCAGTGTCCAGTGTCCAGTGTGCAGTGTCCAGTGTCAAGTGTGCAGTGCACAATGTCCAGTGTGCAGTGTGCAGTGTCCAGTGTGCAGTGTGCAGTGCCCAGTGCGCAGTGTCCAGTGTGCAGTGTCCAGTGACCAGTGTCCAGTGTGCAGTGTGCAGTGTGCAGTGTGCAGTGTCCAGTGCGCAGTGTCCAGTGCCCAGTGTGTGGTGTGCAGTATCCAGTGAGCAGTGTCCAGTGAGCAGTGTCCAGTGTGCAGTGTCCAGTGTGCAGTGTCCAGTGTGCAGTGTGCAGTGCGCAATGCCCAGTGTGCAGTGCGCAGTGTCCAGTGTGCAGTGTCCAGTGTTCAGTGCCCAGTGTGCATTATCCAGTGTCCAGTGTGCAGTGTGCATTGTCCAGTGTGCAGTGTGCAGTGTGCAGTGTGCAGTGCGCAATGTCCAGTGCGCAGTGCGCAATGTCTAGTGTGCAGTGCGCAGTGTCCAGTGTCCAGTGTCCAGTGTGCAGTGTCCAGTGCCCAGTGTCCAGTGTGCAGTGTCCAGTGCCCAGTGTCCAGTGTGCAGTGCGCAGTGTCCAGTGTGCAGTGCCCAGTGTTCAGTGTGCAGTGTCCAGTGTGCAGTGTCCAGTGTGCAGTGTCCAGTGCGCAGTGTCCAGTGCGCAGTGTGCAGTGCGCAGTGTGCAGTCTCCAGTGTGCAGTGCCCAGTGTCCAGTGTGCAGTGCGCAGTGTCCAGTGTGCAGTGCGCAGTGCCCAGTGTGCAGTGTGCAGTGTCCAGTGTGCAGTGTCCAGTGTCCAGTGTGCAGTGCCCAGTGTGCAGTGCGCATTGTCCAGTATCCAGTGTGCAGTGTGCAGTGTGCAGTGTCCAGTGTGCAGAGTCCAGTGCCCAGTGTCCAGTGTCAACTGTCCAGTGCGCAGTGTCCAGTGTCCAGTGCGCAGTGCCCAGTGTCCAGTGCGCAGTGCCCAGTGCGCAGTGTCCAGTGTCCAGTGTGCAGTGTGCAGTGCCCAGTGTCCAGTGTGCAGTGTGCAGTGTGCAGTGTCCAGTGTGCAGTGTCCAGTGTGCAGTGTCCAGTGTGCAGTGTCCAGTGTGCAGTGCGCAGTGTCCAGGGTGCAGTGCGCAGTGTCCAGTGTCCAGTGTGCAGTGCGCAATGTCCAGTGTGCAGTGCGCAGTGTCCAGTGTGCAGTGTCCAGTGTCCAGTGTGCAGTGTCCAGTGTGCAGTGCGCAGTGTCCAGTGTGCAGTGTCCAGTGTCCAGTGCGCAATGTTCAGTGTGCAGTGCGCAGTGCGCAGTGTCCAGTGCGCAGTGTGCAGTGTCCAGTGTCCAGTGTGCAGTGCGCAGTGTCCAGTGCACAGTGTCCAGTGTGCAGTGTGCAGTGTGCAGTGTCCAGTGTGCAGTGTCCAGTGTCAAGTGTGCAGTGCGCAATGTAAAGTGTGCAGTGTCCAGTGTCCAGTGTGCAGTGCGCAGTTTTCAGTGCGCAGTGTGCAATGCGCAGTGTGCCGTGTCCAGTGTGCAGTGTCCAGTGTGCAGTGTCCAGTGTGCAGTGTCCAGTGTGCAATGTCATGTGTGCAGTGCACAGTGTCCAGTGTCCAGTGTGCAGTGTCCAGTGTGCAGTGTCCAGTGTCCAGTGTGCAGTGTGCAGTGCCCAGTGTCCAGTGTGCAGTGTGCAGTGCCCAGTGTCCAGTGTGCAGTGTGCAGTGCGCAGTGTCCAGTGTCCAGTGTGCAGTGTCCAGTGTCCAGTGTCCAGTGTGCAGTGTGCAGTGTGCAGTGTGCATTGTGCAGTGTGCAGTGCGCAGTGCGCAGTGTCCAGTGCGCAGTGCGCAGTGTCCAGTGTGCAGTGTCCAGTGTCCAGTGTGCAGTGTGCAGTGTCCAGTGTCCAGTGTCCAGTGTGCAGTGTGCAGTGTCCAGTGTCCAGTGTCCAGTGTGCAGTGTGCAGTGTCCAGTGTCCGGTGTGCAGTGTGCAGTGTGCAGTGTCCAGTGCGCAGTGTCCAGTGTCCAGTGCGCAGTGTGCAATGCGCAGTGTGCAGTGTCCAGTGTGCAGTGTCCAGTGTGCAGTGTCCAGTGTGCAGTGTCCAGTGTGCAATGTCATGTGTGCAGTGCGCAGTGTCCAGTGTGCAGTGTGCAGTGTCCAGTGTGCAGTGTGCAGTATCCAGTGACCAGTGTCCAGTGCGCAGTGTCCAGTGTGCAGTGCGCAGTGTCCAGTGTGCAGTGCGCAGTGCCCAGTGCGCAGTGTCCAGTGTCCAGTGTCCAGTGTGCAGTGCCCAGTGTCCAGTGTGCAGTGCGCAGTGTGTAGTGTCCAGTGTCCAGTGTGCAGTGTCCAGTGTCCAGTGTGCAGTGCCCAGTGTCCAGTGTGCAGTGTCCAGTGTGCAGCATCCAGTGTCCAGTGTCCAGTGTGCAGTGTCCAGTGTCCAGTGTCCAGTGTCCAGTGTCCAGTGCGCAGTGTCCAGTGTCCAGTGTGCAGTGTCCAGTGTGCAGTGTGCAGTGTCCAGTGTCCAGTGCGCAGTGTCCAGTGTGCAGTGTGCAGTGTCCAGTGTGCAGTGTCCAGTGTCCAGTGCGCAGTGTGCAGTGTCCAGTGTGCAGTGTCCAGTGTGCAGTGTCCAGTGTGCAGTGTGCAGTGTCCAGTGTGCAGTGCGCAGTGTCCAGTGTGCAGTGCGCAGTGTCCAGTGTGCAGTGTCCAGTGTCCAGTGTGCAGTGTCCAGTGTCCAGTGTGCAGTGCGCAATGTCCAGTTTGCAGTGCGCAGTGTGCAGTGTCCAGTGTCCAGTGTGCAGTGTCCAGTGTCCAGTGTCCAGTGTGCAGTGTCCAGTGTCCAGTGTCCAGTGTGCAGTGCCCAGTGTCCAGTGTGCAGTGTCCAGTGTCAAGTGTCCAGTGTCCAGTGCGCAGTGTGTAGTGTCCAGTGTCCAGTGTGCAGTGTCCAGTGTCCAGTGTGCAGTGTCCAGTGCGCAGTGTGCAGTGTGCAGTGTGCAGTGTCCAGTGTGCAGTGCCCAGTGTCCAGTGTGCAGTGTCCAGTGTGCAGTGTCCAGTGTGCAGTGTCCAGTGTCCAGTGCGCAGTGTCCAGTGTGCAGTGTCCAGTGTCCAGTGTCCAGTGTCCAGTGTCCAGTGTGCAGTGTCCAGTGTGCAGTGTGCAGTGTGCAGTGTCCAGTGTCCAGTGCGCAGTGTCCAGTGTGCAGTGCGCAGTGTCCAGTGTGCAGTGTCCAGTGTCCAGTGCGCAGTGTGCAGTGTCCAGTGTGCAGTGTCCAGTGTCTAGTGTGCAGTGTCCAGTGTGCAGTGTCCAGTGTGCAGTGCGCAATGTAAAGTGTGCAGTGTGCAGTGCGCAGTGTGTAGTGTCCAGTGTCCAGTGTGCAGTGCGCAGTGCCCAGTGCGCAGTGTCCAGTGTCCAGTGTCCAGTGTGCAGTGCCCAGTGTCCAGTGTGCAGTGCGCAGTGTGTAGTGTCCAGTGTCCAGTGTGCAGTGTCCAGTGTCCAGTGTGCAGTGCCCAGTGTCCAGTGTGCAGTGTCCAGTGTGCAGTATCCAGTGTCCAGTGTCCAGTGTGCAGTGTCCAGTGTCCAGTGTCCAGTGTCCAGTGTCCAGTGCGCAGTGTCCAGTGTCCAGTGTGCAGTGTCCAGTGTGCAGTGTGCAGTGTGCAGTGTCCAGTGTCCAGTGCGCAGTGTCCAGTGTGCAGTGTGCAGTGTCCAGTGTGCAGTGTCCAGTGTCCAGTGCGCAGTGTGCAGTGTCCAGTGTGCAGTGTCCAGTGTGCAGTGTGCAGTGTCCAGTGTGCAGTGCGCAGTGTCCAGTGTGCAGTGCGCAGTGTCCAGTGTGCAGTGTCCAGTGTCCAGTGTGCAGTGTCCAGTGTCCAGTGTGCAGTGCGCAATGTCCAGTTTGCAGTGCGCAGTGTGCAGTGTCCAGTGTCCAGTGTGCAGTGTCCAGTGTCCAGTGTCCAGTGTGCAGTGTCCAGTGTCCAGTGTCCAGTGTGCAGTGCCCAGTGTCCAGTGTGCAGTGTCCAGTGTCAAGTGTCCAGTGTCCAGTGCGCAGTGTGTAGTGTCCAGTGTCCAGTGTGCAGTGTCCAGTGTCCAGTGTGCAGTGTCCAGTGCGCAGTGTGCAGTGTGCAGTGTGCAGTGTCCAGTGTGCAGTGCCCAGTGTCCAGTGTGCAGTGTCCAGTGTGCAGTGTCCAGTGTGCAGTGTCCAGTGTCCAGTGCGCAGTGTCCAGTGTGCAGTGTCCAGTGTCCAGTGTCCAGTGTCCAGTGTGCAGTGTCCAGTGTGCAGTGTGCAGTGTGCAGTGTCCAGTGTCCAGTGCGCAGTGTCCAGTGTGCAGTGCGCAGTGTCCAGTGTGCAGTGTCCAGTGTCCAGTGCGCAGTGTGCAGTGTCCAGTGTGCAGTGTCCAGTGTCTAGTGTGCAGTGTCCAGTGTGCAGTGTCCAGTGTGCAGTGCGCAATGTAAAGTGTGCAGTGTGCAGTGCGCAGTGTGTAGTGTCCAGTGTGCAGTGTCCAGTGTCCAGTGTCCAGTGTGCAGTGTGCAGTGTCCAGTGTCCAGTGTGCAGTGTGCAGTGTCCAGTGTGCAGTGCGCAGTTTCCAGTGTGCAGTGTCCAGTGTGCAGTGCGCAGTGCGCAGTGTCCAGTGTCCAGTGTCCAGTGTCCAGTGTGCAGTGTCCAGTGTGCAGTGTCCAGTGTCCAGTGTCCAGTGTCCAGTGTGCAGTGTGCATTGTCCAGTGTGCAGTGTGCAGTGTGCAGTGTGCAGTGCGCAATGTCCAGTGCGCAGTGCGCAATGTCTAGTGTGCAGTGCGCAGTGTCCAGTGTCCAGTGTCCAGTGTGCAGTGTCCAGTGCCCAGTGTCCAGTGTGCAGTGTCCAGTGCCCAGTGTCCAGTGTGCAGTGCGCAATGTCCAGTTTGCAGTGCGCAGTGTGCAGTGTCCAGTGTGCAGTGTCCAGTGTGCAGTGCCCAGTGTCCAGTGTCCAGTGTGCAGTGTCCAGTGTCAAGTGTCCAGTGCGCAGTGTCCAGTGCGCAGTGCCCAGTGTCCAGTGTGCAGTGTGCAGTGTCCAGTGTCCAGTGTGCAGTGTGCAGTGTCCAGTGTCCAGTGTGCAGTGTGCAGTGTCCAGTGTCCAGTGCGCAATGTCCAGTGTGCAGTTTCCAGTGTGCAGTGTGCAGTGTCCAGTGTGCAGTGTCCAGTGTGCAGTGTGCAGTGTGTAGTGTGCAGTGTGCAGTGCCCAGTGTGCAGTGTGCAGTGTGCAGTGTCCAGTGTCCAGTGTGCAGTGTCCAGTGTGCAGTGCCCAGTGTCCAGTGTGCAGTGTCCAGTGTGCAGTATCCAGTGTCCAGTGTCCAGTGTGCAGTGTCCAGTGTCCAGTGTCCAGTGTCCAGTGTCCAGTGCGCAGTGTCCAGTGTCCAGTGTGCAGTGTCCAGTGTGCAGTGTCCAGTGTGCAGTGTCCAGTGTCCAGTGTGCAGTGTGCAGTGTGCAGTGTCCAGTGTGCAGTGTCCAGTGCGCAATGTCCAGTGTGCAGTGTCCAGTGTGCAGTGTGCAGTGTCCAGTGTGCAGTGTGCAGTGTGCAGTGTGTAGTGTGCAGTGTGCAGTGTACAGTGTGCAGTGTACAGTGTCCAGTGTGCAGTGTGCAGTGTCCAGTGTGCAGTGTGCAGTGTGCAGTCTCCAGTGTCAAGTGTGCAGTGCGCAATGTCCAGTGTCCAGTGTGCAGTGTCCAGTGTGCAGTGCGCAGTGTGTAGTGTCCAGTGTCCAGTGTCCAGTGTGCAGTGTGCAGTGTCCAGTGTCCAGTGTGCAGTGTCCAGTGCGCAGTGTCCAGTGTGCAGTGCGCAGTGTCCAGTGTGCAGTGTCCAGTGTGCAGTGTGCAGTGTCCAGTGTCCAGTGCGCAGTGTCCAGTGTCCAGTGCGCAGTGTCCAGTGTGCAGTGTCCAGTGTGCAGTGTCCAGTGTCCAGTGTCAAGTGTGCAGTGCGCAGTGTCCAGTGCGCAGTGTCCAGTGTCCAGTGCGCAGTGTCCAGTGTGCAGTGTCCAGTGTGCAGTGCGCAGTGTCCAGTGTGCAGTGCGCAATGTCCAGTGTGCAGTGCGCAGTGTCCAGTGTGCAGTGTCCAGTGTCCAGTGTGCAGTGTCCAGTGTGCAGTGCGCAGTGTCCAGTGTGCAGTGTGCAGTGTGCAGTGTCCAGTGTCCAGTGCGCAGTGTGCAGTGCGCAATGTCCAGTGTGCAGTGCGCAGTGCGCAGTGTCCAGTGCGCAGTGCGCAGTGTCCAGTGTGCAGTGTCCAGTATGCAGTGCGCAGTGTCCAGTGCGCAGTGTGCAGTGTGCAGTGCCCAGTGTGCAGTGTCCAGTGTCCAGTGTGCAGTGTCCAGTGTCAAGTGTGCAGTGCACAATGTCCAGTGTGCAGTGTGCAGTGTCCAGTGTGCAGTGTGCAGTGCCCAGTGCGCAGTGTCCAGTGTGCAGTGTCCAGTGACCAGTGTCCAGTGTGCAGTGTGCAGTGTGCAGTGTGCAGTGTCCAGTGCGCAGTGTGCAGTGCGCAGTGTCCAGTGCCCAGTGTGTGGTGTCCAGTGTGCAGTGTGCAGTATCCAGTGAGCAGTGTCCAGTGTGCAGTGTCCAGTGTGCAGTGTCCAGTGTGCAGTGTGCAGTGCGCAATGCCCAGTGTGCAGTGCGCAGTGTCCAGTGTGCAGTGTCCAGTGTTCAGTGCCCAGTGTGCATTATCCAGTGTCCAGTGTGCAGTGTGCATTGTCCAGTGTGCAGTGTGCAGTGTGCAGTGTGCAGTGCGCAATGTCCAGTGCGCAGTGCGCAATGTCTAGTGTGCAGTGCGCAGTGTCCAGTGTCCAGTGTCCAGTGTGCAGTGTCCAGTGCCCAGTGTGCAGTGTGCAGTGTGCAGTGTCCACTGGATACTGCACACTGGACACTGCGCACTGCACAATGCACACTGGACACTGCGCACTGGACACTGTACACTGGACACTGCACACTGGACACTGCGCACTGGACACTGCGCACTGGACACTGCGCACTGGACACTGGACCCTGCGCACTGGACACTGCACACTGGACACTGCGCACTGGGCATTGGGCACTGGCACTGCACACTGGACACTGAGCACTGGACACTGCACACTGGACACTGCGCACTGCACACTGGACACTGCGCACTGGACACTGCACACTGGGCACTGCACACTGCGCACTGGACACTGCTCACTGGACACTGCTCACTGGACACTGCACACTGGACACTGCGCACTGGACACTGGACACTGCGCACTGGACACTGCGCACTGGACACTGCACACTGGACACTGGACACTGCACACTGGACACTGCACACTGGACACTGTGCACTGCACACTGCACACTGGACACTGGACATTGGGCATTGGACACTGGACACTGGACACTGCACACTGGACACTGCACACTGGACACTGCACACTGGACACTGCGCACTGCACACTGCACACTGGCCACTGCACATTGCGCACTGTACACTGTACACTGGACACTGGACACTGCACACTGGACACTGCACACTGGACACTGCACACTGGACACTGCACACTGGGCACTGGACACTGGGCACTGGACACTGCGCACTGCGCACTGCACACTGGACATTGCACACTAGACACTGCACACTGCGCACTGGACACAGCGCACTGCGCACTGGACACTGCGCACTGCACACTGGACACTGGACACTGCGCACTGGACACTGCACACTGCACACTGGACACTGGACACTGGACACTGGACACTGGACACTGCACACTGGACAATGGACACTGCACACTGCACACTGGACACTGGACACTGCACACTGGACACTGGACACTGCACACTGCACACTGGACACTGCGCACTGCACACTGCGCACTGCACACTGCACACTGGACACTGCACACTGGACACTGGACACTGCACACTGGACACTGCACACTGGACACTGCACACTGGACACTGGACACTGCACACAGGACACTGCACACTGGACACTGCACACTGCACACTGGACACTGCGCACTGCGCATTGGACACTGGGCACTGCGCACTGCACACTGGACACTGCGCACTGGACACTGCACACTGGACACTGCACACTGGACACTGGACACTGGACACTGCACACTGCACACTGCACACTGCACACTGGACACTGGACACTGCACACTGGACACTGGACACTGCGCACTGCACACTGCACACTGCACACTGGACACTGCACACTGGACACTGGGCACTGGGCACTGGGCACTGGACACTGCACACTGGACACTGCACACTGGACACTGGACACTGCGCACTGTGCAGTGTCCAGAGTGCAGTGCGCAGTGCGCAGTGTCCAGTGTGCAGTGCCCAGTGCCCAGTGCGCAGTGCCCAGTCCCCAGTGCCCAGTGTGAAGTGTCCAGTGTCCAGTGCGCAGTGCCCAGTGTCCAGTGCGCAGTGCCCAGTGCGCAGTGTCCAGTGTCCAGTGTGCAGTGTGCAGTGCCCAGTGTCCAGTGTGCAGTGTGCAGTGTGCAGTGTCCAGTGTGCAGTGTCCAGTGTGCAGTGTCCAGTGTCCAGTGTGCAGTGTGCAGTGTGCAGTGCGCAATGTCCAGTGTGCAGTGCGCAGTGTCCAGTGTGCAGTGTCCAGTGTCCAGTGTGCAGTGTCCAGTGTGCAGTGCGCAGTGTCCAGTGTGCAGTGTGCAGTGTGCAGTGTCCAGTGTCCAGTGCGCAGTGTCCAGTGCGCAATGTCCAGTGCGCAGTGCGCAGTGTCCAGTGCGCAGTGCGCAGTGTCCAGTGTGCAGTGTCCAGTATGCAGTGCGCAGTGTCCAGTGCGCAGTGTGCAGTGTGCAGTGCCCAGTGTGCAGTGTCCAGTGTGCAGTGTGCAGTGTCCAGTGTCCAGTGTGCAGTGCGCAGTGTCCAGTGCACAGTGTCCAGTGTGCAGTGTGCAGTGTGCAGTGTCCAGTGTGCAGTGTCCAGTGTCAAGTGTGCAGTGCGCAATGTAAAGTGTGCAGTGTCCAGTGTCAAGTGTCCAGTGCGCAGTGTCCAGTGCGCAGTGTCCAGTGTGCAGTGTCCAGTGCGCAGTGTCCAGTGCGCAGTGTCCAGTGCGCAGTGTGCAGTGCGCAGTGTGCAGTCTCCAGTGTGCAGTGCCCAGTGTCCAGTGTGCAGTGCGCAGTGTCCAGTGCCCAGTGCCCAGTGTCCAGTGCCCAGTGCGCAGTGTCCAGTGTGCAGTGTGCAGTGTCCAGTGTGCAGTGTGCAGTGCCCAGTGTCCAGTGTGCAGTGTGCAGTGCGCAGTGTCCAGTGTCCAGTGTCCAGTGTCCAGTGTGCAGTGTGCAGTGCGCAGTGTCCAGTGTGCATTGTGCAGTGTGCAGTGTGCAGTGTCCAATGCGCAGTGCGCAGTGTCCAGTGTGCAGTGTCCAGTGTCCAGTGTGCAGTGTCCAGTGTGCAGTGTCCAGTGAGCAGTGCGCAGTGTGCAGTGCCCAGTGCGCAGTGTCCAGTGCGCAGTGTCCAGTGTGCAGTGCGCAGTGTCCAGTGTGCAGTGTCCAGTGCTCAGTGTCCAGTGTGCAGTGCCCAGTGCCCAGTGCGCAGTGTCCAGTGTGCAGTGTCCAGTGCGCAGTGTCCAGTGTCCAGTGCGCAGTGGACACTGGACATTGGACACTGCACACTGGGCACTGGGCACTGCACACTGGACACTGCGCACTGCGCACTGCACTCTGGACACTGGACACTGGACACTGCACACTGAACACTGGTCACTGGATACTGCACACTGGTCACTGGATACTGCACACTGCACACTGCGCACTGGGCACTGGACACTGCGCACTGCACTCTGGACACTGGACACTGGACACTGCACACTGAACACTGAACACTGGACACTACATACTGGACACTGGACACTGGGCACTGCGCACTGGACAGTGCGTGCTGGACACTGGACACTGCACTGGGCACTGGGCACTGGCCACTGGTCACTGCACACTGGACACTGCACACTGCACACTGGACACTGCGCACTGGACACTGCACACTGGACACTGCGCACTGGACACTGCACACTGGACACTGCACACTGCACACTGCACACTGGACATTGGACACTGGGCACTGCACACTGGACACTGGGCACTGGACACTGCACACTGGACACTGGACACTGCGCACTGCACACTGGGCACTGCGCACTGGACAGTGCGCGCTGGACACTGGACACTGCACTGGGCACTGGGCACTGGCCACTGGGCACTGCACACTGGACACTGCACACTGCACACTGGACACTGCACACTGCACACTGGACACTGCGCACTGGACACTGCACACTGGACACTGCGCACTGGACACTGCACACTGGACACTGGACACTGCACACTGCACACTGCACACTGCACACTGCACACTGGACATTGGACACTGGGCACTGCACACTGGACACTGGGCACTGGACACTGCACACTGGACACTGGACACTGCGCACTGCACACTGCACACTGGACACTGGACACTGCGCACTGGACACTGCACACTGGACACTGGACACTGCACACTGGACACGGGACACTGCACACTGGACACTGCGCACTGGACACTGCACACTGGACACTGCACACTAGACGCTGCACACTGCACACTGGACACTGCACACTGGACACTGGACAATGCGCACTGCACACTGGGCACTGCACACTGGACACTGGACACTGCACACTGGACACTGCGCACTGGACACTGGGCACTGGGCACTGCACACTGGACACTGCACACTGGACACTGGACACTGCACACTGGACACTGGGCACTGCGCACTGCACACTGGACACTGCGCACTGCACACTGGACACTGGGCACTGCACACTGGAGACTGCACACTGCGCACTGCGCACTGGACACTGCGCACTGGACACTGCACACTGGACACTGCACACTGGACACTGCACACTGGACACTGCACACTGGACACTGGGCACTGCACACTGGACACTGCGCACTGCACACTGGACACTGGGCACTGCACACTGCACACTGCTCACTGGACACTGCGCACTGGACACTGCACACTGCACACTGGACACTGCACACTGGATACTTCGCACTGGACACTGCACACTGGACACTGCACACTGGACACTGCGCACTGGACATTGCGCATTGGACACTGGACACTGCACACTGGACACTGCACACTGGACACTGCACACTGGACACTGCGCACTGGACACTGGGCACTGGGCACTGGACACTGCACACTGCACACTGGATACTGCACACTGCACACTGCACACTGCACACTGGACACTGGACACTGGACACTGGACACTGCGCACTGGACACTGCACACTGGACACACACACTGGACACTGCGCACTGCACAATGGACACTGCGCACTGCACATTGGACACTGCGCACTGCACACTGCACACTGGACACTGGACACTGGACACTGCACACTGCACACAGGACACTGTACACTGGACACTGGACACTGCGCACTGGACACTGCACACTGCACACTGGACACTGGACACTGCGCACTGGACACTGCACACTGAACACTGCACACTGCACACTGTACACTGGACACTGCACACTGCACACTGCACACTGGACACTGCACACTGGACACTGCACACTGGACACTGCACACTGGACACTGCACACTGGGCACTGCACACTGGACACTGGACACTGCACACTGGACACTGGGCACTGCACAGTGGACACTGGACACTGCACACTGGGCACTGCGCACTGGACACTGCACACTGCACTCTGGACACTGCACACTGCACACTGCACACTGGACACTTCACACTGGGCACTGGGCACTCGACACTGGGCACTGCGCACTGGGCACTGGGCACTGCACACTGGACACTGCGCACTGCGCACTGCACTCTGGACACTGGACACTGGACACTGCACACTGAACACTGGTCACTGGATACTGCACACTGGTCACTGGATACTGCACACTGCACACTGCGCGCTGCGCACTGGGCACTGGGCACTGGACACTGCGCACTGCACTCTGGACACTG
The DNA here is from genome assembly GCA_023333645.1 of Sceloporus occidentalis. Taxonomy (NCBI): domain Eukaryota; kingdom Metazoa; phylum Chordata; class Lepidosauria; order Squamata; family Phrynosomatidae; genus Sceloporus; species Sceloporus occidentalis. The sequence continues at coordinate 26,233 of JALMGF010000253.1, forward strand.
GACACTGGACACTGCACACTGAACACTGAACACTGGACACTACATACTGGACACTGGACACTGGGCACTGCGCACTGGACAGTGCGCGCTGGACACTGCACTGGGCACTGCGCACTGGCCACTGGGCACTGCACACTGGACACTGCACACTGGACACTGCACACTGGACACTGCACACTGCACACTGGACACTGCGCACTGGACACTGCACACTGGACACTGCGCACTGGACACTGCACACTGGACACTGCACACTGCACACTGAACACTGCACACTGGACATTGCACACTGGGCACTGCACACTGGACACTGGGCACTGGACACTGCACACTGGACACTGCGCACTGCACACTGCACACTGGACACTGCGCACTGGACACTGCACACTGGACACTGGACACTGCGCACTGCACACTGCACACTGGACACTGCGCACTGCGCACTGGACACTGCACACTGGACACTGGACACTGCACACTGGACACTGGGCACTGCACACTGGACACTGCACACTGGACACTGCACACTGCACACTGGACACTGGACACTGGACACTGGGCACTGCACACTGGACACTGCGCACTGCACACTGGACACTGGGCACTGCACACTGGAGACTGCACACTGCGCACTGCACACTGCACACTGGACACTGCGCACTGGACACTGGACACTGCACACTGGACACTGCACACTGGACACTGCACACTGGACACTGGGCACTGCACACTGGACACTGCGCACTGCACACTGGACACTGGGCGCTGCGCACTGGACACTGCACACTGCGCACTGCGCACTGGACACTGCGCACTGGACACTGCGCACTGGACACTGCACACTGCACACTGGACACTGCACACTGGATACTTCGCACTGGACACTGCACACTGGACACTGCACACTGGACACTGCGCACTGGACACTGGACACTGCGCACTGGACACTGGACACTGCACACTGGACACTGCACACTGCACACTGCACACTGCACACTCGACACTGCGCACTGGACACTGGGCACTGGACACTGGGCACTGGACACTGCACACTGGACACTGCACACTGCACACTGGACACTGCACACTGCACACTGGACACTGGACACTGTGCACTGCGCACTGGACACTGGACACTGCACACTGGACACTGCACACTGGACACGGGACACTGCGCACTGGACACTGCACACTGGACACTGCACACTGGACGCTGCACACTGCACACTGGACACTGCACACTGAACACTGCACACTGGACACTGGACACTGCACACTGGACACTGGGCACTGGACACTGCACACTGGACACTGCACACTGGACACTGGGCACTGGGCACTGCACACTGGACACTGCACACTGGACACTGGGCACTGCGCACTGCACACTGGACACTGCGCACTGCACACTGGACACTGCACACTGCGCACTGCACACTGCACACTGGACACTGCACACTGCACACTGGACACTGCACACTGGACACTGGACACTGCACACTGGACACTGCACGCTGCACACTGGACACTGCACACTGGACACTGCACACTGGACACTGGGCACTGCACACTGGACACTGCACACTGGACACTGGACACTGCGCACTGGACACTGCGCACTGGACACTGCACACTGAACACTGCACACTGGACATTGCACACTGGGCACTGCACACTGGACACTGGGCACTGCACACTGGGCACTGCACACTGGACACTGCACACTGGACACTGGACACTGCGCACTGGACACTGCACACTGGACACTGCGCACTGGACACTGCACACTGGACACTGCACACTGGACACTGCACACTGGACACTGGACACTGAGCACTGGACACTGCGCACTGGACACTGCGCACTGCACACTGGACACTGCGCACTGGACACTGCGCACTGGGCACTGCGTACTGGGCACTGCACACTGCGCACTGGACACTGCTCACTGGACACTGCTCACTGGACACTGCACACTGGACACTGGACACTAGACACTGCGCACTGGACACTGCGCACTGTACACTGGACACTGCGCACTGGACACTGCGCACTGGACACTGCGCACTGGACACTGGACACTGGACACTGCGCACTGGACACTGCACAGTGGACACTGCACACTGCACACTGGACACTGCACACTGCACACTGGACACTGGACACTGCACACTGCACACTGCACACTGGACACTGCACACTGGATACTGCACACTGCACACTGGACACTGGATACTGCGCACTGGACACTGGACACTGGACACTGCGCACTGCGCACTGGGCACTGGACACTGGACACTGCACTTTGCACACTGCACACTTGACACTGCACACTGGTCACTGGACACTGCACACTGGGCACTGGACACTGCAGACTGCACACTGCACACTGCGCACTGCACACTGGACACTGCACACTGGACACTGCACACTGGACACTTCACACTGCACACTGGACATTGGACACTGGCCACTGGCCACTGCACACTGGACACTGGACACTGCACACTGGACACTGGACACTGCGCACTGGACACTGCACACTGGCCACTGCACACTGGCCACTGGACACTGCACACTGGACACTGCACACTGCACACTGGACACTGCACACTGGACACTGCACACTGGACACTGCACACTGGACACTGCGCACTGGACACTGCGCACTGGACACTGGACACTGGGCACTGGAAACTGGGCACTGGAAACTGGACACTGCACACTGGACACTGGACACTGCACACTGGACACTGCGCACTGGACACTGGACACTGCGCACTGGGCACTGGACACTGGGCACTGCACACTGGACACTGGACACTGGACACTGGACACTGCACACTGGACACTGGACACTGAGCACTGGACACTGCGCACTGGACACTGCGCACTGCACACTGGACACTGTGCACTGGACACTGCACACTGGACACTGGACACTAGAAACTGCGCACTGCACACTGGACACTGCGCACTGTACACTGGACACTGCGCACTGGACACTGCACACTGCACACTGCACACTGCACACTGGACACTGCGCAGTGGACACTGGACACTGGGCACTGGAAACTGGGCACTGGAAACTGGACATTGCGCACTGGACACTGGACACTGCGCACTGGACACTGCACACTGGACACTGCGCACTGGACACTGGACACTGGACACTGCACACTGGACACTAGGCACTGCACACTGGACACTGGACACTGCACACTGGACACTGGACACTGCACACTGCACACTGCACACTGGACACTGCACACTGGATACTGCACACTGCACACTGCACACTGCGCACTGCACACTGGACACTGGATACTGCGCACTGGACACTGGACACTGGACACTGTACACTTTACACTGGACACTGGACACTTTACACTGGACACTGCACACTGGACACACACACTGGATACTGCGCACTGCACACTGGACACTGCGCACTGCACATTGGGCACTGCACAATTGACACTGCGCACTGGACACTGGACACTGGACACTGGACACTGCACACTGCACACTGGACACTGTTCACTTGACACTGGACACTGGACACTGCGCACTGGACACTGCACACTGCACACTGGACACTGGACACTGCGCACTGAACACTGCGCACTGCACACTGCACACTGGACACTGCACACTGGACACTGCACACTGCACACTGGGCACTGCACACTGCACACTGGACACTGGACACTGCACACTGGGCACTGCACACTGGACACTGGACACTGGACACTGGGCACTGCACACTGGACACTGCGCACTGCACTCTGGACACTGGACACTGGACACTGCACACTGCACACTGGACACTTCACACTGGGCACTGGGCACTGCGCACTGGGCACTGGGCACTGCGCACTGGGCACTGGGCACTGCACACTGGACACTGCGCACTGCGCACTGCACTCTGGACACTGGACACTGGACACTGCACACTGAACACTGGTCACTGGATACTGGTCACTGGATACTGCACACTGCGCGCTGCGCACTGGACACTGGGCACTGGGCACTGGGAACTGCACACTGGACACTGCGCACTGGACACTGCACACTGGACACTGGACACTGCACACTGCACACTGGACATTGGACACTGGGCACTGCACACTGGACACTGGGCACTGGACACTGCACACTGGACACTGGACACTGCACACTGCACACTGAACACTGCACACTGGACATTGGACACTGGGCACTACACACTGGACACTGCACACTGCACACTGCACACTGCACACTGGACACTGGACACTGCACACTGGACATTGGACACTGCACACTGGACACTGCGCACTGCACACTGGACATTGCGCACTGCACACTGGACATTGCGCACTGGACACTGCACACTGGACACTGCACACTGCACACTGGACACTGGACACTGCACACTGCACACTGCGCACTGCACACTGGACACTGCACACTGCGCACTGCACACTGGACACTGCGCACTGGACACTGCACACTGGACACTGCGCACTGGACACTGCACACTGCACACTGCACACTGAACACTGCACACTGGACATTGGACACTGGGCACTGCACACTGGACACTGGGCACTGGACACTGCACACTGGACACTGGACACTGCGCACTGCACACTGGACACTGCGCACTGCGCACTGGACACTGCACACTGGACACTGCGCACTGAACACTGGTCACTGGATACTGCACACTGCACACTGGTCACTGGATACTGCACACTGCACACTGCGCGCTGCGCACTGGACACTGGGCACTGGGCACTGGGAACTGCACACTGGACACTGCGCACTGCACTCTGGACACTGGACACTGGACACTGCACAATGAACACTGGACACTACATACTGGACACTGGACACTGGGCACTGCGCACTGGACAGTGCGCGCTGGGCACTGGGCACTGGGCACTGGGCACTGGACACTGCACACTGGACACTGCACACTGCACACTGCACACTGCACAATGGACACTGCACACTGCACACTGGACACTGCACACTGGACACTGCGCACTGGACACTGCGCACTGCACACTGGACACTGGGCACTGCACACTGGACACTGCACACTGGACACTGCACACTGCACACTGCACACTGGACACTGCACACTGGATACTGCACACTGCACACTGCGCACTGCACACTGGACACTGGATACTGCGCACTGGACACTGGACACTGGACACTGTACACTTTACACTGGACACTGGACACTTTACACTGGACACTGCACACTGGACACACACACTGGATACTGCGCACTGCACACTGGACACTGTGCACTGCACATTGGGCACTGCACAATTGACACTGCACACTGGACACTGGACACTGCACACTGTTCACTTGACACTGGACACTGGACACTGCGCACTGGACACTGCACACTGCACACTGGACACTGGACACTGCGCACTGCACACTGGACACTGCACACTGCACACTGCACACTGCACACTGGACACTGGACATTGGACACTGCACACTGGGCACTGCACACTGGACACTGGACACTGGGCACTGCACACTGGACACTGGACACTGGGCACTGGGCACTGGGCACTGCACACTGCGCACTGCACTCTGGACACTGGACACTGCACACTGCACACTGCACACTGGACACTTCACACTGGGCACTGGGCACTGGGCACTGCGCACTGGGCACTGGGCACTGCACACTGGACACTGCGCACTGCGTACTGCACTCTGGACACTGGACACTGGACACTGCACACTGAACACTGGTCACTGGATACTGCACACTGCACACTGGTCACTGGATACTGCACACTGCACACTGGACACTGGGCACTGGGCACTGGGAACTGCACACTGGACACTGCGCACTGCACTCTGGACACTGGACACTGGACACTGCACAATGAACACTGGACACTACATACTGGACACTGGACACTGGGCACTGCGCACTGGACAGTGCGCGCTGGGCACTGGGCACTGGGCACTGGGCACTGGACACTGCACACTGGACACTGCACACTGCACACTGCACACTGCACACTGGACACTGCACACTGCACACTGGACACTGCACACTGGACACTGCGCACTGGACACTGCGCACTGCACACTGGACACTGTGCACTGGACACTGCACACTGCACACTGGACACTGCACACTGCACACTGGACATTGGACACTGGGCACTGCACACTGGGCACTGGACACTGCACACTGGACACTGGACACTGCGCACTGCACACTGGACACTGCACACTGGACACTGGACACTGCACACTGCACACTGCACACTGGACACTGCACACTGCACACTGCACACTGGACACTGCACACTGGATACTGCACACTGCACACTGCACACTGCGCACTGCACACTGGACACTGGATACTGCGCACTGGACACTGGACACTGGACACTGCACACTGTGCACTGGACACTGGACACTGCACACTGTACACTTTACACTGGACACTGGACACTTTACACTGGACACTGCACACTGGACACACACACTGGACACTGCGCACTGCACACTGGACACTGCGCACTGCACATTGGGCACTGCACAATTGACACTGCGCACTGCACACTGCACACTGGACACTGGACACTGGACACTGCACACTTGACACTGGACACTGCGCACTGGACACTGCACACTGCACACTGGACACTGGACACTGGACACTGCGCACTGAACACTGCGCACTGCACACTGGACACTGCACACTGGACACTGCACACTGCACACTGGACACTGCACACTGCACACTGGACACTGGACATTGGACACTGCACACTGGGCACTGCACACTGCACACTGGACACTGCACACTGGGCACTGCACACTGGGCACTGGGCACTGGGCACTGCGCACTGGGCACTGGGCACTGCACACTGGACACTGCGCACTGCGCACTGCACTCTGGACACTGGACACTGGACACTGCACACTGAACACTGGTCACTGGATACTGCACACTGCACACTGGTCACTGGATACTGCACACTGCGCGCTGCGCACTGGACACTGGGCACTGGGCACTGGACACTGCACACTGGACACTGGACACTGCACACTGGACACTGGACACTGGACACTGCACACTGGACACTGCGTCCGGTGTCTAATGTCCAGTGTCTAATGTCCAGTGTCTAATGCCCAGTGTCTAATGCCCAGTGCCCGGTGTCTAATGCCCAGTGCCCAGTGTCTAATGTCCGGTGTCTAATGCCCAGTGTCCAGTGTCTAATGCCCGGTGTCTAATGCCCAGTGTCTAATGCCCAGTGCCCAGTGTCTAATGTCCGGTGTCTAATGCCCAGTGCCCAGTGTCTAATGTCCAGTGTCTAATGCCCAGTGTCTAATGTCCGGTGTCTAATGTCCGGTGCCCAGTGTCTAATGCCTGGTGTCTAATGCCCAGTGCCTAATGTCCGGTGTCTAATGCCCAGTGCCCAGTGTCTAATGCCCGGTGTCTAATGCCCAGTGCCCAGTGTCTAATGTCCCGTGTCTAATGCCCAGTGTCTAATGCCCAGTGCCCAGTGTCTAATGTCCGGTGTCTAATGCCCAGTCTCTAATGCCCGGTGTCTAATGCCCGGTGTCTAATGCCCAGTGTCTAATGCCCAGTGTCTAATGCCCAGTGCCCAGTGTCTAATGTCCGGTGTCTAATGCCCAGTGTCTAATGCCCAGTGCCCAGTGTCTAATGTCCGGTGTCTAATGCCCAGTGCCCAGTGTCTAATGCCCAGTGTCTAATGTCCGGTGTCTAATGCCCGGTGTCTAATGCCCGGTGTCTAATGCCCAGTGCCTAATGTCCGGTGTCTAATGCCCAGTGCCCAGTGTCTAATGTCCGGTGTCTAATTCCCAGTGCCCAGTGTCTAATGTCCGGTGTCTAATGCCCAGTGCCCAGTGTCTAATGTCCGGTGTCTAATGTCCGGTGCCCAGTGTCTAATGCCCGGTGTCTAATGCCCGGTGTCTAATGCCCAGTGTCTAATGCCCAGTGTCTAATGCCCAGTGCCCAGTGTCTAATGTCCGGTGTCTAATGCCCAGTGCCCAGTGTCTAATGTCCGGTGTCTAATGCCCAGTGCCCAGTGTCTAATGTCCGGTGTCTAATGCCCTGTGCCCAGTGTCTAATGTCCGGTGTTTAATGCCCAGTGTCTAATGCCCAGTGTCTAATGTCCGGTGTCTAATGCCCAGTGCCCAGTGTCTAATGTCCGGTGTCTAATGCCCAGTGTCTAATGCCCGGTGTCTAATGCCCGGTGTCTAATGCCCAGTGTCTAATGTCCGGTGTCTAATGCCCAGTGCCCAGTGTCTAATGTCCGGTGTCTAATGTCCGGTGCACAGTGTCTAATGCCCGGTGTCTAATGCCCAGTGTCTAATGTCCGGTGTCTAATGCCCAGTGCCCAGTGTCTAATGTCCGGTGTCTAATGTCCAGTGTCTAATGCCCGGTGTCTAATGCCCGGTGTCTAATGCCCGGTGTCTAATGCCCAGTGTCTAATGCCCAGTGTCTAATGCCCAGTGCCCAGTGTCTAATGTCCGGTGTCTAATGCCCAGTGCCCAGTGTCTAATGTCCCGTGTCTAATGCCCAGTGTCTAATGCCCAGTGCCCAGTGTCTAATGTCCGGTGTCTAATGCCCAGTCTCTAATGCCCGGTGTCTAATGCCCGGTGTCTAATGCCCAGTGTCTAATGCCCAGTGTCTAATGCCCAGTGCCCAGTGTCTAATGTCCGGTGTCTAATGCCCAGTGTCTAATGCCCAGTGTCTAATGTCCGGTGTCTAATGCCCAGTGCCCAGTGTCTAATGCCCAGTGTCTAATGTCTGGTGTCTAATGCCCGGTGTCTAATGCCCGGTGTCTAATGCCCGGTGTCTAATGCCCAGTGCCTAATGTCCGGTGTCTAATGCCCAGTGCCCAGTGTCTAATGTCCGGTGTCTAATGCCCAGTGCCCAGTGTCTAATGTCCGGTGTCTAATGCCCAGTGCCCAGTGTCTAATGTCCGGTGTCTAATGCCCAGTGTTGTAATCCTAAATGCTCCAGATATAACACCAGTAGTTTAATACAACCTTGCTTTATTGCTGAACATTACTGAATAATCAGGATATTAATGCTGACACAAATATATGAGTATCATACCATGATGCATCACTGCTTAACACTCACTAGCTTACAAAATGGCCACTGTGCTCTCTGACCTGTGAGGCATTACAGAGGCGGAGCCACTAGTTAAAGTGAGAGGGACAGTGAGATGCAGTATCCTACATTCCAGGCATAACACCCAGTGTCTAATGCCCAGTGCCCAGTGTCTAATGCCCAGTGCCCAGTGTCTAATGTCCGGTGTCTAATGCCCAGTGCCCAGTGTCTAATGCCCAGTGCCCAGTGTCTAATGTCCGGTGTCTAATGCCCAGTGCCCAGTGTCTAATGTCCAGTGCCCAGTGCCTAATGCCCAGTGCCCAGTGTCTAATGCCCAGTGTCTAATGCCCAGTGCCCAGTGTCTAATGCCCAGTGCCCAGTGTCTAATGTCCAGTGTCTAATGCCCAGTGCCCAGTGTCTAATGTCCAGTGCCCAGTGTCTAATGCCCAGTGTCTAATGCCCAGTGCCCAGTGTCTAATGTCCAGTGTCTAATGCCCAGTGCCCAGTGTCTAATGTCCAGTGCCCAGTGTCTAATGCCCAGTGTCTAATGCCCAGTGCCCAGTGTCTATTGTCCAGTGTCTAATGCCCAGTGCCCAGTGTCTAGTGCCCAGTGCCCAGTGTCTAATGCCCAGTGCCCAGTGTCTAATGCCCAGTGCCCAGGGTCTAATGCCCAGTGTCTAATGCCCAGTGCCCAGTGTCTAATGCCCAGTGTCTAATGCCCAGTGCCCAGTGTCTAATGTCCGGTGTCTAATGCCCAGTGCCCAGTGTCTAATGTCCAGTGTCTAATGCCCAGTGCCCAGTGTCTAATGTCCAGTGTCTAATGCCCAGTGCCCAGTGTCTAATGCCCAGTGTCTAATGCCCAGTGCCTAGTGTCTAATGCCCAGTGTCTAATGCCCAGTGCCCAGTGTCTAATGCCCAGTGCCCAGTGTCTAATGCCTAATGCCCAGTGTCCAGTGTCTAATGCCCAGTGCCCAGTGTCTAATGCCCAGTGCCCAGTGTCTAATGCCTAATGCCCAGTGTCCAGTGTCTAATGCCCAGTGCCCACCATCCAATGCCCAGCGTCTAATGCCCAGTGCCTAGTGCCCAGTGTCTAGTGCCCAGCGTCTAGTGTCCAGTGCCCAGTGTCCAGTGCGCAGTGTGCAGTGTGCAGTGTCCAGTGTGCAGTGTCCAGTGTGCAGTGTGCAGTGTGCAGTGTCCAGTGCGCAGTGTCCAGTGTGCAGTGTCCAGTGTGCAGTGTGCAGTGTCCAGTGTGCAGTGTCCAGTGTCCAGTGTCCAGTGTCCAGTGTCCAGTGTGCAGTGTGCAGTGTCCAGTGGCCAGTGTGCAGTGTGCAGTGTCCAGTGTGCCATGGCCAGTGTGCCGTGTCCAGTGTCAAGTGTCCAGTGTGCAGTGGCCAGTGTCCAGTGTCCAGTGTCCAGTGTGCAGTGTGCAGTGTGCAGTGTCCAGTGTGCAGTGCGCAGTGTGCAGTGTCCAGTGCGCAGTGTGCAGTGCGCAGTGTGTAGTGCGCAGTGTCCAGTGTGCAGTGCGCAGTGTCCAGTGTCCAGTGTGCAGTGTCCAGTGTGCAGTATCCAGTGTCCAGTGTCCAGTGTGCAGTGTCCAGTGTCCAGTGTCCAGTGTCCAGTGTCCAGTGCGCAGTGTCCAGTGTCCAGTGTGCAGTGTCCAGTGTGCAGTGTGCAGTGTGCAGTGTCCAGTGTCCAGTGCGCAGTGTCCAGTGTGCAGTGTGCAGTGTCCAGTGTGCAGTGTCCAGTGTCCAGTGCGCAGTGTGCAGTGTCCAGTGTGCAGTGTCCAGTGTGCAGTGTCCAGTGTGCAGTGTGCAGTGTCCAGTGTGCAGTGTGCAGTGCGCAGTGTCCAGTGTGCAGTGCGCAGTGTCCAGTGTGCAGTGTCCAGTGTCCAGTGTGCAGTGTCCAGTGTCCAGTGTGCAGTGCGCAATGTCCAGTTTGCAGTGCGCAGTGTGCAGTGTCCAGTGTGCAGTGCGCAGTGCGCAGTGTCCAGTGTCCAGTGTCCAGTGTCCAGTGTGCAGTGTCCAGTGTGCAGTGTCCAGTGTCCAGTGTCCAGTGTCCAGTGTCCAGTGTGCAGTGTGCAGTGTGCAGTGTGCAGGTTGCAGTGTCCAGTGTCCAGTGTGCAGTGTCCAGTGTGCAGTGTGCAGTGTCCAGTGTGCAGTGTCCAGTGTGCAGTGTGCAGTGTGCAGTGTGTAGTGTGCAGTGTGCAGTGTACAGTGTACAGTGTCCAGTGTGCAGTGTGCAGTGTGCAGTGTCCAGTGTGCAGTGTGCAGTGTGCAGTCTCCAGTGTCAAGTGTGCAGTGCGCAATGTCCAGTGTCCAGTGTGCAGTGTCCAGTGTGCAGTGCGCAGTGTGTAGTGTCCAGTGTCCAGTGTCCAGTGTGCAGTGTGCAGTGTCCAGTGTCCAGTGTGCAGTGTCCAGTGCGCAGTGTCCAGTGTGCAGTGCGCAGTGTCCAGTGTGCAGTGTCCAGTGTGCAGTGTGCAGTGTCCAGTGTCCAGTGCGCAGTGTCCAGTGTCCAGTGCGCAGTGTCCAGTGTGCAGTGTCCAGTGTGCAGTGTCCAGTGTCCAGTGTCAAGTGTGCAGTGCGCAGTGTCCAGTGCGCAGTGTCCAGTGTGCAGTGTCCAGTGCGCAGTGTCCAGTGTGCAGTGTCCAGTGTGCAGTGCGCAGTGTCCAGTGTCCAGTGTGCAGTGCGCAATGTCCAGTGTGCAGTGCGCAGTGTCCAGTGTGCAGTGTCCAGTGTCCAGTGTGCAGTGTCCAGTGTGCAGTGCGCAGTGTCCAGTGTGCAGTGTGCAGTGTCCAGTGTCCAGTGCGCAGTGTCCAGTGCGCAATGTCCAGTGTGCAGTGCGCAGTGCGCAGTGTCCAGTGCGCAGTGCGCAGTGTCCAGTGTGCAGTGTCCAGTATGCAGTGCGCAGTGTCCAGTGCGCAGTGTGCAGTGTGCAGTGCCCAGTGTGCAGTGTCCAGTGTCCAGTGTGCAGTGTCCAGTGTCAAGTGTGCAGTGCACAATGTCCAGTGTGCAGTGTGCAGTGTCCAGTGTGCAGTGTGCAGTGCCCAGTGCGCAGTGTCCAGTGTGCAGTGTCCAGTGACCAGTGTCCAGTGTGCAGTGTGCAGTGTGCAGTGTGCAGTGTCCAGTGCGCAGTGTCCAGTGCCCAGTGTGTGGTGTGCAGTATCCAGTGAGCAGTGTCCAGTGAGCAGTGTCCAGTGTGCAGTGTCCAGTGTGCAGTGTCCAGTGTGCAGTGTGCAGTGCGCAATGCCCAGTGTGCAGTGCGCAGTGTCCAGTGTGCAGTGTCCAGTGTTCAGTGCCCAGTGTGCATTATCCAGTGTCCAGTGTGCAGTGTGCAGTGTGCAGTGTGCAGTGCGCAATGTCCAGTGCGCAGTGCGCAATGTCTAGTGTGCAGTGCGCAGTGTCCAGTGTCCAGTGTCCAGTGTGCAGTGTCCAGTGCCCAGTGTCCAGTGTGCAGTGTCCAGTGCCCAGTGTCCAGTGTGCAGTGCGCAGTGTCCAGTGTGCAGTGCCCAGTGTTCAGTGTGCAGTGTCCAGTGTGCAGTGTCCAGTGTGCAGTGTCCAGTGCGCAGTGTCCAGTGCGCAGTGTGCAGTGCGCAGTGTGCAGTCTCCAGTGTGCAGTGCCCAGTGTCCAGTGTGCAGTGCGCAGTGTCCAGTGTGCAGTGCGCAGTGCCCAGTGTGCAGTGTGCAGTGTCCAGTGTGCAGTGTCCAGTGTCCAGTGTGCAGTGCCCAGTGTGCAGTGCGCATTGTCCAGTATCCAGTGTGCAGTGTGCAGTGTGCAGTGTCCAGTGTGCAGAGTCCAGTGCCCAGTGTCCAGTGTCAACTGTCCAGTGCGCAGTGTCCAGTGTCCAGTGCGCAGTGCCCAGTGTCCAGTGCGCAGTGCCCAGTGCGCAGTGTCCAGTGTCCAGTGTGCAGTGTGCAGTGCCCAGTGTCCAGTGTGCAGTGTGCAGTGTCCAGTGTGCAGTGTCCAGTGTGCAGTGTCCAGTGTGCAGTGTCCAGTGTGCAGTGCGCAGTGTCCAGGGTGCAGTGCGCAGTGTCCAGTGTCCAGTGTGCAGTGCGCAATGTCCAGTGTGCAGTGCGCAGTGTCCAGTGTGCAGTGTCCAGTGTCCAGTGTGCAGTGTCCAGTGTGCAGTGCGCAGTGTCCAGTGTGCAGTGTCCAGTGTCCAGTGCGCAATGTTCAGTGTGCAGTGCGCAGTGCGCAGTGTCCAGTGCGCAGTGTGCAGTGTCCAGTGTCCAGTGTGCAGTGCGCAGTGTCCAGTGCACAGTGTCCAGTGTGCAGTGTGCAGTGTGCAGTGTCCAGTGTGCAGTGTCCAGTGTCAAGTGTGCAGTGCGCAATGTAAAGTGTGCAGTGTCCAGTGTCCAGTGTGCAGTGCGCAGTTTTCAGTGCGCAGTGTGCAATGCGCAGTGTGCCGTGTCCAGTGTGCAGTGTCCAGTGTGCAGTGTCCAGTGTGCAGTGTCCAGTGTGCAATGTCATGTGTGCAGTGCACAGTGTCCAGTGTCCAGTGTGCAGTGTCCAGTGTGCAGTGTCCAGTGTCCAGTGTGCAGTGTGCAGTGCCCAGTGTCCAGTGTGCAGTGTGCAGTGCCCAGTGTCCAGTGTGCAGTGTGCAGTGCGCAGTGTCCAGTGTCCAGTGTGCAGTGTCCAGTGTCCAGTGTCCAGTGTGCAGTGTGCAGTGTGCAGTGTGCATTGTGCAGTGTGCAGTGCGCAGTGCGCAGTGTCCAGTGCGCAGTGCGCAGTGTCCAGTGTGCAGTGTCCAGTGTCCAGTGTGCAGTGTGCAGTGTCCAGTGTCCAGTGTCCAGTGTGCAGTGTGCAGTGTCCAGTGTCCGGTGTGCAGTGTGCAGTGTGCAGTGTCCAGTGCGCAGTGTCCAGTGTCCAGTGCGCAGTGTGCAATGCGCAGTGTGCAGTGTCCAGTGTGCAGTGTCCAGTGTGCAGTGTCCAGTGTGCAGTGTCCAGTGTGCAATGTCATGTGTGCAGTGCGCAGTGTCCAGTGTGCAGTGTGCAGTGTCCAGTGTGCAGTGTGCAGTATCCAGTGACCAGTGTCCAGTGCGCAGTGTCCAGTGTGCAGTGCGCAGTGTCCAGTGTGCAGTGCGCAGTGCCCAGTGCGCAATGTCCAGTGTCCAGTGTCCAGTGTGCAGTGCCCAGTGTCCAGTGTGCAGTGCGCAGTGTGTAGTGTCCAGTGTCCAGTGTGCAGTGTCCAGTGTCCAGTGTGCAGTGCCCAGTGTCCAGTGTGCAGTGTCCAGTGTGCAGTATCCAGTGTCCAGTGTCCAGTGTGCAGTGTCCAGTGTCCAGTGTCCAGTGTCCAGTGTCCAGTGCGCAGTGTCCAGTGTCCAGTGTGCAGTGTCCAGTGTGCAGTGTGCAGTGTGCAGTGTCCAGTGTCCAGTGCGCAGTGTCCAGTGTGCAGTGTGCAGTGTCCAGTGTGCAGTGTCCAGTGTGCAGTGTCCAGTGTGCAGTGTGCAGTGTCCAGTGTGCAGTGCGCAGTGTCCAGTGTGCAGTGCGCAGTGTCCAGTGTGCAGTGTCCAGTGTCCAGTGTGCAGTGTCCAGTGTCCAGTGTGCAGTGCGCAATGTCCAGTTTGCAGTGCGCAGTGTGCAGTGTCCAGTGTCCAGTGTGCAGTGTCCAGTGTCCAGTGTGCAGTGTGCAGTGTCCAGTGTGCAGTGCGCAGTGTCCAGTGTGCAGTGCGCAGTGTCCAGTGTGCAGTGTCCAGTGTCCAGTGTGCAGTGTCCAGTGTCCAGTGTGCAGTGCGCAATGTCCAGTTTGCAGTGCGCAGTGTGCAGTGTCCAGTGTCCAGTGTGCAGTGTCCAGTGTCCAGTGTCCAGTGTGCAGTGTCCAGTGTCCAGTGTCCAGTGTGCAGTGCCCAGTGTCCAGTGTGCAGTGTCCAGTGTCAAGTGTCCAGTGTCCAGTGCGCAGTGTGTAGTGTCCAGTGTCCAGTGTGCAGTGTCCAGTGTCCAGTGTGCAGTGTCCAGTGCGCAGTGTGCAGTGTGCAGTGTGCAGTGTCCAGTGTGCAGTGCCCAGTGTCCAGTGTGCAGTGTCCAGTGTGCAGTGTCCAGTGTGCAGTGTCCAGTGTCCAGTGCGCAGTGTCCAGTGTGCAGTGTCCAGTGTCCAGTGTCCAGTGTCCAGTGTCCAGTGTCCAGTGTGCAGTGTCCAGTGTGCAGTGTGCAGTGTGCAGTGTCCAGTGTCCAGTGCGCAGTGTCCAGTGTGCAGTGCGCAGTGTCCAGTGTGCAGTGTCCAGTGTCCAGTGCGCAGTGTGCAGTGTCCAGTGTGCAGTGTCCAGTGTCTAGTGTGCAGTGTCCAGTGTGCAGTGTCCAGTGTGCAGTGCGCAATGTAAAGTGTGCAGTGTGCAGTGCGCAGTGTGTAGTGTCCAGTGTCCAGTGTGCAGTGCGCAGTGCCCAGTGCGCAGTGTCCAGTGTCCAGTGTCCAGTGTGCAGTGCCCAGTGTCCAGTGTGCAGTGCGCAGTGTGTAGTGTCCAGTGTCCAGTGTGCAGTGTCCAGTGTCCAGTGTGCAGTGCCCAGTGTCCAGTGTGCAGTGTCCAGTGTGCAGTATCCAGTGTCCAGTGTCCAGTGTGCAGTGTCCAGTGTCCAGTGTCCAGTGTCCAGTGTCCAGTGCGCAGTGTCCAGTGTCCAGTGTGCAGTGTCCAGTGTGCAGTGTGCAGTGTGCAGTGTCCAGTGTCCAGTGCGCAGTGTCCAGTGTGCAGTGTGCAGTGTCCAGTGTGCAGTGTCCAGTGTCCAGTGCGCAGTGTGCAGTGTCCAGTGTGCAGTGTCCAGTGTGCAGTGTCCAGTGTGCAGTGTGCAGTGTCCAGTGTGCAGTGCGCAGTGTCCAGTGTGCAGTGCGCAGTGTCCAGTGTGCAGTGTCCAGTGTCCAGTGTGCAGTGTCCAGTGTCCAGTGTGCAGTGCGCAATGTCCAGTTTGCAGTGCGCAGTGTGCAGTGTCCAGTGTCCAGTGTGCAGTGTCCAGTGTCCAGTGTCCAGTGTGCAGTGTCCAGTGTCCAGTGTCCAGTGTGCAGTGCCCAGTGTCCAGTGTGCAGTGTCCAGTGTCAAGTGTCCAGTGTCCAGTGCGCAGTGTGTAGTGTCCAGTGTCCAGTGTGCAGTGTCCAGTGTCCAGTGTGCAGTGTCCAGTGCGCAGTGTGCAGTGTGCAGTGTGCAGTGTCCAGTGTGCAGTGCCCAGTGTCCAGTGTGCAGTGTCCAGTGTGCAGTGTCCAGTGTGCAGTGTCCAGTGTCCAGTGCGCAGTGTCCAGTGTGCAGTGTCCAGTGTCCAGTGTCCAGTGTCCAGTGTGCAGTGTCCAGTGTGCAGTGTGCAGTGTGCAGTGTCCAGTGTCCAGTGCGCAGTGTCCAGTGTGCAGTGCGCAGTGTCCAGTGTGCAGTGTCCAGTGTCCAGTGCGCAGTGTGCAGTGTCCAGTGTGCAGTGTCCAGTGTCTAGTGTGCAGTGTCCAGTGTGCAGTGTCCAGTGTGCAGTGCGCAATGTAAAGTGTGCAGTGTGCAGTGCGCAGTGTGTAGTGTCCAGTGTGCAGTGTCCAGTGTCCAGTGTCCAGTGTGCAGTGTGCAGTGTCCAGTGTCCAGTGTGCAGTGTGCAGTGTCCAGTGTGCAGTGCGCAGTTTCCAGTGTGCAGTGTCCAGTGTGCAGTGCGCAGTGCGCAGTGTCCAGTGTCCAGTGTCCAGTGTCCAGTGTGCAGTGTCCAGTGTGCAGTGTCCAGTGTCCAGTGTCCAGTGTCCAGTGTGCAGTGTGCATTGTCCAGTGTGCAGTGTGCAGTGTGCAGTGTGCAGTGCGCAATGTCCAGTGCGCAGTGCGCAATGTCTAGTGTGCAGTGCGCAGTGTCCAGTGTCCAGTGTCCAGTGTGCAGTGTCCAGTGCCCAGTGTCCAGTGTGCAGTGTCCAGTGCCCAGTGTCCAGTGTGCAGTGCGCAATGTCCAGTTTGCAGTGCGCAGTGTGCAGTGTCCAGTGTGCAGTGTCCAGTGTGCAGTGCCCAGTGTCCAGTGTCCAGTGTGCAGTGTCCAGTGTCAAGTGTCCAGTGCGCAGTGTCCAGTGCGCAGTGCCCAGTGTCCAGTGTGCAGTGTGCAGTGTCCAGTGTCCAGTGTGCAGTGTGCAGTGTCCAGTGTCCAGTGTGCAGTGTGCAGTGTCCAGTGTCCAGTGCGCAATGTCCAGTGTGCAGTTTCCAGTGTGCAGTGTGCAGTGTCCAGTGTGCAGTGTCCAGTGTGCAGTGTGCAGTGTGTAGTGTGCAGTGTGCAGTGCCCAGTGTGCAGTGTGCAGTGTGCAGTGTCCAGTGTCCAGTGTGCAGTGTCCAGTGTGCAGTGCCCAGTGTCCAGTGTGCAGTGTCCAGTGTGCAGTATCCAGTGTCCAGTGTCCAGTGTGCAGTGTCCAGTGTCCAGTGTCCAGTGTCCAGTGTCCAGTGCGCAGTGTCCAGTGTCCAGTGTGCAGTGTCCAGTGTGCAGTGTCCAGTGTGCAGTGTCCAGTGTCCAGTGTGCAGTGTGCAGTGTGCAGTGTCCAGTGTGCAGTGTCCAGTGCGCAATGTCCAGTGTGCAGTGTCCAGTGTGCAGTGTGCAGTGTCCAGTGTGCAGTGTGCAGTGTGCAGTGTGTAGTGTGCAGTGTGCAGTGTACAGTGTGCAGTGTACAGTGTCCAGTGTGCAGTGTGCAGTGTGCAGTGTCCAGTGTGCAGTGTGCAGTGTGCAGTCTCCAGTGTCAAGTGTGCAGTGCGCAATGTCCAGTGTCCAGTGTGCAGTGTCCAGTGTGCAGTGCGCAGTGTGTAGTGTCCAGTGTCCAGTGTCCAGTGTGCAGTGTGCAGTGTCCAGTGTCCAGTGTGCAGTGTCCAGTGCGCAGTGTCCAGTGTGCAGTGCGCAGTGTCCAGTGTGCAGTGTCCAGTGTGCAGTGTGCAGTGTCCAGTGTCCAGTGCGCAGTGTCCAGTGTCCAGTGCGCAGTGTCCAGTGTGCAGTGTCCAGTGTGCAGTGTCCAGTGTCCAGTGTCAAGTGTGCAGTGCGCAGTGTCCAGTGCGCAGTGTCCAGTGTGCAGTGTCCAGTGCGCAGTGTCCAGTGTGCAGTGTCCAGTGTGCAGTGCGCAGTGTCCAGTGTGCAGTGCGCAATGTCCAGTGTGCAGTGCGCAGTGTCCAGTGTGCAGTGTCCAGTGTCCAGTGTGCAGTGTCCAGTGTGCAGTGCGCAGTGTCCAGTGTGCAGTGTGCAGTGTGCAGTGTCCAGTGTCCAGTGCGCAGTGTGCAGTGCGCAATGTCCAGTGTGCAGTGCGCAGTGCGCAGTGTCCAGTGCGCAGTGTCCAGTGTGCAGTGTCCAGTATGCAGTGCGCAGTGTCCAGTGCGCAGTGTGCAGTGTGCAGTGCCCAGTGTGCAGTGTCCAGTGTCCAGTGTGCAGTGTCCAGTGTCAAGTGTGCAGTGCACAATGTCCAGTGTGCAGTGTGCAGTGTCCAGTGTGCAGTGTGCAGTGCCCAGTGCGCAGTGTCCAGTGTGCAGTGTCCAGTGACCAGTGTCCAGTGTGCAGTGTGCAGTGTGCAGTGTGCAGTGTCCAGTGCGCAGTGTGCAGTGCGCAGTGTCCAGTGCCCAGTGTGTGGTGTCCAGTGTGCAGTGTGCAGTATCCAGTGAGCAGTGTCCAGTGTGCAGTGTCCAGTGTGCAGTGTCCAGTGTGCAGTGTGCAGTGCGCAATGCCCAGTGTGCAGTGCGCAGTGTCCAGTGTGCAGTGTCCAGTGTTCAGTGCCCAGTGTGCATTATCCAGTGTCCAGTGTGCAGTGTGCATTGTCCAGTGTGCAGTGTGCAGTGTGCAGTGTGCAGTGCGCAATGTCCAGTGCGCAGTGCGCAATGTCTAGTGTGCAGTGCGCAGTGTCCAGTGTCCAGTGTCCAGTGTGCAGTGTCCAGTGCCCAGTGTGCAGTGTGCAGTGTGCAGTGTCCACTGGATACTGCACACTGGACACTGCGCACTGCACAATGCACACTGGACACTGCGCACTGGACACTGTACACTGGACACTGCACACTGGACACTGCGCACTGGACACTGCGCACTGGACACTGCGCACTGGACACTGGACCCTGCGCACTGGACACTGCACACTGGACACTGCGCACTGGGCATTGGGCACTGGCACTGCACACTGGACACTGAGCACTGGACACTGCACACTGGACACTGCGCACTGCACACTGGACACTGCGCACTGGACACTGCACACTGGGCACTGCACACTGCGCACTGGACACTGCTCACTGGACACTGCTCACTGGACACTGCACACTGGACACTGCGCACTGGACACTGGACACTGCGCACTGGACACTGCGCACTGGACACTGCACACTGGACACTGGACACTGCACACTGGACACTGCACACTGGACACTGTGCACTGCACACTGCACACTGGACACTGGACATTGGGCATTGGACACTGGACACTGGACACTGCACACTGGACACTGCACACTGGACACTGCACACTGGACACTGCGCACTGCACACTGCACACTGGCCACTGCACATTGCGCACTGTACACTGTACACTGGACACTGGACACTGCACACTGGACACTGCACACTGGACACTGCACACTGGACACTGCACACTGGGCACTGGACACTGGGCACTGGACACTGCGCACTGCGCACTGCACACTGGACATTGCACACTAGACACTGCACACTGCGCACTGGACACAGCGCACTGCGCACTGGACACTGCGCACTGCACACTGGACACTGGACACTGCGCACTGGACACTGCACACTGCACACTGGACACTGGACACTGGACACTGGACACTGGACACTGCACACTGGACAATGGACACTGCACACTGCACACTGGACACTGGACACTGCACACTGGACACTGGACACTGCACACTGCACACTGGACACTGCGCACTGCACACTGCGCACTGCACACTGCACACTGGACACTGCACACTGGACACTGGACACTGCACACTGGACACTGCACACTGGACACTGCACACTGGACACTGGACACTGCACACAGGACACTGCACACTGGACACTGCACACTGCACACTGGACACTGCGCACTGCGCATTGGACACTGGGCACTGCGCACTGCACACTGGACACTGCGCACTGGACACTGCACACTGGACACTGCACACTGGACACTGGACACTGGACACTGCACACTGCACACTGCACACTGCACACTGGACACTGGACACTGCACACTGGACACTGGACACTGCGCACTGCACACTGCACACTGCACACTGGACACTGCACACTGGACACTGGGCACTGGGCACTGGGCACTGGACACTGCACACTGGACACTGCACACTGGACACTGGACACTGCGCACTGTGCAGTGTCCAGAGTGCAGTGCGCAGTGCGCAGTGTCCAGTGTGCAGTGCCCAGTGCCCAGTGCGCAGTGCCCAGTCCCCAGTGCCCAGTGTGAAGTGTCCAGTGTCCAGTGCGCAGTGCCCAGTGTCCAGTGCGCAGTGCCCAGTGCGCAGTGTCCAGTGTCCAGTGTGCAGTGTGCAGTGCCCAGTGTCCAGTGTGCAGTGTGCAGTGTGCAGTGTCCAGTGTGCAGTGTCCAGTGTGCAGTGTCCAGTGTCCAGTGTGCAGTGTGCAGTGTGCAGTGCGCAATGTCCAGTGTGCAGTGCGCAGTGTCCAGTGTGCAGTGTCCAGTGTCCAGTGTGCAGTGTCCAGTGTGCAGTGCGCAGTGTCCAGTGTGCAGTGTGCAGTGTGCAGTGTCCAGTGTCCAGTGCGCAGTGTCCAGTGCGCAATGTCCAGTGCGCAGTGCGCAGTGTCCAGTGCGCAGTGCGCAGTGTCCAGTGTGCAGTGTCCAGTATGCAGTGCGCAGTGTCCAGTGCGCAGTGTGCAGTGTGCAGTGCCCAGTGTGCAGTGTCCAGTGTGCAGTGTGCAGTGTCCAGTGTCCAGTGTGCAGTGCGCAGTGTCCAGTGCACAGTGTCCAGTGTGCAGTGTGCAGTGTGCAGTGTCCAGTGTGCAGTGTCCAGTGTCAAGTGTGCAGTGCGCAATGTAAAGTGTGCAGTGTCCAGTGTCAAGTGTCCAGTGCGCAGTGTCCAGTGCGCAGTGTCCAGTGTGCAGTGTCCAGTGCGCAGTGTCCAGTGCGCAGTGTCCAGTGCGCAGTGTGCAGTGCGCAGTGTGCAGTCTCCAGTGTGCAGTGCCCAGTGTCCAGTGTGCAGTGCGCAGTGTCCAGTGCCCAGTGCCCAGTGTCCAGTGCCCAGTGCGCAGTGTCCAGTGTGCAGTGTGCAGTGTCCAGTGTGCAGTGTGCAGTGCCCAGTGTCCAGTGTGCAGTGTGCAGTGCGCAGTGTCCAGTGTCCAGTGTCCAGTGTCCAGTGTGCAGTGTGCAGTGCGCAGTGTCCAGTGTGCATTGTGCAGTGTGCAGTGTGCAGTGTCCAATGCGCAGTGCGCAGTGTCCAGTGTGCAGTGTCCAGTGTCCAGTGTGCAGTGTCCAGTGTGCAGTGTCCAGTGAGCAGTGCGCAGTGTGCAGTGCCCAGTGCGCAGTGTCCAGTGCGCAGTGTCCAGTGTGCAGTGCGCAGTGTCCAGTGTGCAGTGTCCAGTGCTCAGTGTCCAGTGTGCAGTGCCCAGTGCCCAGTGCGCAGTGTCCAGTGTGCAGTGTCCAGTGCGCAGTGTCCAGTGTCCAGTGCGCAGTGGACACTGGACATTGGACACTGCACACTGGGCACTGGGCACTGCACACTGGACACTGCGCACTGCGCACTGCACTCTGGACACTGGACACTGGACACTGCACACTGAACACTGGTCACTGGATACTGCACACTGGTCACTGGATACTGCACACTGCACACTGCGCACTGGGCACTGGACACTGCGCACTGCACTCTGGACACTGGACACTGGACACTGCACACTGAACACTGAACACTGGACACTACATACTGGACACTGGACACTGGGCACTGCGCACTGGACAGTGCGTGCTGGACACTGGACACTGCACTGGGCACTGGGCACTGGCCACTGGTCACTGCACACTGGACACTGCACACTGCACACTGGACACTGCGCACTGGACACTGCACACTGGACACTGCGCACTGGACACTGCACACTGGACACTGCACACTGCACACTGCACACTGGACATTGGACACTGGGCACTGCACACTGGACACTGGGCACTGGACACTGCACACTGGACACTGGACACTGCGCACTGCACACTGGGCACTGCGCACTGGACAGTGCGCGCTGGACACTGGACACTGCACTGGGCACTGGGCACTGGCCACTGGGCACTGCACACTGGACACTGCACACTGCACACTGGACACTGCACACTGCACACTGGACACTGCGCACTGGACACTGCACACTGGACACTGCGCACTGGACACTGCACACTGGACACTGCACACTGCACACTGCACACTGCACACTGCACACTGGACATTGGACACTGGGCACTGCACACTGGACACTGGGCACTGGACACTGCACACTGGACACTGGACACTGCGCACTGCACACTGCACACTGGACACTGGACACTGCGCACTGGACACTGCACACTGGACACTGGACACTGCACACTGGACACGGGACACTGCACACTGGACACTGCGCACTGGACACTGCACACTGGACACTGCACACTAGACGCTGCACACTGCACACTGGACACTGCACACTGGACACTGGACAATGCGCACTGCACACTGGGCACTGCACACTGGACACTGGACACTGCACACTGGACACTGCGCACTGGACACTGGGCACTGGGCACTGCACACTGGACACTGCACACTGGACACTGGACACTGCACACTGGGCACTGCGCACTGCACACTGGACACTGCGCACTGCACACTGGACACTGGGCACTGCACACTGGAGACTGCACACTGCGCACTGCGCACTGGACACTGCGCACTGGACACTGCACACTGGACACTGCACACTGGACACTGCACACTGGACACTGCACACTGGACACTGGGCACTGCACACTGGACACTGCGCACTGCACACTGGACACTGGGCACTGCACACTGCACACTGCTCACTGGACACTGCGCACTGGACACTGCACACTGCACACTGGACACTGCACACTGGATACTTCGCACTGGACACTGCACACTGGACACTGCACACTGGACACTGCGCACTGGACATTGCGCATTGGACACTGGACACTGCACACTGGACACTGCACACTGGACACTGCACACTGGACACTGCGCACTGGACACTGGGCACTGGGCACTGGACACTGCACACTGCACACTGGATACTGCACACTGCACACTGCACACTGCACACTGGACACTGGACACTGGACACTGGACACTGCGCACTGGACACTGCACACTGGACACACACACTGGACACTGCGCACTGCACAATGGACACTGCGCACTGCACATTGGACACTGCGCACTGCACACTGCACACTGGACACTGGACACTGCACACTGCACACAGGACACTGTACACTGGACACTGGACACTGCGCACTGGACACTGCACACTGCACACTGGACACTGGACACTGCGCACTGGACACTGCACACTGAACACTGCACACTGCACACTGTACACTGGACACTGCACACTGCACACTGCACACTGGACACTGCACACTGGACACTGCACACTGGACACTGCACACTGGACACTGCACACTGGGCACTGCACACTGGACACTGGACACTGCACACTGGACACTGGGCACTGCACAGTGGACACTGGACACTGCACACTGGGCACTGCGCACTGGACACTGCACACTGCACTCTGGACACTGCACACTGCACACTGCACACTGGACACTTCACACTGGGCACTGGGCACTCGACACTGGGCACTGCGCACTGGGCACTGGGCACTGCACACTGGACACTGCGCACTGCGCACTGCACTCTGGACACTGGACACTGGACACTGCACACTGAACACTGGTCACTGGATACTGCACACTGGTCACTGGATACTGCACACTGCACACTGCGCGCTGCGCACTGGGCACTGGGCACTGGACACTGCGCACTGCACTCTGGACACTGGACACTGGACACTGCACACTGAACACTGAACACTGGACACTACATACTGGACACTGGACACTGGGCACTGCGCACTGGACAGTGCGCGCTGGACACTGCACTGGGCACTGCGCACTGGCCACTGGGCACTGCACACTGGACACTGCACACTGGACACTGCACACTGGACACTGCACACTGCACACTGGACACTGCGCACTGGACACTGCACACTGGACACTGCGCACTGGACACTGCACACTGGACACTGCACACTGCACACTGAACACTGCACACTGGACATTGCACACTGGGCACTGCACACTGGACACTGGGCACTGGACACTGCACACTGGACACTGCGCACTGCACACTGCACACTGGACACTGCGCACTGGACACTGCACACTGGACACTGGACACTGCGCACTGCACACTGCACACTGGACACTGCGCACTGCGCACTGGACACTGCACACTGGACACTGGACACTGCACACTGGACACTGGGCACTGCACACTGGACACTGCACACTGGACACTGCACACTGCACACTGGACACTGGACGCTGGACACTGGGCACTGCACACTGGACACTGCGCACTGCACACTGGACACTGGGCACTGCACACTGGAGACTGCACACTGCGCACTGCACACTGCACACTGGACACTGCGCACTGGACACTGGACACTGCACACTGGACACTGCACACTGGACACTGCACACTGGACACTGGGCACTGCACACTGGACACTGCGCACTGCACACTGGACACTGGGCGCTGCGCACTGGACACTGCACACTGCGCACTGCGCACTGGACACTGCGCACTGGACACTGCGCACTGGACACTGCACACTGCACACTGGACACTGCACACTGGATACTTCGCACTGGACACTGCACACTGGACACTGCACACTGGACACTGCGCACTGGACACTGGACACTGCGCACTGGACACTGGACACTGCACACTGGACACTGCACACTGCACACTGCACACTGCACACTCGACACTGCGCACTGGACACTGGGCACTGGACACTGGGCACTGGACACTGCACACTGGACACTGCACACTGCACACTGGACACTGCACACTGCACACTGGACACTGGACACTGTGCACTGCGCACTGGACACTGGACACTGCACACTGGACACTGCACACTGGACACGGGACACTGCGCACTGGACACTGCACACTGGACACTGCACACTGGACGCTGCACACTGCACACTGGACACTGCACACTGAACACTGCACACTGGACACTGGACACTGCACACTGGACACTGGGCACTGGACACTGCACACTGGACACTGCACACTGGACACTGGGCACTGGGCACTGCACACTGGACACTGCACACTGGACACTGCACACTGGACACTGGGCACTGCGCACTGCACACTGGACACTGCGCACTGCACACTGGACACTGCACACTGCGCACTGCACACTGCACACTGGACACTGCACACTGCACACTGGACACTGCACACTGGACACTGGACACTGCACACTGGACACTGCACGCTGCACACTGGACACTGCACACTGGACACTGCACACTGGACACTGGGCACTGCACACTGGACACTGCACACTGGACACTGGACACTGCGCACTGGACACTGCGCACTGGACACTGCACACTGAACACTGCACACTGGACATTGCACACTGGGCACTGCACACTGGACACTGGGCACTGCACACTGGGCACTGCACACTGGACACTGCACACTGGACACTGGACACTGCGCACTGGACACTGCACACTGGACACTGCGCACTGGACACTGCACACTGGACACTGCACACTGGACACTGCACACTGGACACTGGACACTGAGCACTGGACACTGCGCACTGGACACTGCGCACTGCACACTGGACACTGCGCACTGGACACTGCGCACTGGGCACTGCGTACTGGGCACTGCACACTGCGCACTGGACACTGCTCACTGGACACTGCTCACTGGACACTGCACACTGGACACTGGACACTAGACACTGCGCACTGGACACTGCGCACTGTACACTGGACACTGCGCACTGGACACTGCGCACTGGACACTGCGCACTGGACACTGGACACTGGACACTGCGCACTGGACACTGCACAGTGGACACTGCACACTGCACACTGGACACTGCACACTGCACACTGGACACTGGACACTGCACACTGCACACTGCACACTGGACACTGCACACTGGATACTGCACACTGCACACTGGACACTGGATACTGCGCACTGGACACTGGACACTGGACACTGCGCACTGCGCACTGGGCACTGGACACTGGACACTGCACTTTGCACACTGCACACTTGACACTGCACACTGGTCACTGGACACTGCACACTGGGCACTGGACACTGCAGACTGCACACTGCACACTGCGCACTGCACACTGGACACTGCACACTGGACACTGCACACTGGACACTTCACACTGCACACTGGACATTGGACACTGGCCACTGGCCACTGCACACTGGACACTGGACACTGCACACTGGACACTGGACACTGGACACTGCGCACTGGACACTGCACACTGGCCACTGCACACTGGCCACTGGACACTGCACACTGGACACTGCACACTGCACACTGGACACTGCACACTGGACACTGCACACTGGACACTGCACACTGGACACTGCGCACTGGACACTGCGCACTGGACACTGGACACTGGGCACTGGAAACTGGGCACTGGAAACTGGACACTGCACACTGGACACTGGACACTGCACACTGGACACTGCGCACTGGACACTGGACACTGCGCACTGGGCACTGGACACTGGGCACTGCACACTGGACACTGGACACTGGACACTGGACACTGCACACTGGACACTGGACACTGAGCACTGGACACTGCGCACTGGACACTGCGCACTGCACACTGGACACTGTGCACTGGACACTGCACACTGGACACTGGACACTAGAAACTGCGCACTGCACACTGGACACTGCACACTGTACACTGGACACTGCGCACTGGACACTGCACACTGCACACTGCACACTGCACACTGGACACTGCGCAGTGGACACTGGACACTGGGCACTGGAAACTGGGCACTGGAAACTGGACATTGCGCACTGGACACTGGACACTGCGCACTGGACACTGCACACTGGACACTGCGCACTGGACACTGGACACTGGACACTGCACACTGGACACTAGGCACTGCACACTGGACACTGGACACTGCACACTGGACACTGGACACTGCACACTGCACACTGCACACTGGACACTGCACACTGGATACTGCACACTGCACACTGCACACTGCGCACTGCACACTGGACACTGGATACTGCGCACTGGACACTGGACACTGGACACTGTACACTTTACACTGGACACTGGACACTTTACACTGGACACTGCACACTGGACACACACACTGGATACTGCGCACTGCACACTGGACACTGCGCACTGCACATTGGGCACTGCACAATTGACACTGCGCACTGGACACTGGACACTGGACACTGGACACTGCACACTGCACACTGGACACTGTTCACTTGACACTGGACACTGGACACTGCGCACTGGACACTGCACACTGCACACTGGACACTGGACACTGCGCACTGAACACTGCGCACTGCACACTGCACACTGGACACTGCACACTGGACACTGCACACTGCACACTGGGCACTGCACACTGCACACTGGACACTGGACACTGCACACTGGGCACTGCACACTGGACACTGGACACTGGACACTGGGCACTGCACACTGGACACTGCGCACTGCACTCTGGACACTGGACACTGGACACTGCACACTGCACACTGGACACTTCACACTGGGCACTGGGCACTGCGCACTGGGCACTGGGCACTGCGCACTGGGCACTGGGCACTGCACACTGGACACTGCGCACTGCGCACTGCACTCTGGACACTGGACACTGGACACTGCACACTGAACACTGGTCACTGGATACTGGTCACTGGATACTGCACACTGCGCGCTGCGCACTGGACACTGGGCACTGGGCACTGGGAACTGCACACTGGACACTGCGCACTGGACACTGCACACTGGACACTGGACACTGCACACTGCACACTGGACATTGGACACTGGGCACTGCACACTGGACACTGGGCACTGGACACTGCACACTGGACACTGGACACTGCACACTGCACACTGAACACTGCACACTGGACATTGGACACTGGGCACTACACACTGGACACTGCACACTGCACACTGCACACTGCACACTGGACACTGGACACTGCACACTGGACATTGGACACTGCACACTGGACACTGCGCACTGCACACTGGACATTGCGCACTGCACACTGGACATTGCGCACTGGACACTGCACACTGGACACTGCACACTGCACACTGGACACTGGACACTGCACACTGCACACTGCGCACTGCACACTGGACACTGCACACTGCGCACTGCACACTGGACACTGCGCACTGGACACTGCACACTGGACACTGCGCACTGGACACTGCACACTGCACACTGCACACTGAACACTGCACACTGGACATTGGACACTGGGCACTGCACACTGGACACTGGGCACTGGACACTGCACACTGGACACTGGACACTGCGCACTGCACACTGGACACTGCGCACTGCGCACTGGACACTGCACACTGGACACTGCGCACTGAACACTGGTCACTGGATACTGCACACTGCACACTGGTCACTGGATACTGCACACTGCACACTGCGCGCTGCGCACTGGACACTGGGCACTGGGCACTGGGAACTGCACACTGGACACTGCGCACTGCACTCTGGACACTGGACACTGGACACTGCACAATGAACACTGGACACTACATACTGGACACTGGACACTGGGCACTGCGCACTGGACAGTGCGCGCTGGGCACTGGGCACTGGGCACTGGGCACTGGACACTGCACACTGGACACTGCACACTGCACACTGCACACTGCACAATGGACACTGCACACTGCACACTGGACACTGCACACTGGACACTGCGCACTGGACACTGCGCACTGCACACTGGACACTGGGCACTGCACACTGGACACTGCACACTGGACACTGCACACTGCACACTGCACACTGGACACTGCACACTGGATACTGCACACTGCACACTGCGCACTGCACACTGGACACTGGATACTGCGCACTGGACACTGGACACTGGACACTGTACACTTTACACTGGACACTGGACACTTTACACTGGACACTGCACACTGGACACACACACTGGATACTGCGCACTGCACACTGGACACTGTGCACTGCACATTGGGCACTGCACAATTGACACTGCACACTGGACACTGGACACTGCACACTGTTCACTTGACACTGGACACTGGACACTGCGCACTGGACACTGCACACTGCACACTGGACACTGGACACTGCGCACTGCACACTGGACACTGCACACTGCACACTGCACACTGCACACTGGACACTGGACATTGGACACTGCACACTGGGCACTGCACACTGGACACTGGACACTGGGCACTGCACACTGGACACTGGACACTGGGCACTGGGCACTGGGCACTGCACACTGCGCACTGCACTCTGGACACTGGACACTGCACACTGCACACTGCACACTGGACACTTCACACTGGGCACTGGGCACTGGGCACTGCGCACTGGGCACTGGGCACTGCACACTGGACACTGCGCACTGCGTACTGCACTCTGGACACTGGACACTGGACACTGCACACTGAACACTGGTCACTGGATACTGCACACTGCACACTGGTCACTGGATACTGCACACTGCACACTGGACACTGGGCACTGGGCACTGGGAACTGCACACTGGACACTGCGCACTGCACTCTGGACACTGGACACTGGACACTGCACAATGAACACTGGACACTACATACTGGACACTGGACACTGGGCACTGCGCACTGGACAGTGCGCGCTGGGCACTGGGCACTGGGCACTGGGCACTGGACACTGCACACTGGACACTGCACACTGCACACTGCACACTGCACACTGGACACTGCACACTGCACACTGGACACTGCACACTGGACACTGCGCACTGGACACTGCGCACTGCACACTGGACACTGTGCACTGGACACTGCACACTGGACACTGCACACTGGACACTGCACACTGCACACTGGACATTGGACACTGGGCACTGCACACTGGGCACTGGACACTGCACACTGGACACTGGACACTGCGCACTGCACACTGGACACTGCACACTGGACACTGGACACTGCACACTGCACACTGCACACTGGACACTGCACACTGCACACTGCACACTGGACACTGCACACTGGATACTGCACACTGCACACTGCACACTGCGCACTGCACACTGGACACTGGATACTGCGCACTGGACACTGGACACTGGACACTGCACACTGTGCACTGGACACTGGACACTGCACACTGTACACTTTACACTGGACACTGGACACTTTACACTGGACACTGCACACTGGACACACACACTGGACACTGCGCACTGCACACTGGACACTGCGCACTGCACATTGGGCACTGCACAATTGACACTGCGCACTGCACACTGCACACTGGACACTGGACACTGGACACTGCACACTTGACACTGGACACTGCGCACTGGACACTGCACACTGCACACTGGACACTGGACACTGGACACTGCGCACTGAACACTGCGCACTGCACACTGGACACTGCACACTGGACACTGCACACTGCACACTGGACACTGCACACTGCACACTGGACACTGGACATTGGACACTGCACACTGGGCACTGCACACTGCACACTGGACACTGCACACTGGGCACTGCACACTGGGCACTGGGCACTGGGCACTGCGCACTGGGCACTGGGCACTGCACACTGGACACTGCGCACTGCGCACTGCACTCTGGACACTGGACACTGGACACTGCACACTGAACACTGGTCACTGGATACTGCACACTGCACACTGGTCACTGGATACTGCACACTGCGCGCTGCGCACTGGACACTGGGCACTGGGCACTGGACACTGCACACTGGACACTGGACACTGCACACTGGACACTGGACACTGGACACTGCACACTGGACACTGCGTCCGGTGTCTAATGTCCAGTGTCTAATGTCCAGTGTCTAATGCCCAGTGTCTAATGCCCAGTGCCCGGTGTCTAATGCCCAGTGCCCAGTGTCTAATGTCCGGTGTCTAATGCCCAGTGCCCAGTGTCTAATGCCCGGTGTCTAATGCCCAGTGTCTAATGCCCAGTGCCCAGTGTCTAATGTCCGGTGTCTAATGCCCAGTGCCCAGTGTCTAATGTCCAGTGTCTAATGCCCAGTGTCTAATGTCCGGTGTCTAATGTCCGGTGCCCAGTGTCTAATGCCTGGTGTCTAATGCCCAGTGCCTAATGTCCGGTGTCTAATGCCCAGTGCCCAGTGTCTAATGTCCGGTGTCTAATGCCCAGTGCCCAGTGTCTAATGTCCCGTGTCTAATGCCCAGTGTCTAATGCCCAGTGCCCAGTGTCTAATGTCCGGTGTCTAATGCCCAGTCTCTAATGCCCGGTGTCTAATGCCCGGTGTCTAATGCCCAGTGTCTAATGCCCAGTGTCTAATGCCCAGTGCCCAGTGTCTAATGTCCGGTGTCTAATGCCCAGTGTCTAATGCCCAGTGCCCAGTGTCTAATGTCCGGTGTCTAATGCCCAGTGCCCAGTGTCTAATGCCCAGTGTCTAATGTCCGGTGTCTAATGCCCGGTGTCTAATGCCCGGTGTCTAATGCCCAGTGCCTAATGTCCGGTGTCTAATGCCCAGTGCCCAGTGTCTAATGTCCGGTGTCTAATTCCCAGTGCCCAGTGTCTAATGTCCGGTGTCTAATGCCCAGTGCCCAGTGTCTAATGTCCGGTGTCTAATGTCCGGTGCCCAGTGTCTAATGCCCGGTGTCTAATGCCCGGTGTCTAATGCCCAGTGTCTAATGCCCAGTGTCTAATGCCCAGTGCCCAGTGTCTAATGTCCGGTGTCTAATGCCCAGTGCCCAGTGTCTAATGTCCGGTGTCTAATGCCCAGTGCCCAGTGTCTAATGTCCGGTGTCTAATGCCCTGTGCCCAGTGTCTAATGTCCGGTGTTTAATGCCCAGTGTCTAATGCCCAGTGTCTAATGTCCGGTGTCTAATGCCCAGTGCCCAGTGTCTAATGTCCGGTGTCTAATGCCCAGTGTCTAATGCCCGGTGTCTAATGCCCGGTGTCTAATGCCCAGTGTCTAATGTCCGGTGTCTAATGCCCAGTGCCCAGTGTCTAATGTCCGGTGTCTAATGTCCGGTGCACAGTGTCTAATGCCCGGTGTCTAATGCCCAGTGTCTAATGTCCGGTGTCTAATGCCCAGTGCCCAGTGTCTAATGTCCGGTGTCTAATGTCCAGTGTCTAATGCCCGGTGTCTAATGCCCGGTGTCTAATGCCCGGTGTCTAATGCCCAGTGTCTAATGCCCAGTGTCTAATGCCCAGTGCCCAGTGTCTAATGTCCGGTGTCTAATGCCCAGTGCCCAGTGTCTAATGTCCCGTGTCTAATGCCCAGTGTCTAATGCCCAGTGCCCAGTGTCTAATGTCCGGTGTCTAATGCCCAGTCTCTAATGCCCGGTGTCTAATGCCCGGTGTCTAATGCCCAGTGTCTAATGCCCAGTGTCTAATGCCCAGTGCCCAGTGTCTAATGTCCGGTGTCTAATGCCCAGTGTCTAATGCCCAGTGTCTAATGTCCGGTGTCTAATGCCCAGTGCCCAGTGTCTAATGCCCAGTGTCTAATGTCTGGTGTCTAATGCCCGGTGTCTAATGCCCGGTGTCTAATGCCCGGTGTCTAATGCCCAGTGCCTAATGTCCGGTGTCTAATGCCCAGTGCCCAGTGTCTAATGTCCGGTGTCTAATGCCCAGTGCCCAGTGTCTAATGTCCGGTGTCTAATGCCCAGTGCCCAGTGTCTAATGTCCGGTGTCTAATGCCCAGTGTTGTAATCCTAAATGCTCCAGATATAACACCAGTAGTTTAATACAACCTTGCTTTATTGCTGAACATTACTGAATAATCAGGATATTAATGCTGACACAAATATATGAGTATCATACCATGATGCATCACTGCTTAACACTCACTAGCTTACAAAATGGCCACTGTGCTCTCTGACCTGTGAGGCATTACAGAGGCGGAGCCACTAGTTAAAGTGAGAGGGACAGTGAGATGCAGTATCCTACATTCCAGGCATAACACCCAGTGTCTAATGCCCAGTGCCCAGTGTCTAATGCCCAGTGCCCAGTGTCTAATGTCCGGTGTCTAATGCCCAGTGCCCAGTGTCTAATGCCCAGTGCCCAGTGTCTAATGTCCGGTGTCTAATGCCCAGTGCCCAGTGTCTAATGTCCAGTGTCTAATGCCCAGTGCCCAGTGTCTAATGTCCAGTGTCTAATGCCCAGTGCCCAGTGTCTAATGCCCAGTGTCTAATGCCCAGTGCCTAGTGTCTAATGCCCAGTGTCTAATGCCCAGTGCCCAGTGTCTAATGCCCAGTGCCCAGTGTCTAATGCCTAATGCCCAGTGTCCAGTGTCTAATGCCCAGTGCCCAGTGTCTAATGCCCAGTGCCCAGTGTCTAATGCCTAATGCCCAGTGTCCAGTGTCTAATGCCCAGTGCCCACCATCCAATGCCCAGCGTCTAATGCCCAGTGCCTAGTGCCCAGTGTCTAGTGCCCAGCGTCTAGTGTCCAGTGCCCAGTGTCCAGTGCGCAGTGTGCAGTGTGCAGTGTCCAGTGTGCAGTGTCCAGTGTGCAGTGTGCAGTGTGCAGTGTCCAGTGCGCAGTGTCCAGTGTGCAGTGTCCAGTGTGCAGTGTGCAGTGTCCAGTGTGCAGTGTCCAGTGTCCAGTGTCCAGTGTCCAGTGTCCAGTGTGCAGTGTGCAGTGTCCAGTGGCCAGTGTGCAGTGTGCAGTGTCCAGTGTGCCATGGCCAGTGTGCCGTGTCCAGTGTCAAGTGTCCAGTGTGCAGTGGCCAGTGTCCAGTGTCCAGTGTCCAGTGTGCAGTGTGCAGTGTGCAGTGTCCAGTGTGCAGTGCGCAGTGTGCAGTGTCCAGTGCGCAGTGTGCAGTGCGCAGTGTGTAGTGCGCAGTGTCCAGTGTGCAGTGCGCAGTGTCCAGTGTCCAGTGTGCAGTGCGCAGTTTCCAGTGTCCAGTGCGCAGTGTCCAGTGCGCAGTGTCCAGTGTGCAGTGTCCAGTGTGCAGTGTCCAGTGCGCAGTGTCCAGTGCGCAGTGTCCACTGTCCAGTGTGCAGTGCGCTGTGTCCAGTGTCCAGTGTGCAGTGTGCAGTGTCCAGTGTGCAGTGCCCAGTGTCCAGTGTGCAGTGTCCAGTGCGCAGTGCCCAGTGTCCAGTGTGCAGTGTGCCGTGTCCAGTGTGCAGTGTCCAGTGTCCAGTGTCCAGTGTGCAGTGTGCAGTGTCAAGTGTGCAGTGCGCAATGTCCAGTGTGCAGTGTCCAGTGTGCAGTGTGCAGTGTGCAGTGCGCAGTGCGCAGTGTCCAGTGTCCAGTGCGTAGTGTTGAGTGTGCAGTGCGCAGTGTCCAGTGTGCAGCGTCCAGTGTGCAGTGTGCAGTGTCCAGTGCGCAGTGTCCAGTGTGCACTGTCCAGTGTCCAGTGCGCACTGTCCAGTGTCCAGTGTGCAGTGTGTAGTGTGCAGTGTCCAGTGTGCAGTGTCCAGTGTCCAGTGTGCAGTGTGCAGTGTGCAGTGTCCAGTGGCCAGTGTGCAGTGTGTAGTGTCCAGTGTCCAGTGTCCAGTGTGCAGAGCGCAATGTCCAGTGTGCAGTGTGCAGTGTGCAGTGCGCAGTGTCCAGTGTCCAGTGTGCAGTGTCCAGTGTCCAGTGTGCAGTGTCCAGTGTGCAGTGTGCAGTGTGCAGTGTCCAGTGTGCAGTGTGCAGTGTCCAGTGTGCAGTGTGCAGTGTCCAGTGTCCAGTGTCCAGTGTGCAGTGCGCAATGTCCAGTGTGCAGTGTGCAGTGTCCAGTGTGCAGTTTCCAGTGTGCAGTGCGCAATGTAAAGTGTGCAGTGTCCAGTGTCCAGTGTCCAGTGTGCAGTGTCCAGTGTCCAGTGTGCAGTGTCCAGTGTGCAGTGTGCAGTGTGCAGTGCGCAATGTCCAGTGTGCAGTGCGCAGTGTCCAGTGTCCAGTGTGCAGTGTCCAGTGTCCATGGTGCAGTGCGCAATGTCCAGTTTGCAGTGCGCAGTGTGCAGTGTCCAGTGTCCAGTGTGCAGTGTGCAGTGTCCAGTGTGCAGTGTCCAGTGTGCAGTGCGCAGTGTCCAGTGCGCAATGTCCAGTGTGCAGTGCGCAGTGCGCAGTGTCCAGTGTGCAGTGTCCAGTGTGCAGTGTGCAGTGTCCAGTGTGCAGTGCGCAGTGTCCAGTGTGCAGTGTCAAGTGTGCAGTGCGCAGTGTCCAGTGTCCAGTGTGCAGTGCGCAATGTCCAGTGTGCAGTGTGCAGTGCGCAGTGTCCAGTGCGCAGTGTCCAGTGTCCAGTGTGCAGTGTCCATTGTCCAGTGTCCAGTGTCCAGTGCGCAGTGTGCAGTGTCCAGTGCGCAGTGTGCAGTGTGCAGTGTCCAGTGTCCAGTGTGCAGTGTCCAGTGTCCAGTGTCCAGTGTCCAGTGTGCAGTGTCCAGTGCGCAATGTCCAGTGTGCAGTGCCCAGTGTGCAGTGTCCAATGTCCAGTGTGCAGTGTCCAGTGTCCAGTGTGCAGTGTGCAGTGTGCAGTGTCCAGTGTGCAGAGTCCAGTGTGCAGAGTCCAGTGCCCAGTGTCTAATGCCTAATGCCCAGTGTCCAGTGTCTAATGCCCAGTGCCCACCATCCAATGCCCAGCGTCTAATGCCCAGTGCCTAGTGCCCAGTGTCTAGTGCCCAGCGTCTAGTGTCCAGTGCCCAGTGTCCAGTGCGCAGTGTGCAGTGTGCAGTGTCCAGTGTCCAGTGTGCAGAGTCCAGTGTGCAGAGTCCAGTGCCCAGTGTCCAGTGTCAACTGTCCAGTGCGCAGTGTCCAGTGTCCAGTGCGCAGTGCCCAGTGTCCAGTGCGCAGTGCCCAGTGCGCAGTGTCCAGTGTCCAGTGTGCAGTGTGCAGTGCCCAGTGTCCAGTGTGCAGTGTCCAGTGTGCAGTGTCCAGTATGCAGTGTCCAGTGTGCAGTGTCCAGTGTGCAGTGCGCAGTGTCCAGTGTGCAGTGCGCAGTGTCCAGTGTGCAATGTCCAGTGTGCAGTGCGCAGTGTCCAGTGTGCAGTGTCCAGTGTCCAGTGTGCAGTGTCCAGTGTGCAGTGCGCAGTGTCCAGTGTGCAGTGTCCAGTGTGCAGTGTGCAGTGTCCAGTGCGCAATGTCCAGTGTGCAGTGCGCAGTGTCCAGTGCGCAGTGCGCAGTGTCCAGTGTGCAGTGTCCAGTGTGCAGTGCAGTGTCCAGTGCGCAGTGCGCAGTGTGCAGTGTCCAGTGTGCAGTGCCCAGTGTGCAGTGTCCAGTGTGCAGTGTGCAGTGTCCAGTGTCCAGTGTGCAGTGGGCAGTGTCCAGTGCACAGTGTCCAGTGTGCAGTGTGCAGTGTCCAGTGTGCAGTGTCCAGTGTCAAGTGTGCAGTGCGCAATGTAAAGTGTGCAGTGTCCAGTGTCCAGTGTGAAGTGCGCAGTGCGCAGTGTCCAGTGCGCAGTGTGCAATGCGCAGTGTGCCGTGTCCAGTGTGCAGTGTCCAGTGTGCAGTGTCCAGTGTGCAGTGTCCAGTGTGCAATGTCATGTGTGCAGTGCACAGTGTCCAGTGTGCAGTGTCCAGTGTCCAGTGTGCAGTGTCCAGTGTCCAGTGTGCAGTGTGCAGTGCGCAGTGTCCAGTGTGCATTGTGCAGTGTGCAGTGTGCAGTGTGCAGTGTCCAGTGTGCAGTGTCCAGTGCGCAATGTAAAGTGTGCAGTGTCCAGTGTACAGTGTGCAGTGCGCAGTGTGTAGTGTCCAGTGTGCAGTGTCCAGTGTGCAGTGTGCAGTGTCCAGTGTCCAGTGTCCAGTGTCAAGTGTGCAGTGCGCAGTGTCCAGTGCGCAGTGTCCAGTGTGCAGTGTCCAGTGCGCAGTGTCCAGTGTGCAGTGTCCAGTGTGCAGTGCGCAGTGTCCAGTGTCCAGTGTGCAGTGCGCAATGTCCAGTGTCCAGTGTCCATTGTGCAGTGTCCAGTGCGCAGTGTCCAGTGTGCAGTGCGCAGTGCCAGTGTGCAGTGCGCAGTGCCAGTGTGCAGTGTGCAGTGTCCAGTGTCCAATACGCAGTGCGCAGTGTCCAGTGTCCAGTGTCCATTGTGCAGTGTCCAGTGTCCAGTGTGTAGTGTCCAGTGCGCAGTGTCCAGTGCGCAGTGCGCAGTGCCAGTGTGCAGTGCGCAGTGTCCAGTGTGCAGTGCGCAGTGCGCAGTGTCCAGTGTCCAGTGTCCAGTGTCCAGTGTGCAGTGTCCAGTGTGCAGTGTCCAGTGTCCAGTGTCCAGTGTGCAGTGTGCAGTGTGCAGTGTGCAGTGTGCAGGTTGCAGTGTCCAGTGTCCAGTGTCCAGTGTGCAGTGTCCAGTGTGCAGTGTGCAGTGTCAAGTGTGCAGTGTCCAGTGTGCAGTGTGCAGCGTGCAGTGTGTAGTGTGCAGTGTGCAGTGTACAGTGTCCAGTGTGCAGTGTGCAGTGTGCAGTGTCCAGTGTGCAGTGTGCAGTGTGCAGTCTCCAGTGTCAAGTGTGCAGTGCGCAATGTCCAGTGTCCAGTGTGCAGTGTCCAGTGTGCAGTGCGCAGTGTGTCGTGTCCAGTGTCCAGTGTCCAGTGTGCAGTGTGCAGTGTCCAGTGTCCAGTGTGCAGTGTCCAGTGCGCAGTGTCCAGTGTGCAGTGCGCAGTGTCCAGTGTGCAGTGTCCAGTGTGCAGTGTGCAGTGTCCAGTGTCCAGTGCGCAGTGTCCAGTGTCCAGTGCGCAGTGTCCAGTGTGCAGTGTCCAGTGTGCAGTGTCCAGTGTCAAGTGTGCAGTGCGCAGTGTCCAGTGCGCAGTGTCCAGTGTGCAGTGTCCAGTGCGCAGTGTCCAGTGTGCAGTGTCCAGTGTGCAGTGCGCAGTGTCCAGTGTCCAGTGTGCAGTGCGCAATGTCCAGTGTGCAGTGCGCAGTGTCCAGTGTGCAGTGTCCAGTGTCCAGTGTGCAGTGTCCAGTGTGCAGTGCGCAGTGTCCAGTGTGCAGTGTGCAGTGTCCAGTGTCCAGTGCGCAGTGTCCAGTGCGCAATGTCCAGTGTGCAGTGCGCAGTGTCCAGTGCGCAGTGTCCAGTGTGCAGTGTCCAGTATGCAGTGCGCAGTGTCCAGTGCGCAGTGTGCAGTGTGCAGTGCCCAGTGTGCAGTGTCCAGTGTCCAGTGTGCAGTGTCCAGTGTCAAGTGTGCAGTGCACAATGTCCAGTGTGCAGTGTGCAGTGTCCAGTGTGCAGTGTGCAGTGCCCAGTGCGCAGTGTCCAGTGTGCAGTGTCCAGTGACCAGTGTCCAGTGTGCAGTGTGCAGTGTGCAGTGTGCAGTGTCCAGTGCGCAGTGTCCAGTGCCCAGTGTGTGGTGTCCAGTGTGCAGTGTGCAGTATCCAGTGAGCAGTGTCCAGTGTGCAGTGTCCAGTGTGCAGTGTCCAGTGTGCAGTGTGCAGTGCACAATGCCCAGTGTGCAGTGCGCAGTGTCCAGTGTGCAGTGTCCAGTGTTCAGTGCCCAGTGTGCATTATCCAGTGTCCAGTGTGCAGTGTGCATTGTCCAGTGTGCAGTGTGCAGTGTGCAGTGCGCAATGTCCAGTGCGCAGTGCGCAATGTCTAGTGTGCAGTGCGCAGTGTCCAGTGTCCAGTGTCCAGTGTGCAGTGTCCAGTGCCCAGTGTCCAGTGTGCAGTGTCCAGTGCCCAGTGTCCAGTGTGCAGTGCGCAGTGTCCAGTGTGCAGTGCCCAGTGTTCAGTGTGCAGTGTCCAGTGTGCAGTGTCCAGTGTGCAGTGTCCAGTGTGCAGTGTCCAGTGCGCAGTGTGCAGTGCGCAGTGTGCAGTCTCCAGTGTGCAGTGCCCAGTGTCCAGTGTGCAGTGCGCAGTGTCCAGTGTGCAGTGCGCAGTGCCCAGTGTGCAGTGTGCAGTGTCCAGTGTGCAGTGTCCAGTGTCCAGTGTGCAGTGCCCAGTGTGCAGTGCGCATTGTCCAGTATCCAGTGTGCAGTGTGCAGTGTGCAGTGTCCAGTGTGCAGAGTCCAGTGCCCAGTGTCCAGTGTCAACTGTCCAGTGCGCAGTGTCCAGTGTCCAGTGCGCAGTGCCCAGTGTCCAGTGCGCAGTGCCCAGTGCGCAGTGTCCAGTGTCCAGTGTGCAGTGTGCAGTGCCCAGTGTCCAGTGTGCAGTGTGCAGTGTGCAGTGTCCAGTGTGCAGTGTCCAGTGTGCAGTGTCCAGTGTGCAGTGTCCAGTGTGCAGTGCGCAGTGTCCAGTGTGCAGTGCGCAGTGTCCAGTGTCCAGTGTGCAGTGCGCAATGTCCAGTGTGCAGTGCGCAGTGTCCAGTGTGCAGTGTCCAGTGTCCAGTGTGCAGTGTCCAGTGTGCAGTGCGCAGTGTCCAGTGTGCAGTGTCCAGTGTCCAGTGCGCAATGTTCAGTGTGCAGTGCGCAGTGCGCAGTGTCCAGTGCGCAGTGTGCAGTGTCCAGTGTCCAGTGTGCAGTGCGCAGTGTCCAGTGCACAGTGTCCAGTGTGCAGTGTGCAGTGTGCAGTGTCCAGTGTGCAGTGTCCAGTGTCAAGTGTGCAGTGCGCAATGTAAAGTGTGCAGTGTCCAGTGTCCAGTGTGCAGTGCGCAGTTTTCAGTGCGCAGTGTGCAATGCGCAGTGTGCCGTGTCCAGTGTGCAGTGTCCAGTGTGCAGTGTCCAGTGTGCAGTGTCCAGTGTGCAATGTCATGTGTGCAGTGCACAGTGTCCAGTGTCCAGTGTGCAGTGTCCAGTGTGCAGTGTCCAGTGTCCAGTGTGCAGTGTGCAGTGCCCAGTGTCCAGTGTGCAGTGTGCAGTGCCCAGTGTCCAGTGTGCAGTGTGCAGTGCGCAGTGTCCAGTGTCCAGTGTGCAGTGTCCAGTGTCCAGTGTCCAGTGTGCAGTGTGCAGTGTGCAGTGTGCATTGTGCAGTGTGCAGTGCGCAGTGCGCAGTGTCCAGTGCGCAGTGCGCAGTGTCCAGTGTGCAGTGTCCAGTGTCCAGTGTGCAGTGTGCAGTGTCCAGTGTCCAGTGTCCAGTGTGCAGTGTGCAGTGTCCAGTGTCCGGTGTGCAGTGTGCAGTGTGCAGTGTCCAGTGCGCAGTGTCCAGTGTCCAGTGCGCAGTGTGCAATGCGCAGTGTGCAGTGTCCAGTGTGCAGTGTCCAGTGTGCAGTGTCCAGTGTGCAGTGTCCAGTGTGCAATGTCATGTGTGCAGTGCGCAGTGTCCAGTGTGCAGTGTGCAGTGTCCAGTGTGCAGTGTGCAGTATCCAGTGACCAGTGTCCAGTGCGCAGTGTCCAGTGTGCAGTGCGCAGTGTCCAGTGTGCAGTGCGCAGTGTGCAGTGTCCAGTGTGCAGTGTCCAGTGTGCAATGTCATGTGTGCAGTGCGCAGTGTCCAGTGTGCAGTGTGCAGTGTCCAGTGTGCAGTGTGCAGTATCCAGTGACCAGTGTCCAGTGCGCAGTGTCCAGTGTGCAGTGCGCAGTGTCCAGTGTGCAGTGCGCAGTGCCCAGTGCGCAGTGTCCAGTGTCCAGTGTCCAGTGTGCAGTGCCCAGTGTCCAGTGTGCAGTGCGCAGTGTGTAGTGTCCAGTGTCCAGTGTGCAGTGTCCAGTGTCCAGTGTGCAGTGCCCAGTGTCCAGTGTGCAGTGTCCAGTGTGCAGTATCCAGTGTCCAGTGTCCAGTGTGCAGTGTCCAGTGTCCAGTGTCCAGTGTCCAGTGCGCAGTGTCCAGTGTCCAGTGTGCAGTGTCCAGTGTGCAGTGTGCAGTGTGCAGTGTCCAGTGTCCAGTGCGCAGTGTCCAGTGTGCAGTGTGCAGTGTCCAGTGTGCAGTGTCCAGTGTCCAGTGCGCAGTGTGCAGTGTCCAGTGTGCAGTGTCCAGTGTGCAGTGTGCAGTGTCCAGTGTGCAGTGTGCAGTGTGCAGTGCGCAATGTCCAGTGTGCAGTGCGCAGTGTCCAGTGTGCAGTGTCCAGTGTGCAGTGTCCAGTGTCCAGTGTGCAGTGCGCAGTGCGCAATGTCCAGTTTGCAGTGCGCAGTGTGCAGTGTCCAGTGTCCAGTGTGCAGTGTCCAGTGTCCAGTGTCCAGTGTGCAGTGTCCAGTGTCCAGTGTCCAGTGTGCAGTGCCCAGTGTCCAGTGTGCAGTGTCCAGTGTCAAGTGTCCAGTGTCCAGTGCGCAGTGTGTAGTGTCCAGTGTCCAGTGTGCAGTGTCCAGTGTCCAGTGTGCAGTGTCCAGTGCGCAGTGTGCAGTGTGCAGTGTGCAGTGTCCAGTGTGCAGTGCCCAGTGTCCAGTGTGCAGTGTCCAGTGTGCAGTGTCCAGTGTGCAGTGTCCAGTGTCCAGTGCGCAGTGTCCAGTGTGCAGTGTCCAGTGTCCAGTGTCCAGTGTCCAGTGTGCAGTGTCCAGTGTGCAGTGTGCAGTGTGCAGTGTCCAGTGTCCAGTGCGCAGTGTCCAGTGTGCAGTGCGCAGTGTCCAGTGTGCAGTGTCCAGTGTCCAGTGCGCAGTGTGCAGTGTCCAGTGTGCAGTGTCCAGTGTCTAGTGTGCAGTGTCCAGTGTGCAGTGTCCAGTGTGCAGTGCGCAATGTAAAGTGTGCAGTGTGCAGTGCGCAGTGTGTAGTGTCCAGTGTCCAGTGTGCAGTGTCCAGTGTGCAGTGTCCAGTGTCCAGTGTCCAGTGTGCAGTGTGCAGTGTCCAGTGTCCAGTGTGCAGTGTGCAGTGTCCAGTGTGCAGTGCGCAGTTTCCAGTGTGCAGTGTCCAGTGTGCAGTGCGCAGTGCGCAGTGTCCAGTGTCCAGTGTCCAGTGTCCAGTGTGCAGTGTCCAGTGTGCAGTGTCCAGTGTCCAGTGTCCAGTGTCCAGTGTCCAGTGTGCAGTGTGCAGTGTGCAGTGTGCAGGTTGCAGTGTCCAGTGTCCAGTGTCCAGTGTGCAGTGTCCAGTGTGCAGTGTGCAGTGTCCAGTGTGCAGTGTCCAGTGTGCAGTGTGCAGTGTGCAGTGTGTAGTGTGCAGTGTGCAGTGTACAGTGTCCAGTGTGCAGTGTGCAGTGTGCAGTGTCCAGTGTGCAGTGTCCAGTGTGCAGTGTCCAGTGTCCAGTGCGCAGTGCCCAGTGTCCAGTGCGCAGTGCCCAGTGCGCAGTGTCCAGTGTCCAGTGTGCAGTGTGCAGTGCCCAGTGTCCAGTGTGCAGTGTGCAGTGTGCAGTGTCCAGTGTGCAGTGTCCAGTGTGCAGTGTCCAGTGTGCAGTGTCCAGTGTGCAGTGCGCAGTGTCCAGTGTGCAGTGCGCAGTGTCCAGTGTCCAGTGTGCAGTGCGCAATGTCCAGTGTGCAGTGCGCAGTGTCCAGTGTGCAGTGTCCAGTGTCCAGTGTGCAGTGTCCAGTGTGCAGTGCGCAGTGTCCAGTGTGCAGTGTCCAGTGTCCAGTGCGCAATGTTCAGTGTGCAGTGCGCAGTGCGCAGTGTCCAGTGCGCAGTGTGCAGTGTCCAGTGTCCAGTGTGCAGTGCGCAGTGTCCAGTGCACAGTGTCCAGTGTGCAGTGTGCAGTGTGCAGTGTCCAGTGTGCAGTGTCCAGTGTCAAGTGTGCAGTGCGCAATGTAAAGTGTGCAGTGTCCAGTGTCCAGTGTGCAGTGCGCAGTTTTCAGTGCGCAGTGTGCAATGCGCAGTGTGCCGTGTCCAGTGTGCAGTGTCCAGTGTGCAGTGTCCAGTGTGCAGTGTCCAGTGTGCAATGTCATGTGTGCAGTGCACAGTGTCCAGT
This sequence comes from Sceloporus occidentalis, assembly GCA_023333645.1. Taxonomy (NCBI): domain Eukaryota; kingdom Metazoa; phylum Chordata; class Lepidosauria; order Squamata; family Phrynosomatidae; genus Sceloporus; species Sceloporus occidentalis. The sequence continues at coordinate 69,270 of JALMGF010000253.1, forward strand.
GTCCAGTGTGCAGTGTCCAGTGTGCAGTGTCCAGTGTCCAGTGTGCAGTGTGCAGTGCCCAGTGTCCAGTGTGCAGTGTGCAGTGCCCAGTGTCCAGTGTGCAGTGTGCAGTGCGCAGTGTCCAGTGTCCAGTGTGCAGTGTCCAGTGTCCAGTGTCCAGTGTGCAGTGTGCAGTGTGCAGTGTGCATTGTGCAGTGTGCAGTGCGCAGTGCGCAGTGTCCAGTGCGCAGTGCGCAGTGTCCAGTGTGCAGTGTCCAGTGTCCAGTGTGCAGTGTGCAGTGTCCAGTGTCCAGTGTCCAGTGTGCAGTGTGCAGTGTCCAGTGTCCGGTGTGCAGTGTGCAGTGTGCAGTGTCCAGTGCGCAGTGTCCAGTGTCCAGTGCGCAGTGTGCAATGCGCAGTGTGCAGTGTCCAGTGTGCAGTGTCCAGTGTGCAGTGTCCAGTGTGCAGTGTCCAGTGTGCAATGTCATTTGTGCAGTGCGCAGTGTCCAGTGTGCAGTGTGCAGTGTCCAGTGTGCAGTGTGCAGTATCCAGTGACCAGTGTCCAGTGCGCAGTGTCCAGTGTGCAGTGCGCAGTGTCCAGTGTGCAGTGCGCAGTGTGCAGTGTCCAGTGTGCAGTGTCCAGTGTGCAATGTCATGTGTGCAGTGCGCAGTGTCCAGTGTGCAGTGTGCAGTGTCCAGTGTGCAGTGTGCAGTATCCAGTGACCAGTGTCCAGTGCGCAGTGTCCAGTGTGCAGTGCGCAGTGTCCAGTGTGCAGTGCGCAGTGCCCAGTGCGCAGTGTCCAGTGTCCAGTGTCCAGTGTGCAGTGCCCAGTGTCCAGTGTGCAGTGCGCAGTGTGTAGTGTCCAGTGTCCAGTGTGCAGTGTCCAGTGTCCAGTGTGCAGTGCCCAGTGTCCAGTGTGCAGTGTCCAGTGTGCAGTATCCAGTGTCCAGTGTCCAGTGTGCAGTGTCCAGTGTCCAGTGTCCAGTGTCCAGTGTCCAGTGCGCAGTGTCCAGTGTCCAGTGTGCAGTGTCCAGTGTGCAGTGTGCAGTGTGCAGTGTCCAGTGTCCAGTGCGCAGTGTCCAGTGTGCAGTGTGCAGTGTCCAGTGTGCAGTGTCCAGTGTCCAGTGCGCAGTGTGCAGTGTCCAGTGTGCAGTGTCCAGTGTGCAGTGTGCAGTGTCCAGTGTGCAGTGTGCAGTGTGCAGTGCGCAATGTCCAGTGTGCAGTGCGCAGTGTCCAGTGTGCAGTGTCCAGTGTCCAGTGTGCAGTGTCCAGTGTCCAGTGTGCAGTGCGCAATGTCCAGTTTGCAGTGCGCAGTGTGCAGTGTCCAGTGTCCAGTGTGCAGTGTCCAGTGTCCAGTGTCCAGTGTGCAGTGTCCAGTGTCCAGTGTCCAGTGTGCAGTGCCCAGTGTCCAGTGTGCAGTGTCCAGTGTCAAGTGTCCAGTGTCCAGTGCGCAGTGTGTAGTGTCCAGTGTCCAGTGTGCAGTGTCCAGTGTCCAGTGTGCAGTGTCCAGTGCGCAGTGTGCAGTGTGCAGTGTCCAGTGTGCAGTGCCCAGTGTCCAGTGTGCAGTGTCCAGTGTGCAGTGTCCAGTGTGCAGTGTCCAGTGTCCAGTGCGCAGTGTCCAGTGTGCAGTGTCCAGTGTCCAGTGTCCAGTGTCCAGTGTGCAGTGTCCAGTGTGCAGTGTGCAGTGTGCAGTGTCCAGTGCGCAGTGTCCAGTGTGCAGTGCGCAGTGTCCAGTGTGCAGTGTCCAGTGTCCAGTGCGCAGTGTGCAGTGTCCAGTGTGCAGTGTCCAGTGTCTAGTGTGCAGTGTCCAGTGTGCAGTGTCCAGTGTGCAGTGCGCAATGTAAAGTGTGCAGTGTGCAGTGCGCAGTGTGTAGTGTCCAGTGTCCAGTGTGCAGTGTCCAGTGTGCAGTGTCCAGTGTCCAGTGTGCAGTGTGCAGTGTCCAGTGTCCAGTGTGCAGTGTGCAGTGTCCAGTGTGCAGTGCGCAGTTTCCAGTGTGCAGTGTCCAGTGTGCAGTGCGCAGTGCGCAGTGTCCAGTGTCCAGTGTCCAGTGTCCAGTGTGCAGTGTCCAGTGTGCAGTGTCCAGTGTCCAGTGTCCAGTGTCCAGTGTGCAGTGTGCAGTGTGCAGTGTGCAGTGTGCAGGTTGCAGTGTCCAGTGTCCAGTGTCCAGTGTGCAGTGTCCAGTGTGCAGTGTGCAGTGTCCAGTGTGCAGTGTCCAGTGTGCAGTGTGCAGTGTGCAGTGTGTAGTGTGCAGTGTGCAGTGTACAGTGTCCAGTGTGCAGTGTGCAGTGTGCAGTGTCCAGTGTGCAGTGTGCAGTGTGCAGTCTCCAGTGTCAAGTGTGCAGTGCGCAATGTCCAGTGTGCAGTGTCCAGTGTGCAGTGCGCAGTGTGTAGTGTCCAGTGTCCAGTGTCCAGTGTGCAGTGTGCAGTGTCCAGTGTCCAGTGTGCAGTGTCCAGTGCGCAGTGTCCAGTGTGCAGTGCGCAGTGTCCAGTGTGCAGTGTCCAGTGTGCAGTGTGCAGTGTCCAGTGTCCAGTGCGCAGTGTCCAGTGTCCAGTGCGCAGTGTCCAGTGTGCAGTGTCCAGTGTGCAGTGTCCAGTGTCCAGTGTCAAGTGTGCAGTGCGCAGTGTCCAGTGCGCAGTGTCCAGTGTGCAGTGTCCAGTGCGCAGTGTCCAGTGTGCAGTGTCCAGTGTGCAGTGCGCAGTGTCCAGTGTCCAGTGTGCAGTGCGCAATGTCCAGTGTGCAGTGCGCAGTGTCCAGTGTGCAGTGTCCAGTGTCCAGTGTGCAGTGTCCAGTGTGCAGTGCGCAGTGTCCAGTGTGCAGTGTGCAGTGTCCAGTGTCCAGTGCGCAGTGTCCAGTGCGCAATGTCCAGTGTGCAGTGCGCAGTGCGCAGTGTCCAGTGCGCAGTGCGCAGTGTCCAGTGTGCAGTGTCCAGTATGCAGTGCGCAGTGTCCAGTGCGCAGTGTGCAGTGTGCAGTGCCCAGTGTGCAGTGTCCAGTGTCCAGTGTGCAGTGTCCAGTGTCAAGTGTGCAGTGCACAATGTCCAGTGTGCAGTGTGCAGTGTCCAGTGTGCAGTGTGCAGTGCCCAGTGCGCAGTGTCCAGTGTGCAGTGTCCAGTGACCAGTGTCCAGTGTGCAGTGTGCAGTGTGCAGTGTGCAGTGTCCAGTGCGCAGTGTCCAGTGCCCAGTGTGTGGTGTCCAGTGTGCAGTGTGCAGTATCCAGTGAGCAGTGTCCAGTGTGCAGTGTCCAGTGTGCAGTGTGCAGTGCGCAATGCCCAGTGTGCAGTGCGCAGTGTCCAGTGTGCAGTGTCCAGTGTTCAGTGCCCAGTGTGCATTATCCAGTGTCCAGTGTGCAGTGAGCATTGTCCAGTGTGCAGTGTGCAGTGTGCAGTGTGCAGTGCGCAATGTCCAGTGCGCAGTGCGCAATGTCTAGTGTGCAGTGCGCAGTGTCCAGTGTCCAGTGTCCAGTGTGCAGTGTCCAGTGCCCAGTGTCCAGTGTGCAGTGTCCAGTGCCCAGTGTCCAGTGTGCAGTGCGCAATGTCCAGTTTGCAGTGCGCAGTGTGCAGTGTCCAGTGTGCAGTGTCCAGTGTGCAGTGCCCAGTGTCCAGTGTCCAGTGTGCAGTGTCCAGTGTCAAGTGTCCAGTGCGCAGTGTCCAGTGCGCAGTGCCCAGTGTCCAGTGTGCAGTGTGCAGTGTCCAGTGTCCAGTGTGCAGTGTGCAGTGTCCAGTGTCCAGTGTGCAGTGTGCAGTGTCCAGTGTCCAGTGCGCAATGTCCAGTGTGCAGTTTCCAGTGTGCAGTGTGCAGTGTCCAGTGTGCAGTGTCCAGTGTGCAGTGTGCAGTGTGTAGTGTGCAGTGTGCAGTGCCCAGTGTGCAGTGTGCAGTGTGCAGTGTCCAGTGTCCAGTGTGCAGTGTCCAGTGTGCAGTGCCCAGTGTCCAGTGTGCAGTGTCCAGTGTGCAGTATCCAGTGTCCAGTGTCCAGTGTGCAGTGTCCAGTGTCCAGTGTCCAGTGTCCAGTGCGCAGTGTCCAGTGTCCAGTGTGCAGTGTCCAGTGTGCAGTGTCCAGTGTGCAGTGTCCAGTGTCCAGTGTGCAGTGTGCAGTGTGCAGTGTCCAGTGTGCAGTGTCCAGTGCGCAATGTCCAGTGTGCAGTGTCCAGTGTGCAGTGTGCAGTGTCCAGTGTGCAGTGTGCAGTGTGCAGTGTGTAGTGTGCAGTGTGCAGTGTACAGTGTGCAGTGTACAGTGTCCAGTGTGCAGTGTGCAGTGTGCAGTGTCCAGTGTGCAGTGTGCAGTGTGCAGTCTCCAGTGTCATCAAAAGGGGCATAGATGCCCACGACAAGGAAATAATTCTACCCCTGTACAAGTCACTAGTCAGACCACACATGGAATACTGTGTACAGTACTGGGCACCAGTGTACAAGAAAGATATAGTGGAGCTGGAGAGGGTTCAAAGACGGGCAACCAGAGTAATAAGGGGAATGGGAGGACTACAGTACCCAGAAAGATTATCAGAATTGGGGTTATTTAGTTTGGAAAAAAGACGGCTTAGGGGGGACTTAATAACTATGTATAAATATATAAGGGGACAGTACAGAGATCACTCCCAGGACCTATTTATACCCAGGACTGTATCTATAACAAGGGGACATCCTCTACGGCTGGAGGAAAGAAGGTTTCTACACCAGCACAGACGGGGGTTCTTTACAGTAAGAGCGGTGAGATTATGGAACTCTCTGCCAGAGGAAGTGGTGATGGTAAACTCAATAAAAGAGTTCAAAAGGAGCCTGGACGTGTTTCTTGAAAGCAATAATATTACAAGTTATGGATATTAGATTAATAGGGACAGATCGTTGATCCAGGGATTTATTCTGATTGCCTTATTTGGAGTCGGGAAGGAATTTTCCCCCTGGTATGGGGCAATTGGCATCTGCTTCATAAGGGTTTTTTGCCTTCCTCTGGATCAACACAGTAGGGACACAATATGTATATAGGTTGAACTTGATGGACTTTGGTCTTTTTTCAACCTTATGAACTATGTTACTATGTTACTAAGTGTGCAGTGCGCAATGTCCAGTGTCCAGTGTGCAGTGTCCAGTGTGCAGTGCGCAGTGTGTAGTGTCCAGTGTCCAGTGTCCAGTGTGCAGTGTGCAGTGTCCAGTGTCCAGTGTGCAGTGTCCAGTGCGCAGTGTCCAGTGTGCAGTGCGCAGTGTCCAGTGTGCAGTGTCCAGTGTGCAGTGTGCAGTGTCCAGTGTCCAGTGCGCAGTGTCCAGTGTCCAGTGCGCAGTGTCCAGTGTGCAGTGTCCAGTGTGCAGTGTCCAGTGTCCAGTGTCAAGTGTGCAGTGCGCAGTGTCCAGTGCGCAGTGTCCAGTGTGCAGTGTCCAGTGCGCAGTGTCCAGTGTGCAGTGTCCAGTGTGCAGTGCGCAGTGTCCAGTGTGCAGTGCGCAATGTCCAGTGTGCAGTGCGCAGTGTCCAGTGTGCAGTGTCCAGTGTCCAGTGTGCAGTGTCCAGTGTGCAGTGCGCAGTGTCCAGTGTGCAGTGTGCAGTGTGCAGTGTCCAGTGTCCAGTGCGCAGTGTGCAGTGCGCAATGTCCAGTGTGCAGTGCGCAGTGCGCAGTGTCCAGTGCGCAGTGCGCAGTGTCCAGTGTGCAGTGTCCAGTATGCAGTGCGCAGTGTCCAGTGCGCAGTGTGCAGTGTGCAGTGCCCAGTGTGCAGTGTCCAGTGTCCAGTGTGCAGTGTCCAGTGTCAAGTGTGCAGTGCACAATGTCCAGTGTGCAGTGTGCAGTGTCCAGTGTGCAGTGTGCAGTGCCCAGTGCGCAGTGTCCAGTGTGCAGTGTCCAGTGACCAGTGTCCAGTGTGCAGTGTGCAGTGTGCAGTGTGCAGTGTCCAGTGCGCAGTGTGCAGTGCGCAGTGTCCAGTGCCCAGTGTGTGGTGTCCAGTGTGCAGTGTGCAGTATCCAGTGAGCAGTGTCCAGTGTGCAGTGTCCAGTGTGCAGTGTCCAGTGTGCAGTGTGCAGTGCGCAATGCCCAGTGTGCAGTGCGCAGTGTCCAGTGTGCAGTGTCCAGTGTTCAGTGCCCAGTGTGCATTATCCAGTGTCCAGTGTGCAGTGTGCATTGTCCAGTGTGCAGTGTGCAGTGTGCAGTGTGCAGTGCGCAATGTCCAGTGCGCAGTGCGCAATGTCTAGTGTGCAGTGCGCAGTGTCCAGTGTCCAGTGTCCAGTGTGCAGTGTCCAGTGCCCAGTGTGCAGTGTGCAGTGTGCAGTGTCCACTGGATACTGCACACTGGACACTGCGCACTGCACAATGCACACTGGACACTGCGCACTGGACACTGTACACTGGACACTGCACACTGGACACTGCGCACTGGACACTGCGCACTGGACACTGCGCACTGGACACTGGACCCTGCGCACTGGACACTGCACACTGGACACTGCGCACTGGGCATTGGGCACTGGCACTGCACACTGGACACTGAGCACTGGACACTGCACACTGGACACTGCGCACTGCACACTGGACACTGCGCACTGGACACTGCACACTGGGCACTGCACACTGCGCACTGGACACTGCTCACTGGACACTGCTCACTGGACACTGCACACTGGACACTGCGCACTGGACACTGGACACTGCGCACTGGACACTGCGCACTGGACACTGCACACTGGACACTGCACACTGGACACTGTGCACTGCACACTGCACACTGGACACTGGACATTGGGCATTGGACACTGGACACTGGACACTGGACACTGCACACTGGACACTGCACACTGGACACTGCACACTGGACACTGCGCACTGCACACTGCACACTGGCCACTGCACATTGCGCACTGTACACTGTACACTGGACACTGGACACTGCACACTGGACACTGCACACTGGACACTGCACACTGGACACTGCACACTGGGCACTGGACACTGGGCACTGGACACTGCGCACTGCGCACTGCACACTGGACATTGCACACTAGACACTGCACACTGCGCACTGGACACAGCGCACTGCGCACTGGACACTGCGCACTGCACACTGGACACTGGACACTGCGCACTGGACACTGCACACTGCACACTGGACACTGGACACTGGACACTGGACACTGGACACTGCACACTGGACAATGGACACTGCACACTGCACACTGGACACTGGACACTGCACACTGGACACTGGACACTGCACACTGCACACTGGACACTGCGCACTGCACACTGCGCACTGCACACTGCACACTGGACACTGCACACTGGACACTGGACACTGCACACTGGACACTGCACACTGGACACTGCACACTGGACACTGGACACTGCACACAGGACACTGCACACTGGACACTGCACACTGCACACTGGACACTGCGCACTGCGCATTGGACACTGGGCACTGCGCACTGCACACTGGACACTGCGCACTGGACACTGCACACTGGACACTGCACACTGGACACTGGACACTGGACACTGCACACTGCACACTGCACACTGCACACTGGACACTGCACACTGGACACTGGAAACTGGACACTGCGCACTGCACACTGCACACTGCACACTGGACACTGCACACTGGACACTGGGCACTGGGCACTGGGCACTGGACACTGCACACTGGACACTGCACACTGGACACTGGACACTGCGCACTGTGCAGTGTCCAGAGTGCAGTGCGCAGTGCGCAGTGTCCAGTGTGCAGTGCCCAGTGCCCAGTGCGCAGTGCCCAGTCCCCAGTGCCCAGTGTGAAGTGTCCAGTGTCCAGTGCGCAGTGCCCAGTGTCCAGTGCGCAGTGCCCAGTGCGCAGTGTCCAGTGTCCAGTGTGCAGTGTGCAGTGCCCAGTGTCCAGTGTGCAGTGTGCAGTGTGCAGTGTCCAGTGTGCAGTGTCCAGTGTGCAGTGTCCAGTGTCCAGTGTGCAGTGTGCAGTGTGCAGTGCGCAATGTCCAGTGTGCAGTGCGCAGTGTCCAGTGTGCAGTGTCCAGTGTCCAGTGTGCAGTGTCCTGTGTGCAGTGCGCAGTGTCCAGTGTGCAGTGTGCAGTGTGCAGTGTCCAGTGTCCAGTGCGCAGTGTCCAGTGCGCAATGTCCAGTGCGCAGTGCGCAGTGTCCAGTGCGCAGTGCGCAGTGTCCAGTGTGCAGTGTCCAGTATGCAGTGCGCAGTGTCCAGTGCGCAGTGTGCAGTGTGCAGTGCCCAGTGTGCAGTGTCCAGTGTGCAGTGTGCAGTGTCCAGTGTCCAGTGTGCAGTGCGCAGTGTCCAGTGCACAGTGTCCAGTGTGCAGTGTGCAGTGTGCAGTGTCCAGTGTGCAGTGTCCAGTGTCAAGTGTGCAGTGCGCAATGTAAAGTGTGCAGTGTCCAGTGTCAAGTGTCCAGTGCGCAGTGTCCAGTGCGCAGTGTCCAGTGTGCAGTGTCCAGTGCGCAGTGTCCAGTGCGCAGTGTCCAGTGCGCAGTGTGCAGTGCGCAGTGTGCAGTCTCCAGTGTGCAGTGCCCAGTGTCCAGTGTGCAGTGCGCAGTGTCCAGTGCCCAGTGCCCAGTGTCCAGTGCCCAGTGCGCAGTGTCCAGTGTGCAGTGTGCAGTGTCCAGTGTGCAGTGTGCAGTGTCCAGTGTGCAGTGTGCAGTGCGCAGTGTCCAGTGTCCAGTGTCCAGTGTCCAGTGTCCAGTGTGCAGTGTGCAGTGCGCAGTGTCCAGTGTGCATTGTGCAGTGTGCAGTGTGCAGTGTCCAGTGCGCAGTGCGCAGTGTCCAGTGTGCAGTGTCCAGTGTCCAGTGTGCAGTGTCCAGTGTGCAGTGTCCAGTGAGCAGTGCGCAGTGTGCAGTGCCCAGTGCGCAGTGTCCAGTGCGCAGTGTCCAGTGTGCAGTGCGCAGTGTCCAGTGTGCAGTGTCCAGTGCTCAGTGTCCAGTGTGCAGTGCCCAGTGCCCAGTGCGCAGTGTCCAGTGTGCAGTGTCCAGTGCGCAGTGTCCAGTGTCCAGTGCGCAGTGGACACTGGACATTGGACACTGCACACTGGGCACTGGGCACTGCACACTGGACACTGCGCACTGCGCACTGCACTCTGGACACTGGACACTGGACACTGCACACTGAACACTGGTCACTGGATACTGCACACTGGTCACTGGATACTGCACACTGCACACTGCGCACTGGGCACTGGACACTGCGCACTGCACTCTGGACACTGGACACTGGACACTGCACACTGAACACTGGACACTACATACTGGACACTGGACACTGGGCACTGCGCACTGGACAGTGCGTGCTGGACACTGGACACTGCACTGGGCACTGGGCACTGGCCACTGGTCAATGCACACTGGACACTGCACACTGCACACTGGACACTGCGCACTGGACACTGCACACTGGACACTGCGCACTGGACACTGCACACTGGACACTGGACACTGCACACTGCACACTGGACATTGGACACTGGGCACTGCACACTGGACACTGGGCACTGGACACTGCACACTGGACACTGGACACTGCACACTGCACACTGGGCACTGCGCACTGGACAGTGCGCGCTGGACACTGGACACTGCACTGGGCACTGGGCACTGGCCACTGGGCACTGCACACTGGACACTGCACACTGCACACTGGACACTGCACACTGCACACTGGACACTGCGCACTGGACACTGCACACTGGACACTGCGCACTGGACACTGCACACTGGACACTGGACACTGCACACTGCACACTGCACACTGCACACTGCACACTGGACATTGGACACTGGGCACTGCACACTGGACACTGGGCACTGGACACTGCACACTGGACACTGGACACTGCGCACTGCACACTGCACACTGGACACTGGACACTGCGCACTGGACACTGCACACTGGACACTGGACACTGCACACTGGACACGGGACACTGCACACTGGACACTGCGCACTGGACACTGCACACTGGACACTGCACACTAGACGCTGCACACTGCACACTGGACACTGCACACTGGACACTGGACAATGCGCACTGCACACTGGGCACTGCACACTGGACACTGGACACTGCACACTGGACACTGCGCACTGGACACTGGGCACTGGGCACTGCACACTGGACACTGCACACTGGACACTGGACACTGCACACTGGACACTGGGCACTGCGCACTGCACACTGGACACTGCGCACTGCACACTGGACACTGGGCACTGCACACTGGAGACTGCACACTGCGCACTGCGCACTGGACACTGCGCACTGGACACTGCACACTGGACACTGCACACTGGACACTGCACACTGGACACTGCACACTGGACACTGGGCACTGCACACTGGACACTGCGCACTGCACACTGGACACTGGGCACTGCACACTGCACACTGCTCACTGGACACTGCGCACTGGACACTGCACACTGCACACTGGACACTGCACACTGGATACTTCGCACTGGACACTGCACACTGGACACTGCACACTGGACACTGCGCACTGGACATTGCGCATTGGACACTGGACACTGCACACTGGACACTGCACACTGGACACTGCACACTGGACACTGCGCACTGGGCACTGGACACTGGGCACTGGGCACTGGACACTGCACACTGCACACTGGATACTGCACACTGCACACTGCACACTGCACACTGGACACTGGACACTGGACACTGGACACTGCGCACTGGACACTGCACACTGGACACACACACTGGACACTGCGCACTGCACAATGGACACTGCGCACTGCACATTGGACACTGCGCACTGCACACTGCACACTGGACACTGGACACTGGACACTGCACACTGCACACAGGACACTGTACACTGGACACTGGACACTGCGCACTGGACACTGCACACTGGACACTGGACACTGCGCACTGGACACTGCACACTGAACACTGCACACTGCACACTGTACACTGGACACTGCACACTGCACACTGCACACTGGACACTGCACACTGGACACTGCACACTGGACACTGCACACTGGACACTGCACACTGGGCACTGCACACTGGACACTGGACACTGCACACTGGACACTGGGCACTGCACAGTGGACACTGGACACTGCACACTGGGCACTGCGCACTGGACACTGCACACTGCACTCTGGACACTGCACACTGCACACTGCACACTGGACACTTCACACTGGGCACTGGGCACTCGACACTGGGCACTGCGCACTGGGCACTGGGCACTGCACACTGGACACTGCGCACTGCGCACTGCACTCTGGACACTGGACACTGGACACTGCACACTGAACACTGGTCACTGGATACTGCACACTGGTCACTGGATACTGCACACTGCACACTGCGCGCTGCGCACTGGGCACTGGGCACTGGACACTGCGCACTGCACTCTGGACACTGGACACTGGACACTGCACACTGAACACTGAACACTGGACACTACATACTGGACACTGGACACTGGGCACTGCGCACTGGACAGTGCGCGCTGGACACTGCACTGGGCACTGCGCACTGGCCACTGGGCACTGCACACTGGACACTGCACACTGGACACTGCACACTGGACACTGCACACTGCACACTGGACACTGCGCACTGGACACTGCACACTGGACACTGTGCACTGGACACTGCACACTGGACACTGCACACTGCACACTGAACACTGCACACTGGACATTGCACACTGGGCACTGCACACTGGACACTGGGCACTGGACACTGCACACTGGACACTGGACACTGCGCACTGCACACTGCACACTGGACACTGCGCACTGGACACTGCACACTGGACACTGGACACTGCGCACTGCACACTGCACACTGGACACTGCGCACTGCGCACTGGACACTGCACACTGGACACTGGACACTGCACACTGGACACTGGGCACTGCACACTGGACACTGCACACTGGACACTGCACACTGCACACTGGACACTGGACACTGGACACTGGGCACTGCACACTGGACACTGCGCACTGCACACTGGACACTGGGCACTGCACACTGGAGACTGCACACTGCGCACTGCACACTGCACACTGGACACTGCGCACTGGACACTGGACACTGCACACTGGACACTGCACACTGGACACTGCACACTGGACACTGGGCACTGCACACTGGACACTGCGCACTGCACACTGGACACTGGGCGCTGCGCACTGGACACTGCACACTGCGCACTGCGCACTGGACACTGCGCACTGGACACTGCACACTGCACACTGGACACTGCACACTGGATACTTCGCACTGGACACTGCACACTGGACACTGCACACTGGACACTGCGTACTGGACACTGGACACTGCGCACTGGACACTGGACACTGCACACTGGACACTGCACACTGCACACTGCACACTGCACACTCGACACTGCGCACTGGACACTGGGCACTGGACACTGGGCACTGGACACTGCACACTGGACACTGCACACTGCACACTGGACACTGCACACTGCACACTGGACACTGGACACTGCGCACTGCGCACTGGACACTGGACACTGCACACTGGACACTGCACACTGGACACGGGACACTGCGCACTGGACACTGCACACTGGACACTGCACACTGGACGCTGCACACTGCACACTGGACACTGCACACTGAACACTGCACACTGGACACTGGACACTGCACACTGGACACTGGGCACTGGACACTGCACACTGGACACTGCACACTGGACACTGGGCACTGGGCACTGCACACTGGACACTGCACACTGGACACTGGGCACTGCACACTGGACACTGCACACTGGACACTGCACACTGCACACTGGACACTGGACACTGGACACTGGGCACTGCACACTGGACACTGCGCACTGCACACTGGACACTGGGCACTGCACACTGGAGACTGCACACTGCGCACTGCACACTGCACACTGGACACTGCGCACTGGACACTGGACACTGCACACTGGACACTGCACACTGGACACTGCACACTGGACACTGGGCACTGCACACTGGACACTGCGCACTGCACACTGGACACTGGGCGCTGCGCACTGGACACTGCACACTGCGCACTGCGCACTGGACACTGCGCACTGGACACTGCACACTGCACACTGGACACTGCACACTGGATACTTCGCACTGGACACTGCACACTGGACACTGCACACTGGACACTGCGTACTGGACACTGGACACTGCGCACTGGACACTGGACACTGCACACTGGACACTGCACACTGCACACTGCACACTGCACACTCGACACTGCGCACTGGACACTGGGCACTGGACACTGGGCACTGGACACTGCACACTGGACACTGCACACTGCACACTGGACACTGCACACTGCACACTGGACACTGGACACTGCGCACTGCGCACTGGACACTGGACACTGCACACTGGACACTGCACACTGGACACGGGACACTGCGCACTGGACACTGCACACTGGACACTGCACACTGGACGCTGCACACTGCACACTGGACACTGCACACTGAACACTGCACACTGGACACTGGACACTGCACACTGGACACTGGGCACTGGACACTGCACACTGGACACTGCACACTGGACACTGGGCACTGGGCACTGCACACTGGACACTGCACACTGGACACTGCACACTGGACACTGGGCACTGCGCACTGCACACTGGACACTGCGCACTGCACACTGGACACTGCACACTGCGCACTGCACACTGCACACTGGACACTGCACACTGCACACTGGACACTGCACACTGGACACTGCACACTGGACACTGCACGCTGCACACTGGACACTGCACACTGGACACTGCACACTGGACACTGGGCACTGCACACTGGACACTGCACACTGGACACTGGACACTGCGCACTGGACACTGCGCACTGGACACTGCACACTGAACACTGCACACTGGACATTGCACACTGGGCACTGCACACTGGACACTGGGCACTGCACACTGGGCACTGCACACTGGACACTGCACACTGGACACTGGACACTGCGCACTGGACACTGCACACTGGACACTGCGCACTGGACACTGCACACTGGACACTGCACACTGGACACTGCACACTGGACACTGGACACTGAGCACTGGACACTGCGCACTGGACACTGCGCACTGCACACTGGACACTGCGCACTGGACACTGCGCACTGGGCACTGCGTACTGGGCACTGCACACTGCGCACTGGACACTGCTCACTGGACACTGCTCACTGGACACTGCACACTGGACACTGGACACTAGACACTGCGCACTGGACACTGCGCACTGTACACTGGACACTGCGCACTGGACACTGCGCACTGGACACTGCGCACTGGACACTGGACACTGCGCACTGGACACTGCACAGTGGACACTGCACACTGCACACTGGACACTGCACACTGCACACTGGACACTGGACACTGCACACTGCACACTGCACACTGGACACTGCACACTGGATACTGCACACTGCACACTGGACACTGGATACTGCGCACTGGACACTGGACACTGGACACTGCGCACTGCGCACTGGGCACTGGACACTGGACACTGCACTTTGCACACTGCACACTTGACACTGCACACTGGTCACTGGACACTGCACACTGGGCACTGGACACTGCAGACTGCACACTGCACACTGCGCACTGCACACTGGACACTGCACACTGGACACTGCACACTGGACACTTCACACTGCACACTGGACATTGGACACTGGCCACTGGCCACTGCACACTGGACACTGGACACTGCACACTGGACACTGGACACTGGACACTGCGCACTGGACACTGCACACTGGCCACTGCACACTGGCCACTGGACACTGCACACTGGACACTGCACACTGGACACTGGACACTGCACACTGGACACTGCACACTGGACACTGCACACTGGACACTGCGCACTGGACACTGCGCACTGGACACTGGACACTGGGCACTGGAAACTGGGCACTGGAAACTGGACACTGGACACTGCACACTGGACACTGGACACTGCACACTGGACACTGCGCACTGGACACTGGACACTGCGCACTGGGCACTGGACACTGGGCACTGCACACTGGACACTGGACACTGGACACTGGACACTGCACACTGGACACTGGACACTGAGCACTGGACACTGTGCACTGGACACTGCGCACTGCACACTGGACACTGTGCACTGGACACTGCACACTGGACACTGGACACTAGAAACTGCGCACTGCACACTGGACACTGCGCACTGTACACTGGACACTGCGCACTGGACACTGCACACTGCACACTGGACACTGCGCAGTGGACACTGGACACTGGGCACTGGAAACTGGGCACTGGAAACTGGACATTGCGCACTGGACACTGGACACTGCGCACTGGACACTGCACACTGGACACTGCGCACTGGACACTGGACACTGGACACTGCACACTGGACACTAGGCACTGCACACTGGACACTGGACACTGCACACTGGACACTGGACACTGCACACTGCACACTGCACACTGGACACTGCACACTGGATACTGCACACTGCACACTGCACACTGCGCACTGCACACTGGACACTGGATACTGCGCACTGGACACTGGACACTGGACACTGTACACTTTACACTGGACACTGGACACTTTACACTGGACACTGCACACTGGACACACACACTGGATACTGCGCACTGCACACTGGACACTGCGCACTGCACATTGGGCACTGCACAATTGACACTGCGCACTGGACACTGGACACTGGACACTGGACACTGCACACTGCACACTGGACACTGTTCACTTGACACTGGACACTGGACACTGCGCACTGGACACTGCACACTGCACACTGGACACTGGACACTGCGCACTGAACACTGCGCACTGCACACTGCACACTGGACACTGCACACTGGACACTGCACACTGCACACTGGGCACTGCACACTGCACACTGGACACTGGACACTGCACACTGGGCACTGCACACTGGACACTGGACACTGGACACTGGGCACTGCACACTGGACACTGCGCACTGCACTCTGGACACTGGACACTGGACACTGCACACTGCACACTGGACACTTCACACTGGGCACTGGGCACTGCGCACTGGGCACTGGGCACTGCGCACTGGGCACTGGGCACTGCACACTGGACACTGCGCACTGCGCACTGCACTCTGGACACTGGACACTGGACACTGCACACTGAACACTGGTCACTGGATACTGGTCACTGGATACTGCACACTGCGCGCTGCGCACTGGACACTGGGCACTGGGCACTGGGAACTGCACACTGGACACTGCGCACTGGACACTGCACACTGGACACTGGACACTGCACACTGCACACTGGACATTGGACACTGGGCACTGCACACTGGACACTGGGCACTGGACACTGCACACTGGACACTGGACACTGCACACTGCACACTGAACACTGCACACTGGACATTGGACACTGGGCACTACACACTGGACACTGCACACTGCACACTGCACACTGCACACTGGACACTGGACACTGCACACTGGACATTGGACACTGCACACTGGACACTGCGCACTGCACACTGGACATTGCGCACTGCACACTGGACATTGCGCACTGGACACTGCACACTGGACACTGCACACTGCACACTGGACACTGGACACTGCACACTGCACACTGCGCACTGCACACTGGACACTGCACACTGCGCACTGCACACTGGACACTGCGCACTGGACACTGCACACTGGACACTGCGCACTGGACACTGGACACTGCACACTGCACACTGAACACTGCACACTGGACATTGGACACTGGGCACTGCACACTGGACACTGGGCACTGGACACTGCACACTGGACACTGGACACTGCGCACTGCACACTGGACACTGCGCACTGCGCACTGGACACTGCACACTGGACACTGCGCACTGAACACTGGTCACTGGATACTGCACACTGCACACTGGTCACTGGATACTGCACACTGCACACTGCGCGCTGCGCACTGGACACTGGGCACTGGGCACTGGGAACTGCACACTGGACACTGCGCACTGCACTCTGGACACTGGACACTGGACACTGCACAATGAACACTGGACACTACATACTGGACACTGGACACTGGGCACTGCGCACTGGACAGTGCACGCTGGGCACTGGGCACTGGGCACTGGGCACTGGACACTGCACACTGGACACTGCACACTGCACACTGCACACTGCACAATGGACACTGCACACTGCACACTGGACACTGCACACTGGACACTGCGCACTGGACACTGCGCACTGCACACTGGACACTGGGCACTGCACACTGGACACTGCACACTGGACACTGCACACTGCACACTGCACACTGGACACTGCGCACTGCACACTGGACACTGGATACTGCGCACTGCACACTGGACACTGGATACTGCGCACTGGACACTGGACACTGGACACTGTACACTTTACACTGGACACTGGACACTTTACACTGGACACTGCACACTGGACACACACACTGGATACTGCGCACTGCACATTGGGCACTGCACAATTGACACTGCACACTGGACACTGGACACTGCACACTGTTCACTTGACACTGGACACTGGACACTGCGCACTGGACACTGCACACTGCACACTGGACACTGGACACTGGACACTGGACACTGCGCACTGCACACTGGACACTGCACACTGCACACTGCACACTGCACACTGGACACTGGACATTGGACACTGCACACTGGGCACTGCACACTGGACACTGGACACTGGACACTGCACACTGGACACTGGACACTGGGCACTGGGCACTGGGCACTGCACACTGCGCACTGCACTCTGGACACTGGACACTGCACACTGCACACTGCACACTGGACACTTCACACTGGGCACTGGGCACTGGGCACTGCGCACTGGGCACTGGGCACTGCACACTGGACACTGCGCACTGCGTACTGCACTCTGGACACTGGACACTGGACACTGCACACTGAACACTGGTCACTGGATACTGCACACTGCACACTGGTCACTGGATACTGCACACTGCACACTGGACACTGGGCACTGGGCACTGGGAACTGCACACTGGACACTGCGCACTGCACTCTGGACACTGGACACTGGACACTGCACAATGAACACTGGACACTACATACTGGACACTGGACACTGGGCACTGCGCACTGGACAGTGCGCGCTGGGCACTGGGCACTGGGCACTGGGCACTGGACACTGCACACTGGACACTGCACACTGCACACTGCACACTGCACACTGGACACTGCACACTGCACACTGGACACTGCACACTGGACACTGCGCACTGGACACTGCGCACTGCACACTGGACACTGTGCACTGGACACTGCACACTGGACACTGCACACTGGACACTGCACACTGCACACTGGACATTGGACACTGGGCACTGCACACTGGGCACTGGACACTGCACACTGGACACTGGACACTGCGCACTGCACACTGGACACTGCACACTGGACACTGGACACTGCACACTGCACACTGCACACTGGACACTGCACACTGCACACTGCACACTGGACACTGCACACTGGATACTGCACACTGCACACTGCACACTGCGCACTGCACACTGGACACTGGATACTGCGCACTGGACACTGGACACTGGACACTGCACACTGTGC
Organism: Sceloporus occidentalis; assembly: GCA_023333645.1. Lineage (NCBI taxonomy): Eukaryota > Metazoa > Chordata > Lepidosauria > Squamata > Phrynosomatidae > Sceloporus > Sceloporus occidentalis. Next base: position 87,917 of record JALMGF010000253.1, read on the forward strand.
ACTGGACACTGGACACTGCACACTGTACACTTTACACTGGACACTGGACACTTTACACTGGACACTGCACACTGGACACACACACTGGACACTGCGCACTGCACACTGGACACTGCGCACTGCACATTGGGCACTGCACAATTGACACTGCGCACTGCACACTGCACACTGGACACTGGACACTGGACACTGCACACTTGACACTGGACACTGCGCACTGGACACTGCACACTGCACACTGGACACTGGACACTGGACACTGCGCACTGAACACTGCGCACTGCACACTGGACACTGCACACTGGACACTGCACACTGCACACTGGACACTGCACACTGCACACTGGACACTGGACATTGGACACTGCACACTGGGCACTGCACACTGCACACTGGACACTGCACACTGGGCACTGCACACTGGGCACTGGGCACTGGGCACTGCGCACTGGGCACTGGGCACTGCACACTGGACACTGCGCACTGCGCACTGCACTCTGGACACTGGACACTGGACACTGCACACTGAACACTGGTCACTGGATACTGCACACTGCACACTGGTCACTGGATACTGCACACTGCGCGCTGCGCACTGGACACTGGGCACTGGGCACTGGACACTGCACACTGGACACTGGACACTGCACACTGGACACTGGACACTGGACACTGCACACTGGACACTGCGTCCGGTGTCTAATGTCCAGTGTCTAATGTCCAGTGTCTAATGCCCAGTGTCTAATGCCCAGTGCCCGGTGTCTAATGCCCAGTGCCCAGTGTCTAATGTCCGGTGTCTAATGCCCAGTGCCCAGTGTCTAATGCCCGGTGTCTAATGCCCAGTGTCTAATGCCCAGTGCCCAGTGTCTAATGTCCGGTGTCTAATGCCCAGTGCCCAGTGTCTAATGTCCAGTGTCTAATGCCCAGTGTCTAATGTCCGGTGTCTAATGTCCGGTGCCCAGTGTCTAATGCCTGGTGTCTAATGCCCAATGCCTAATGTCCGGTGTCTAATGCCCAGTGCCCAGTGTCTAATGTCCGGTGTCTAATGCCCAGTGCCCAGTGTCTAATGTCCCGTGTCTAATGCCCAGTGTCTAATGCCCAGTGCCCAGTGTCTAATGTCCGGTGTCTAATGCCCAGTCTCTAATGCCCGGTGTCTAATGCCCGGTGTCTAATGCCCAGTGTCTAATGCCCAGTGTCTAATGCCCAGTGCCCAGTGTCTAATGTCCGGTGTCTAATGCCCAGTGTCTAATGCCCAGTGCCCAGTGTCTAATGTCCGGTGTCTAATGCCCAGTGCCCAGTGTCTAATGCCCAGTGTCTAATGTCCGGTGTCTAATGCCCGGTGTCTAATGCCCGGTGTCTAATGCCCAGTGCCTAATGTCCGGTGTCTAATGCCCAGTGCCCAGTGTCTAATGTCCGGTGTCTAATTCCCAGTGCCCAGTGTCTAATGTCCGGTGTCTAATGCCCAGTGCCCAGTGTCTAATGTCCGGTGTCTAATGTCCGGTGCCCAGTGTCTAATGCCCGGTGTCTAATGCCCGGTGTCTAATGCCCAGTGTCTAATGCCCAGTGTCTAATGCCCAGTGCCCAGTGTCTAATGTCCGGTGTCTAATGCCCAGTGCCCAGTGTCTAATGTCCGGTGTCTAATGCCCAGTGCCCAGTGTCTAATGTCCGGTGTCTAATGCCCTGTGCCCAGTGTCTAATGTCCGGTGTTTAATGCCCAGTGTCTAATGCCCAGTGTCTAATGTCCGGTGTCTAATGCCCAGTGCCCAGTGTCTAATGTCCGGTGTCTAATGCCCAGTGTCTAATGCCCGGTGTCTAATGCCCAGTGTCTAATGCCCAGTGTCTAATGCCCAGTGCCCAGTGTCTAATGTCCGGTGTCTAATGCCCAGTGCCCAGTGTCTAATGTCCGGTGTCTAATGCCCAGTGCCCAGTGTCTAATGTCCAGTGTCTAATGCCCAGTGTCTAATGTCCGGTGTCTAATGCCCGGTGTCTAATGCCCGGTGTCTAATGCCCAGTGCCTAATGTCCGGTGTCTAATGCCCAGTGCCCAGTGTCTAATGTCCGGTGTCTAATGCCCAGTGCCCAGTGTCTAATGTCCGGTGTCTAATGTCCGGTGCCCAGTGTCTAATGCCCGTTGTCTAATGCCCAGTGTCTAATGTCCGGTGTCTAATGCCCAGTGCCCAGTGTCTAATGTCCGGTGTCTAATGTCCAGTGTCTAATGCCCGGTGTCTAATGCCCGGTGTCTAATGCCCAGTGTCTAATGCCCAGTGTCTAATGCCCAGTGCCCAGTGTCTAATGTCCGGTGTCTAATGCCCAGTGCCCAGTGTCTAATGTCCGGTGTCTAATGCCCAGTGCCCAGTGTCTAATGTCCGGTGTCTAATGCCCTGTGCCCAGTGTCTAATGTCCGGTGTCTAATGCCCAGTGTCTAATGCCCAGTGTCTAATGTCCAGTGTCTAATGCCCAGTGCCCAGTGTCTAATTTCCGGTGTCTAATGCCCAGTGTCTAATGCCCGGTGTCTAATGCCCGGTGTCTAATGCCCAGTGTCTAATGTCCGGTGTCTAATGCCCAGTGCCCAGTGTCTAATGTCCAGTGTCTAATGCCCAGTGCCCAGTGTCTAATGCCCAGTGCCCAGTGTCTAATGTCCAGTGTCTAATGCCCAGTGTCTAATGTCCAGTGTCTAATGCCCAGTGCCCGGTGTCTAATGCCCAGTGCCCAGTGTCTAATGTCCAGTGTCTAATGCCCAGTGTCTAATGTCCAGTGTCTAATGCCCAGTGCCCAGTGTCTAATGTCCGGTGTCTATTGCCCAGTGTCTAATGCCCAGTGCCCAGTGTCTAATGTCCAGTGTCTAATGCCCATTGTCTAATGTCCAGTGTCTAATGCCCAGTGCCAAGTGTCTAATGTCCAGTGTCTAATGTCCAGTGTCTAATGTCCGGTGTCTAATGCCCAGTGCCCAGTGTCTAATGTCCAGTGTCTAATGCCCAGTGTCTAATGCCCAGTGCCCGGTATCTAATGCCCAGTGCCCAGTGTCTAATGCCCAGTGTCTAATGTCCGGTGCCCAGTGTCTAATGCCCAGTGCCCAGTGTCTAATGTCCAGTGTCTAATGTCCAGTGTCTAATGTCCAGTGTCTAATGCCCAGTGTCTAATGCCCAGTGCCCGGTATCTAATGCCCAGTGCCCAGTGTCTAATGCCCAGTGTCTAATGCCCAGTGCCCAGTGTCTAATGTCCAGTGTCTAATGCCCAGTGTCTAATGTCCGGTGTCTAATGCCCAGTGCCCAGTGTCTAATGTCCGGTGTCTAATGCCCAGTGCCCAGTGTCTAATGTCCGGTGTCTAATGCCCTGTGCCCAGTGTCTAATGTCCGGTGTCTAATGCCCTGTGCCCAGTGTCTAATGCCCAGTGTCTAATGCCCAGTGCCCAGTGTCTAATGTCCAGTGTCTAATGCCCAGTGTCTAATGTCCGGTGTCTAATGCCCAGTGCCCAGTGTCTAATGTCCGGTGTCTAATGCCCAGTGCCCAGTGTCTAATGTCCGGTGTCTAATGCCCTGTGCCCAGTGTCTAATGTCCGGTGTCTAATGCCCAGTGTCTAATGCCCAGTGTCTAATGTCCGGTGTCTAATGCCCAGTGCCCAGTGTCTCATGTCCGGTGTCTAATGCCCAGTGTCTAATGCCCGGTGTCTAATGCCCGGTGTCTAATGCCCAGTGTCTAATGTCCGGTGTCTAATGCCCAGTGCCCAGTGTCTAATGTCCAGTGTCTAATGCCCAGTGCCCAGTGTCTAATGTCCGGTGTCTAATGCCCAGTGCCCAGTGTCTAATGTCCAGTGTCTAATGCCCAGTGTCTAATGTCCAGTGTCTAATGCCCAGTGTCCGGTGTCTAATGCCCAGTGCCCAGTGTCTAATGTCCAGTGTCTAATGCCCAGTGTCTAATGTCCAGTGTCTAATGCCCAGTGCCCAGTGTCTAATGTCCGGTGTCTATTGCCCAGTGTCTAATGCCCAGTGCCCAGTGTCTAATGTCCAGTGTCTAATGCCCATTGTCTAATGTCCAGTGTCTAATGCCCAGTGCCAAGTGTCTAATGTCCAGTGTCTAATGTCCGGTGTCTAATGCCCAGTGCCCAGTGTCTAATGTCCAGTGTCTAATGTCCAGTGTCTAATGCCCAGTGTCTAATGCCCAGTGCCCGGTATCTAATGCCCAGTGCCCAGTGTCTAATGCCCAGTGTCTAATGTCCGGTGCCCAGTGTCTAATGCCCGGTGTCTAATGCCCAGTGTCTAATGCCCAGTGCCCAGTGTCTAATGTCCAGTGTCTAATGCCCAGTGTCTAATGTCCGGTGTCTAATGTCCGGTGCCCAGTGTCTAATGCCCGGTGTCTAATGCCCAGTGCCTAATGTCCGGTGTCTAATGCCCAGTGCCCAGTGTCTAATGTCCGGTGTCTAATGCCCAGTGTCTAATGCCCGGTGTCTAATGCCCAGTGCCCAGTGTCTAATGTCCAGTGTCTAATGCCCAGTGTCTAATGTCCGGTGTCTAATGTCCGGTGCCCAGTGTCTAATGTCCGGTGTCTAATGCCCAGTGCCCAGTGTCTAATGTCCGGTGTCTAATGCCCAGTGTCTAATGCCCGGTGTCTAATGCCCGGTGTCTAATGCCCAGTGCCCAGTGTCTAATGTCCGGTGTCTAATGCCCAGTGCCCAGTGTCTAATGTCCGGTGTCTAATGCCCAGTGCCCAGTGTCTAATGTCCGGTGTCTAATGCCCAGTGTCTAATGTCCGGTGTCTAATGCCCTGTGCCCAGTGTCTAATGTCCGGTGTCTAATGCCCAGTGCCCAGTGTCTAATGTCCGGTGTCTAATGCCCAGTGTCCAGTGTCCAGTGTGCAGTGTCCAGTGTCAAGTGTCCAGTGTCCAGTGCGCAGTGTCCAGTGCGCAGTGCCCAGTGTCCAGTGTGCAGTGTGCAGTGTCCAGTGTCCAGTGTGCAGTGTGCAGTGTCCAGTGTCCAGTGTGCAGTGTGCAGTGTCCAGTGTCCAGTGCGCAATGTCCAGTGTGCAGTTTCCAGTGTGCAGTGTGCAGTGTCCAGTGTGCAGTGTCCAGTGTGCAGTGTGCAGTGTGTAGTGTGCAGTGTGCAGTGCCCAGTGTGCAGTGTGCAGTGTGCAGTGTCCAGTGTGCAGTGTGCAGTGTCCAGTGTGCAGTGTCCAGTGTGCAGTGTGCAGTGTCTGGACACTGGACACTGGACACTGCACACTGGACACTGGACACTGGGCACTGGGCACTGGGCACTGCACACTGCGCACTGCACTCTGGACACTGGACACTGCACACTGCACACTGCACACTGGACACTTCACACTGGGCACTGGGCACTGGGCACTGCGCACTGGGCACTGGGCACTGCACACTGGACACTGCGCACTGCGTACTGCACTCTGGACACTGGACACTGGACACTGCACACTGAACACTGGTCACTGGATACTGCACACTGCACACTGGTCACTGGATACTGCACACTGCACACTGGACACTGGGCACTGGGCACTGGGAACTGCACACTGGACACTGCGCACTGCACTCTGGACACTGGACACTGGACACTGCACAATGAACACTGGACACTACATACTGGACACTGGACACTGGGCACTGCGCACTGGACAGTGCGCGCTGGGCACTGGGCACTGGGCACTGGGCACTGGACACTGCACACTGGACACTGCACACTGCACACTGCACACTGCACACTGGACACTGCACACTGCACACTGGACACTGCACACTGGACACTGCGCACTGGACACTGCGCACTGCACACTGGACACTGTGCACTGGACACTGCACACTGGACACTGCACACTGGACACTGCACACTGCACACTGGACATTGGACACTGGGCACTGCACACTGGGCACTGGACACTGCACACTGGACACTGGACACTGCGCACTGCACACTGGACACTGCACACTGGACACTGGACACTGCACACTGCACACTGCACACTGGACACTGCACACTGCACACTGCACACTGGACACTGCACACTGGATACTGCACACTGCACACTGCGCACTGCACACTGGACACTGGATACTGCGCACTGGACACTGGACACTGGACACTGCACACTGTGCACTGGACACTGGACACTGCACACTGTACACTTTACACTGGACACTGGACACTTTACACTGGACACTGCACACTGGACACACACACTGGACACTGCGCACTGCACACTGGACACTGCGCACTGCACATTGGGCACTGCACAATTGACACTGCGCACTGCACACTGCACACTGGACACTGGACACTGGACACTGCACACTTGACACTGGACACTGCGCACTGGACACTGCACACTGCACACTGGACACTGGACACTGGACACTGCGCACTGAACACTGCGCACTGCACACTGGACACTGCACACTGGACACTGCACACTGCACACTGGACACTGCACACTGCACACTGGACACTGGACATTGGACACTGCACACTGGGCACTGCACACTGCACACTGGACACTGCACACTGGGCACTGCACACTGGGCACTGGGCACTGGGCACTGCGCACTGGGCACTGGGCACTGCACACTGGACACTGCGCACTGCGCACTGCACTCTGGACACTGGACACTGGACACTGCACACTGAACACTGGTCACTGGATACTGCACACTGCACACTGGTCACTGGATACTGCACACTGCGCGCTGCGCACTGGACACTGGGCACTGGGCACTGGACACTGCACACTGGACACTGGACACTGCACACTGGACACTGGACACTGGACACTGCACACTGGACACTGCGTCCGGTGTCTAATGTCCAGTGTCTAATGTCCAGTGTCTAATGCCCAGTGTCTAATGCCCAGTGCCCGGTGTCTAATGCCCAGTGCCCAGTGTCTAATGTCCGGTGTCTAATGCCCAGTGCCCAGTGTCTAATGCCCGGTGTCTAATGCCCAGTGTCTAATGCCCAGTGCCCAGTGTCTAATGTCCGGTGTCTAATGCCCAGTGCCCAGTGTCTAATGTCCAGTGTCTAATGCCCAGTGTCTAATGTCCGGTGTCTAATGTCCGGTGCCCAGTGTCTAATGCCTGGTGTCTAATGCCCAGTGCCTAATGTCCGGTGTCTAATGCCCAGTGCCCAGTGTCTAATGTCCGGTGTCTAATGCCCAGTGCCCAGTGTCTAATGTCCCGTGTCTAATGCCCAGTGTCTAATGCCCAGTGCCCAGTGTCTAATGTCCGGTGTCTAATGCCCAGTCTCTAATGCCCGGTGTCTAATGCCCGGTGTCTAATGCCCAGTGTCTAATGCCCAGTGTCTAATGCCCAGTGCCCAGTGTCTAATGTCCGGTGTCTAATGCCCAGTGTCTAATGCCCAGTGCCCAGTGTCTAATGTCCGGTGTCTAATGCCCAGTGCCCAGTGTCTAATGCCCAGTGTCTAATGTCCGGTGTCTAATGCCCGGTGTCTAATGCCCGGTGTCTAATGCCCAGTGCCTAATGTCCGGTGTCTAATGCCCAGTGCCCAGTGTCTAATGTCCGGTGTCTAATTCCCAGTGCCCAGTGTCTAATGTCCGGTGTCTAATGCCCAGTGCCCAGTGTCTAATGTCCGGTGTCTAATGTCCGGTGCCCAGTGTCTAATGCCCGGTGTCTAATGCCCGGTGTCTAATGCCCAGTGTCTAATGCCCAGTGTCTAATGCCCAGTGCCCAGTGTCTAATGTCCGGTGTCTAATGCCCAGTGCCCAGTGTCTAATGTCCGGTGTCTAATGCCCAGTGCCCAGTGTCTAATGTCCGGTGTCTAATGCCCTGTGCCCAGTGTCTAATGTCCGGTGTTTAATGCCCAGTGTCTAATGCCCAGTGTCTAATGTCCGGTGTCTAATGCCCAGTGCCCAGTGTCTAATGTCCGGTGTCTAATGCCCAGTGTCTAATGCCCGGTGTCTAATGCCCAGTGTCTAATGCCCAGTGTCTAATGCCCAGTGCCCAGTGTCTAATGTCCGGTGTCTAATGCCCAGTGCCCAGTGTCTAATGTCCGGTGTCTAATGCCCAGTGCCCAGTGTCTAATGTCCAGTGTCTAATGCCCAGTGTCTAATGTCCGGTGTCTAATGCCCGGTGTCTAATGCCCGGTGTCTAATGCCCAGTGCCTAATGTCCGGTGTCTAATGCCCAGTGCCCAGTGTCTAATGTCCGGTGTCTAATGCCCAGTGCCCAGTGTCTAATGTCCGGTGTCTAATGTCCGGTGCCCAGTGTCTAATGCCCGTTGTCTAATGCCCAGTGTCTAATGTCCGGTGTCTAATGCCCAGTGCCCAGTGTCTAATGTCCGGTGTCTAATGTCCAGTGTCTAATGCCCGGTGTCTAATGCCCGGTGTCTAATGCCCAGTGTCTAATGCCCAGTGTCTAATGCCCAGTGCCCAGTGTCTAATGTCCGGTGTCTAATGCCCAGTGCCCAGTGTCTAATGTCCGGTGTCTAATGCCCAGTGCCCAGTGTCTAATGTCCGGTGTCTAATGCCCTGTGCCCAGTGTCTAATGTCCGGTGTCTAATGCCCAGTGTCTAATGCCCAGTGTCTAATGTCCAGTGTCTAATGCCCAGTGCCCAGTGTCTAATTTCCGGTGTCTAATGCCCAGTGTCTAATGCCCGGTGTCTAATGCCCGGTGTCTAATGCCCAGTGTCTAATGTCCGGTGTCTAATGCCCAGTGCCCAGTGTCTAATGTCCAGTGTCTAATGCCCAGTGCCCAGTGTCTAATGCCCAGTGCCCAGTGTCTAATGTCCAGTGTCTAATGCCCAGTGTCTAATGTCCAGTGTCTAATGCCCAGTGCCCGGTGTCTAATGCCCAGTGCCCAGTGTCTAATGTCCAGTGTCTAATGCCCAGTGTCTAATGTCCAGTGTCTAATGCCCAGTGCCCAGTGTCTAATGTCCGGTGTCTATTGCCCAGTGTCTAATGCCCAGTGCCCAGTGTCTAATGTCCAGTGTCTAATGCCCATTGTCTAATGTCCAGTGTCTAATGCCCAGTGCCAAGTGTCTAATGTCCAGTGTCTAATGTCCAGTGTCTAATGTCCGGTGTCTAATGCCCAGTGCCCAGTGTCTAATGTCCAGTGTCTAATGCCCAGTGTCTAATGCCCAGTGCCCGGTATCTAATGCCCAGTGCCCAGTGTCTAATGCCCAGTGTCTAATGTCCGGTGCCCAGTGTCTAATGCCCAGTGCCCAGTGTCTAATGTCCAGTGTCTAATGTCCAGTGTCTAATGTCCAGTGTCTAATGCCCAGTGTCTAATGCCCAGTGCCCGGTATCTAATGCCCAGTGCCCAGTGTCTAATGCCCAGTGTCTAATGCCCAGTGCCCAGTGTCTAATGTCCAGTGTCTAATGCCCAGTGTCTAATGTCCGGTGTCTAATGCCCAGTGCCCAGTGTCTAATGTCCGGTGTCTAATGCCCAGTGCCCAGTGTCTAATGTCCGGTGTCTAATGCCCTGTGCCCAGTGTCTAATGTCCGGTGTCTAATGCCCTGTGCCCAGTGTCTAATGCCCAGTGTCTAATGCCCAGTGCCCAGTGTCTAATGTCCAGTGTCTAATGCCCAGTGTCTAATGTCCGGTGTCTAATGCCCAGTGCCCAGTGTCTAATGTCCGGTGTCTAATGCCCAGTGCCCAGTGTCTAATGTCCGGTGTCTAATGCCCTGTGCCCAGTGTCTAATGTCCGGTGTCTAATGCCCAGTGTCTAATGCCCAGTGTCTAATGTCCGGTGTCTAATGCCCAGTGCCCAGTGTCTCATGTCCGGTGTCTAATGCCCAGTGTCTAATGCCCGGTGTCTAATGCCCGGTGTCTAATGCCCAGTGTCTAATGTCCGGTGTCTAATGCCCAGTGCCCAGTGTCTAATGTCCAGTGTCTAATGCCCAGTGCCCAGTGTCTAATGTCCGGTGTCTAATGCCCAGTGCCCAGTGTCTAATGTCCAGTGTCTAATGCCCAGTGTCTAATGTCCAGTGTCTAATGCCCAGTGTCCGGTGTCTAATGCCCAGTGCCCAGTGTCTAATGTCCAGTGTCTAATGCCCAGTGTCTAATGTCCAGTGTCTAATGCCCAGTGCCCAGTGTCTAATGTCCGGTGTCTATTGCCCAGTGTCTAATGCCCAGTGCCCAGTGTCTAATGTCCAGTGTCTAATGCCCATTGTCTAATGTCCAGTGTCTAATGCCCAGTGCCAAGTGTCTAATGTCCAGTGTCTAATGTCCGGTGTCTAATGCCCAGTGCCCAGTGTCTAATGTCCAGTGTCTAATGTCCAGTGTCTAATGCCCAGTGTCTAATGCCCAGTGCCCGGTATCTAATGCCCAGTGCCCAGTGTCTAATGCCCAGTGTCTAATGTCCGGTGCCCAGTGTCTAATGCCCGGTGTCTAATGCCCAGTGTCTAATGCCCAGTGCCCAGTGTCTAATGTCCAGTGTCTAATGCCCAGTGTCTAATGTCCGGTGTCTAATGTCCGGTGCCCAGTGTCTAATGCCCGGTGTCTAATGCCCAGTGCCTAATGTCCGGTGTCTAATGCCCAGTGCCCAGTGTCTAATGTCCGGTGTCTAATGCCCAGTGTCTAATGCCCGGTGTCTAATGCCCAGTGCCCAGTGTCTAATGTCCAGTGTCTAATGCCCAGTGTCTAATGTCCGGTGTCTAATGTCCGGTGCCCAGTGTCTAATGTCCGGTGTCTAATGCCCAGTGCCCAGTGTCTAATGTCCGGTGTCTAATGCCCAGTGTCTAATGCCCGGTGTCTAATGCCCGGTGTCTAATGCCCAGTGCCCAGTGTCTAATGTCCGGTGTCTAATGCCCAGTGCCCAGTGTCTAATGTCCGGTGTCTAATGCCCAGTGCCCAGTGTCTAATGTCCGGTGTCTAATGCCCAGTGTCTAATGTCCGGTGTCTAATGCCCTGTGCCCAGTGTCTAATGTCCGGTGTCTAATGCCCAGTGCCCAGTGTCTAATGTCCGGTGTCTAATGCCCAGTGTCCAGTGTCCAGTGTGCAGTGTCCAGTGTCAAGTGTCCAGTGTCCAGTGCGCAGTGTCCAGTGCGCAGTGCCCAGTGTCCAGTGTGCAGTGTGCAGTGTCCAGTGTCCAGTGTGCAGTGTGCAGTGTCCAGTGTCCAGTGTGCAGTGTGCAGTGTCCAGTGTCCAGTGCGCAATGTCCAGTGTGCAGTTTCCAGTGTGCAGTGTGCAGTGTCCAGTGTGCAGTGTCCAGTGTGCAGTGTGCAGTGTGTAGTGTGCAGTGTGCAGTGCCCAGTGTGCAGTGTGCAGTGTGCAGTGTCCAGTGTGCAGTGTGCAGTGTCCAGTGTGCAGTGTCCAGTGTGCAGTGTGCAGTGTGCAGTGTGCAGTGTACAGTGTCCAGTGTGCAGTGTGCAGTGTGCAGTGTCCAGTGTGCAGTGTGCAGTGTGCAGTCTCCAGTGTCAAGTGTGCAGTGCGCAATGTCCAGTGTCCAGTGTGCAGTGTCCAGTGTGCAGTGCGCAGTGTGTAGTGTCCAGTGTCCAGTGTCCAGTGTGCAGTGTGCAGTGTCCAGTGTCCAGTGTGCAGTGTCCAGTGCGCAGTGTCCAGTGTGCAGTGCGCAGTGTCCAGTGTGCAGTGTCCAGTGTGCAGTGTGCAGTGTCCAGTGTCCAGTGCGCAGTGTCCAGTGTCCAGTGCGCAGTGTCCAGTGTGCAGTGTCCAGTGTGCAGTGTCCAGTGTCCAGTGTCAAGTGTGCAGTGCGCAGTGTCCAGTGCACAGTGTCCAGTGTGCAGTGTCCAGTGCGCAGTGTCCAGTGTGCAGTGTCCAGTGTGCAGTGCGCAGTGTCCAGTGTCCAGTGTGCAGTGCGCAATGTCCAGTGTGCAGTGCGCAGTGTCCAGTGTGCAGTGTCCAGTGTCCAGTGTGCAGTGTCCAGTGTGCAGTGCGCAGTGTCCAGTGTGCAGTGTGCAGTGTGCAGTGTCCAGTGTCCAGTGCGCAGTGTCCAGTGCGCAATGTCCAGTGTGCAGTGCGCAGTGCGCAGTGTCCAGTGCGCAGTGCGCAGTGTCCAGTGTGCAGTGTCCAGTATGCAGTGCGCAGTGTCCAGTGCGCAGTGTGCAGTGTGCAGTGCCCAGTGTGCAGTGTCCAGTGTCCAGTGTGCAGTGTCCAGTGTCAAGTGTGCAGTGCACAATGTCCAGTGTGCAGTGTGCAGTGTCCAGTGTGCAGTGTGCAGTGCCCAGTGCGCAGTGTCCAGTGTGCAGTGTCCAGTGACCAGTGTCCAGTGTGCAGTGTGCAGTGTGCAGTGTGCAGTGTCCAGTGCGCAGTGTGCAGTGCGCAGTGTCCAGTGCCCAGTGTGTGGTGTCCAGTGTGCAGTGTGCAGTATCCAGTGAGCAGTGTCCAGTGTGCAGTGTCCAGTGTGCAGTGTCCAGTGTGCAGTGTGCAGTGCGCAATGCCCAGTGTGCACTGCGCAGTGTCCAGTGTGCAGTGTCCAGTGTTCAGTGCCCAGTGTGCATTATCCAGTGTCCAGTGTGCAGTGTGCATTGTCCAGTGTGCAGTGTGCAGTGTGCAGTGTGCAGTGCGCAATGTCCAGTGCGCAGTGCGCAATGTCTAGTGTGCAGTGCGCAGTGTCCAGTGTCCAGTGTCCAGTGTGCAGTGTCCAGTGCCCAGTGTGCAGTGTGCAGTGTGCAGTGTCCACTGGATACTGCACACTGGACACTGCGCACTGCACAATGCACACTGGACACTGCGCACTGGACACTGGACACTGGACACTGCACACTGGACACTGCGCACTGGACACTGCGCACTGGACACTGCGCACTGGACACTGCGCACTGGACACTGCACACTGGACACTGCGCACTGGGCATTGGGCACTGGCACTGCACACTGGACACTGAGCATTGGACACTGCACACTGGACACTGCGCACTGCACACTGGACACTGCGCACTGCACTCTGGACACTGGACACTGGACACTGCACACTGCACACTGGACACTTCACACTGGGCACTGGGCACTGCGCACTGGGCACTGGGCACTGCGCACTGGGCACTGCACACTGGACACTGCGCACTGTGCACTGCACTCTGGACACTGGACACTGGACACTGCACACTGAACACTGGTCACTGGATACTGCACACTGCACACTGGTCACTGGATACTGCACACTGCACACTGCGCGCTGCGCACTGGACACTGGGCACTGGGCACTGGGAACTGCACACTGGACACTGCGCACTGCACTCTGGACACTGGACACTGGACACTGCACAATGAACACTGGACACTACATACTGGACACTGGACACTGGGCACTGCGCACTGGACAGTGCGCGCTGGGCACTGGGCACTGGGCACTGGGCACTGGACACTGCACACTGGACACTGCACACTGCACAATGGACACTGCACACTGCACACTGGACACTGCACACTGCACACTGGACACTGCGCACTGGACACTGCGCACTGCACACTGGACACTGGGCACTGCACACTGGACACTGGACACTGCACACTGGACACTGCACACTGCACACTGCACACTGGACACTGCACACTGGATACTGCACACTGCACACTGCGCACTGCACACTGGACACTGGATACTGCGCACTGGACACTGGACACTGGACACTGTACACTTTACACTGGACACTGGACACTTTACACTGGACACTGCACACTGGACACACACACTGGATACTGCGCACTGCACAATGGACACTGTGCACTGCACATTGGGCACTGCACAATTGACACTGCACACTGGACACTGGACACTGCACACTGTTCACTTGACACTGGACACTGGACACTGCGCACTGGACACTGCACACTGCACACTGGACACTGGACACTGGACACTGCGCACTGAACACTGCGCACTGCACACTGGACACTGCACACTGCACACTGCACACTGCACACTGGACACTGGACATTGGACACTGCACACTGGGCACTGCACACTGGACACTGGACACTGGACACTGCACACTGGGCACTGCACACTGGACACTGGGCACTGGGCACTGCACACTGCGCACTGCACTCTGGACACTGGACACTGCACACTGCACACTGGACACTTCACACTGGGCACTGGGCACTGGGCACTGCGCACTGGGCACTGGGCACTGCACACTGGACACTGCACACTGCACACTGCACACTGCACACTGGACACTGGACATTGGACACTGCACACTGGGCACTGCACACTGGACACTGGACACTGGACACTGCACACTGGGCACTGCACACTGGACACTGGACACTGGACACTGGGCACTGGGCACTGGGCACTGCACACTGCGCACTGCACTCTGGACACTGGACACTGCACACTGCACACTGCACACTGGACACTTCACACTGGGCACTGGGCACTGGACACTGCGCACTGGACACTGCACACTGGACACTGGACACTGCACACTGCACACTGAACACTGCACACTGGACATTGGACACTGGGCACTGCACACTGGACACTGGGCACTGGACACTGCACACTGGACACTGCGCACTGCACACTGCACACTGGACACTGCGCACTGGACACTGCACACTGGACACTGGACACTGCGCACTGCACACTGCACACTGGACACTGGACACTGCGCACTGGACACTGCACACTGGACACTGGACACTGCACACTGGACACGGGACACTGCACACTGGACACTGCGCACTGGACACTGCACACTGGACACTGCACACTGGACGCTGCACACTGGACACTGGACACTGCACACTGGACACTGGGCACTGCGCACTGCACACTGCACACAGCGCACTGGACACTGGACACTAGACACTGCACACTGGACACTGCACACTGGACACTGCACACTGGACACTGCACACTGGACACTGCACACTGGACACTGCACACTGCGCACTGGACACTACACACTGGACACTGCGCACTGCACACTGGACACTGCGCACTGCACACTGGACACTGGACACTGCGCACTGCACACTGGACATTGCGCACTGTACACTTGACACTGCACACTGCACACTGCACACTGGACACTGCACACTGGACACTGGACACTGGACACGGCGCACTGCACACTGGACACTGCACACTGCGCACTGCGCACTGGACACTGCACTGCACACTGGACACTGCACACTGGACACTGCGCACTGCGCACTGGACACGGCGCACTGCACACTGCACACTGGACACTTCACACTGGGCACTCGACACTGGGCACTGCGCACTGGGCACTGGGCACTGCACACTGGACACTGCGCACTGCGCACTGCACTCTGGACACTGGACACTGCACACTGAACACTGGTCACTGGATACTGCACACTTGTCACTGCACACTGCACACTGGACACTGCGCACTGCACACTGGACACTGCACACTGCACACTGCACACTGGGCACTGCACACTGCACACTGCACACTGCGCACTGGACACTGCACACTGCACACTGGACACTGCACACTGCACACTGGACACTGGACACTGGACACTGCGCACTGGACACTGCGCACTGCGCACTGCACACTGGACACTGCGCACTGCACACTGGACACTGCACACTGGACACTGCACACTGCGCACTGCGCACTGCACACTGCACACTGGACCCTGGACACTGGACACTACGCATTGGACACTGGACACTGCACACTGCACACTGGACACTGCGCACTGCACACTGGACACTGGACACTGCGCACTGCACACTGCACACTGGACACTGCACACTAGACACTGCTCACTGGACACTGGACACTGGACACTGGACACTGTGCACTGCACACTGCACACTGCACACTGGACACTGAACACTGGACACTGGACACTGGACACTGGACACTGCACACTGGACACTGCGCACTGCACATTGCGCACTGCACACTGGACACTGCGCACTGCACACTGGACATTGCGCACTGCACACTGGACAGTGCACACTGCGCACTGGACACTGCGCACTGCACACTGGACACTGCGCACTGGACACTGGACACTGCACACTGGACACTGCACACTGCACACTGGACACTGCGCACTGGACACTGGACACTGGGCACTGGACACTGCACACTGGAAACTGCACACTGGGCACTGGACACTGCACACTGCACACTGCACACTGCGCACTGCGCACTGCACACTGGACACTGGACACTGGACACTGCACACTGGCCACTGCACACTGGACACTGGACACTGCACACTGGACACTGCGTCCGGTGTCTAATGCCCAGTGCCCAGTGTCTAATGTCCGGTGTCTAATGCCCAGTGTCTAATGCCCGGTGTCTAATGCCCAGTGCCCAGTGTCTAATGTCCGGTGTCTAATGCCCAGTGCCCAGTGTCTAATGTCCGGTGTCTAATGCCCAGTGTCTAATGCCCGGTGTCTAATGCCCGGTGTCTAATGCCCAGTGCCCAGTGTCTAATGTCCGGTGTCTAATGCCCAGTGCCCAGTGTCTAATGTCCGGTGTCTAATGCCCAGTGCCCAGTGTCTAATGTCCGGTGTCTAATGCCCAGTGTCTAATGTCCGGTGTCTAATGCCCTGTGCCCAGTGTCTAATGTCCGGTGTCTAATGCCCAGTGCCCAGTGTCTAATGTCCGGTGTCTAATGCCCAGTGTCCAGTGTCCAGTGTGCAGTGTCCAGTGTCAAGTGTCCAGTGTCCAGTGCGCAGTGTCCAGTGCGCAGTGCCCAGTGTCCAGTGTGCAGTGTGCAGTGTCCAGTGTCCAGTGTGCAGTGTGCAGTGTCCAGTGTCCAGTGTGCAGTGTGCAGTGTCCAGTGTCCAGTGCGCAATGTCCAGTGTGCAGTTTCCAGTGTGCAGTGTGCAGTGTCCAGTGTGCAGTGTCCAGTGTGCAGTGTGCAGTGTGTAGTGTGCAGTGTGCAGTGCCCAGTGTGCAGTGTGCAGTGTGCAGTGTCCAGTGTGCAGTGTGCAGTGTCCAGTGTGCAGTGTCCAGTGTGCAGTGTGCAGTGTGCAGTGTGCAGTGTACAGTGTCCAGTGTGCAGTGTGCAGTGTCCAGTGTGCAGTGTGCAGTGTGCAGTCTCCAGTGTCAAGTGTGCAGTGCGCAATGTCCAGTGTCCAGTGTGCAGTGTCCAGTGTGCAGTGCGCAGTGTGTAGTGTCCAGTGTCCAGTGTCCAGTGTGCAGTGTGCAGTGTCCAGTGTCCAGTGTGCAGTGTCCAGTGCGCAGTGTCCAGTGTGCAGTGCGCAGTGTCCAGTGTGCAGTGTCCAGTGTGCAGTGTGCAGTGTCCAGTGTCCAGTGCGCAGTGTCCAGTGTCCAGTGCGCAGTGTCCAGTGTGCAGTGTCCAGTGTGCAGTGTCCAGTGTCCAGTGTCAAGTGTGCAGTGCGCAGTGTCCAGTGCACAGTGTCCAGTGTGCAGTGTCCAGTGCGCAGTGTCCAGTGTGCAGTGTCCAGTGTGCAGTGCGCAGTGTCCAGTGTCCAGTGTGCAGTGCGCAATGTCCAGTGTGCAGTGCGCAGTGTCCAGTGTGCAGTGTCCAGTGTCCAGTGTGCAGTGTCCAGTGTGCAGTGCGCAGTGTCCAGTGTGCAGTGTGCAGTGTGCAGTGTCCAGTGTCCAGTGCGCAGTGTCCAGTGCGCAATGTCCAGTGTGCAGTGCGCAGTGCGCAGTGTCCAGTGCGCAGTGCGCAGTGTCCAGTGTGCAGTGTCCAGTATGCAGTGCGCAGTGTCCAGTGCGCAGTGTGCAGTGTGCAGTGCCCAGTGTGCAGTGTCCAGTGTCCAGTGTGCAGTGTCCAGTGTCAAGTGTGCAGTGCACAATGTCCAGTGTGCAGTGTGCAGTGTCCAGTGTGCAGTGTGCAGTGCCCAGTGCGCAGTGTCCAGTGTGCAGTGTCCAGTGACCAGTGTCCAGTGTGCAGTGTGCAGTGTGCAGTGTGCAGTGTCCAGTGCGCAGTGTGCAGTGCGCAGTGTCCAGTGCCCAGTGTGTGGTGTCCAGTGTGCAGTGTGCAGTATCCAGTGAGCAGTGTCCAGTGTGCAGTGTCCAGTGTGCAGTGTCCAGTGTGCAGTGTGCAGTGCGCAATGCCCAGTGTGCACTGCGCAGTGTGCACTGCGCAGTGTCCAGTGTGCAGTGTCCAGTGTTCAGTGCCCAGTGTGCATTATCCAGTGTCCAGTGTGCAGTGTGCATTGTCCAGTGTGCAGTGTGCAGTGTGCAGTGTGCAGTGCGCAATGTCCAGTGCGCAGTGCGCAATGTCTAGTGTGCAGTGCGCAGTGTCCAGTGTCCAGTGTCCAGTGTGCAGTGTCCAGTGCCCAGTGTGCAGTGTGCAGTGTGCAGTGTCCACTGGATACTGCACACTGGACACTGCGCACTGCACAATGCACACTGGACACTGCGCACTGGACACTGGACACTGGACACTGCACACTGGACACTGCGCACTGGACACTGCGCACTGGACACTGCGCACTGGACACTGCACACTGGACACTGCACACTGGACACTGCGCACTGGGCATTGGGCACTGGCACTGCACACTGGACACTGAGCATTGGACACTGCACACTGGACACTGCGCACTGCACACTGGACACTGCGCACTGCACTCTGGACACTGGACACTGGACACTGCACACTGCACACTGGACACTTCACACTGGGCACTGGGCACTGCGCACTGGGCACTGGGCACTGCGCACTGGGCACTGCACACTGGACACTGCGCACTGTGCACTGCACTCTGGACACTGGACACTGGACACTGCACACTGAACACTGGTCACTGGATACTGCACACTGCACACTGGTCACTGGATACTGCACACTGCACACTGCGCGCTGCGCACTGGACACTGGGCACTGGGCACTGGGAACTGCACACTGGACACTGCGCACTGCACTCTGGACACTGGACACTGGACACTGCACAATGAACACTGGACACTACATACTGGACACTGGACACTGGGCACTGCGCACTGGACAGTGCACGCTGGGCACTGGGCACTGGGCACTGGGCACTGGACACTGCACACTGGACACTGCACACTGCACAATGGACACTGCACACTGCACACTGGACACTGCACACTGCACACTGGACACTGCGCACTGGACACTGCGCACTGCACACTGGACACTGGGCACTGCACACTGGACACTGGACACTGCACACTGGACACTGCACACTGCACACTGCACACTGGACACTGCACACTGGATACTGCACACTGCACACTGCGCACTGCACACTGGACACTGGATACTGCGCACTGGACACTGGACACTGGACACTGTACACTTTACACTGGACACTGGACACTTTACACTGGACACTGCACACTGGACACACACACTGGATACTGCGCACTGCACACTGGACACTGTGCACTGCACATTGGGCACTGCACAATTGACACTGCACACTGGACACTGGACACTGCACACTGTTCACTTGACACTGGACACTGGACACTGCGCACTGGACACTGCACACTGCACACTGGACACTGGACACTGGACACTGCGCACTGAACACTGCGCACTGCACACTGGACACTGCACACTGCACACTGCACACTGCACACTGGACACTGGACATTGGACACTGCACACTGGGCACTGCACACTGGACACTGGACACTGGACACTGCACACTGGGCACTGCACACTGGACACTGGGCACTGGGCACTGCACACTGCGCACTGCACTCTGGACACTGGACACTGCACACTGCACACTGGACACTTCACACTGGGCACTGGGCACTGGGCACTGCGCACTGGGCACTGGGCACTGCACACTGGACACTGCACACTGCACACTGCACACTGCACACTGGACACTGGACATTGGACACTGCACACTGGGCACTGCACACTGGACACTGGACACTGGACACTGCACACTGGGCACTGCACACTGGACACTGGACACTGGACACTGGGCACTGGGCACTGGGCACTGCACACTGCGCACTGCACTCTGGACACTGGACACTGCACACTGCACACTGCACACTGGACACTTCACACTGGGCACTGGGCACTGGACACTGCGCACTGGACACTGCACACTGGACACTGGACACTGCACACTGCACACTGAACACTGCACACTGGACATTGGACACTGGGCACTGCACA
Source organism: Sceloporus occidentalis (assembly GCA_023333645.1). Lineage (NCBI taxonomy): Eukaryota > Metazoa > Chordata > Lepidosauria > Squamata > Phrynosomatidae > Sceloporus > Sceloporus occidentalis. The sequence continues at coordinate 107,926 of JALMGF010000253.1, forward strand.
CTGGACACTGGGCACTGGACACTGCACACTGGACACTGCGCACTGCACACTGCACACTGGACACTGCGCACTGGACACTGCACACTGGACACTGGACACTGCGCACTGCACACTGCACACTGGACACTGGACACTGCGCACTGGACACTGCACACTGGACACTGGACACTGCACACTGGACACGGGACACTGCACACTGGACACTGCGCACTGGACACTGCACACTGGACACTGCACACTGGACGCTGCACACTGGACACTGGACACTGCACACTGGACACTGGGCACTGCGCACTGCACACTGCACACAGCGCACTGGACACTGGACACTAGACACTGCACACTGGACACTGCACACTGGACACTGCACACTGGACACTGCACACTGGACACTGCACACTGGACACTGCACACTGCGCACTGGACACTACACACTGGACACTGCGCACTGCACACTGGACACTGCGCACTGCACACTGGACACTGGACACTGCGCACTGCACACTGGACATTGCGCACTGTACACTTGACACTGCACACTGCACACTGCACACTGGACACTGCACACTGGACACTGGACACTGGACACGGCGCACTGCACACTGGACACTGCACACTGCGCACTGCGCACTGGACACTGCACTGCACACTGGACACTGCACACTGGACACTGCGCACTGCGCACTGGACACGGCGCACTGCACACTGCACACTGGACACTTCACACTGGGCACTCGACACTGGGCACTGCGCACTGGGCACTGGGCACTGCACACTGGACACTGCGCACTGCGCACTGCACTCTGGACACTGGACACTGCACACTGAACACTGGTCACTGGATACTGCACACTGGTCACTGCACACTGCACACTGGACACTGCGCACTGCACACTGGACACTGCACACTGCACACTGCACACTGGGCACTGCACACTGCACACTGCACACTGCGCACTGGACACTGCACACTGCACACTGGACACTGCACACTGCACACTGGACACTGCACACTGCACACTGGACACTGGACACTGGACACTGCGCACTGGACACTGCGCACTGCACACTGGACACTGCGCACTGCACACTGGACACTGCACACTGGACACTGCACACTGCGCACTGCGCACTGCACACTGCACACTGGACCCTGGACACTGGACACTACGCATTGGACACTGGACACTGCACACTGCACACTGGACACTGCGCACTGCACACTGGACACTGGACACTGCGCACTGCACACTGCACACTGGACACTGCACACTAGACACTGCTCACTGGACACTGGACACTGGACACTGGACACTGTGCACTGCACACTGCACACTGCACACTGGACACTGAACACTGGACACTGGACACTGGACACTGGACACTGCACACTGGACACTGCGCACTGCACATTGCGCACTGCACACTGGACACTGCGCACTGCACACTGGACATTGCGCACTGCACACTGGACAGTGCACACTGCGCACTGGACACTGCGCACTGCACACTGGACACTGCGCACTGGACACTGGACACTGCACACTGGACACTGCACACTGCACACTGGACACTGCGCACTGGACACTGGACACTGGGCACTGGACACTGCACACTGGAAACTGCACACTGGGCACTGGACACTGCACACTGCACACTGCACACTGCGCACTGCGCACTGCACACTGGACACTGGACACTGGACACTGCACACTGGCCACTGCACACTGGACACTGGACACTGCACACTGGACACTGCGTCCGGTGTCTAATGCCCAGTGCCCAGTGTCTAATGTCCGGTGTCTAATGCCCAGTGTCTAATGCCCGGTGTCTAATGCCCAGTGCCCAGTGTCTAATGTCCGGTGTCTAATGCCCAGTGCCCAGTGTCTAATGTCCGGTGTCTAATGCCCAGTGTCTAATGCCCGGTGTCTAATGCCCGGTGTCTAATGCCCAGTGCCCAGTGTCTAATGTCCGGTGTCTAATGCCCAGTGCCCAGTGTCTAATGTCCGGTGTCTAATGCCCAGTGCCCAGTGTCTAATGTCCGGTGTCTAATGCCCAGTGTCTAATGTCCGGTGTCTAATGCCCTGTGCCCAGTGTCTAATGTCCGGTGTCTAATGCCCAGTGCCCAGTGTCTAATGTCCGGTGTCTAATGCCCAGTGTCCAGTGTCCAGTGTGCAGTGTCCAGTGTCAAGTGTCCAGTGTCCAGTGCGCAGTGTCCAGTGCGCAGTGCCCAGTGTCCAGTGTGCAGTGTGCAGTGTCCAGTGTCCAGTGTGCAGTGTGCAGTGTCCAGTGTCCAGTGTGCAGTGTGCAGTGTCCAGTGTCCAGTGCGCAATGTCCAGTGTGCAGTTTCCAGTGTGCAGTGTGCAGTGTCCAGTGTGCAGTGTCCAGTGTGCAGTGTGCAGTGTGTAGTGTGCAGTGTGCAGTGCCCAGTGTGCAGTGTGCAGTGTGCAGTGTCCAGTGTGCAGTGTGCAGTGTCCAGTGTGCAGTGTCCAGTGTGCAGTGTGCAGTGTGCAGTGTGCAGTGTACAGTGTCCAGTGTGCAGTGTGCAGTGTCCAGTGTGCAGTGTGCAGTGTGCAGTCTCCAGTGTCAAGTGTGCAGTGCGCAATGTCCAGTGTCCAGTGTGCAGTGTCCAGTGTGCAGTGCGCAGTGTGTAGTGTCCAGTGTCCAGTGTCCAGTGTGCAGTGTGCAGTGTCCAGTGTCCAGTGTGCAGTGTCCAGTGCGCAGTGTCCAGTGTGCAGTGCGCAGTGTCCAGTGTGCAGTGTCCAGTGTGCAGTGTGCAGTGTCCAGTGTCCAGTGCGCAGTGTCCAGTGTCCAGTGCGCAGTGTCCAGTGTGCAGTGTCCAGTGTGCAGTGTCCAGTGTCCAGTGTCAAGTGTGCAGTGCGCAGTGTCCAGTGCACAGTGTCCAGTGTGCAGTGTCCAGTGCGCAGTGTCCAGTGTGCAGTGTCCAGTGTGCAGTGCGCAGTGTCCAGTGTCCAGTGTGCAGTGCGCAATGTCCAGTGTGCAGTGCGCAGTGTCCAGTGTGCAGTGTCCAGTGTCCAGTGTGCAGTGTCCAGTGTGCAGTGCGCAGTGTCCAGTGTGCAGTGTGCAGTGTGCAGTGTCCAGTGTCCAGTGCGCAGTGTCCAGTGCGCAATGTCCAGTGTGCAGTGCGCAGTGCGCAGTGTCCAGTGCGCAGTGCGCAGTGTCCAGTGTGCAGTGTCCAGTATGCAGTGCGCAGTGTCCAGTGCGCAGTGTGCAGTGTGCAGTGCCCAGTGTGCAGTGTCCAGTGTCCAGTGTGCAGTGTCCAGTGTCAAGTGTGCAGTGCACAATGTCCAGTGTGCAGTGTGCAGTGTCCAGTGTGCAGTGTGCAGTGCCCAGTGCGCAGTGTCCAGTGTGCAGTGTCCAGTGACCAGTGTCCAGTGTGCAGTGTGCAGTGTGCAGTGTGCAGTGTCCAGTGCGCAGTGTGCAGTGCGCAGTGTCCAGTGCCCAGTGTGTGGTGTCCAGTGTGCAGTGTGCAGTATCCAGTGAGCAGTGTCCAGTGTGCAGTGTCCAGTGTGCAGTGTCCAGTGTGCAGTGTGCAGTGCGCAATGCCCAGTGTGCAGTGCGCAGTGTCCAGTGTGCAGTGTCCAGTGTTCAGTGCCCAGTGTGCATTATCCAGTGTCCAGTGTGCAGTGTGCATTGTCCAGTGTGCAGTGTGCAGTGTGCAGTGTGCAGTGCGCAATGTCCAGTGCGCAGTGCGCAATGTCTAGTGTGCAGTGCGCAGTGTCCAGTGTCCAGTGTCCAGTGTGCAGTGTCCAGTGCCCAGTGTGCAGTGTGCAGTGTGCAGTGTCCACTGGATACTGCACACTGGACACTGCGCACTGCACAATGCACACTGGACACTGCGCACTGGACACTGGACACTGGACACTGCACACTGGACACTGCGCACTGGACACTGCGCACTGGACACTGCGCACTGGACACTGCGCACTGGACACTGCACACTGGACACTGCGCACTGGGCATTGGGCACTGGCACTGCACACTGGACACTGAACATTGGACACTGCACACTGGACACTGCGCACTGCACACTGGACACTGCGCACTGCACTCTGGACACTGGACACTGGACACTGCACACTGCACACTGGACACTTCACACTGGGCACTGGGCACTGCGCACTGGGCACTGGGCACTGCGCACTGGGCACTGGGCACTGCACACTGGACACTGCGCACTGTGCACTGCACTCTGGACACTGGACACTGGACACTGCACACTGAACACTGGTCACTGGATACTGCACACTGCACACTGGTCACTGGATACTGCACACTGCACACTGCGCGCTGCGCACTGGACACTGGGCACTGGGCACTGGGAACTGCACACTGGACACTGCGCACTGCACTCTGGACACTGGACACTGGACACTGCACAATGAACACTGGACACTACATACTGGACACTGGACACTGGGCACTGCGCACTGGACAGTGCGCGCTGGGCACTGGGCACTGGGCACTGGGCACTGGACACTGCACACTGGACACTGCACACTGCACAATGGACACTGCACACTGCACACTGGACACTGCACACTGCACACTGGACACTGCGCACTGGACACTGCGCACTGCACACTGGACACTGGGCACTGCACACTGGACACTGGACACTGCACACTGGACACTGCACACTGCACACTGCACACTGGACACTGCACACTGGATACTGCACACTGCACACTGCGCACTGCACACTGGACACTGGATACTGCGCACTGGACACTGGACACTGGACACTGTACACTTTACACTGGACACTGGACACTTTACACTGGACACTGCACACTGGACACACACACTGGATACTGCGCACTGCACACTGGACACTGTGCACTGCACATTGGGCACTGCACAATTGACACTGCACACTGGACACTGGACACTGCACACTGTTCACTTGACACTGGACACTGGACACTGCGCACTGGACACTGCACACTGCACACTGGACACTGGACACTGGACACTGCGCACTGAACACTGCGCACTGCACACTGGACACTGCACACTGCACACTGCACACTGCACACTGGACACTGGACATTGGACACTGCACACTGGGCACTGCACACTGGACACTGGACACTGCACACTGGGCACTGCACACTGGACACTGGGCACTGGGCACTGGGCACTGCACCCTGCGCACTGCACTCTGGACACTGGACACTGCACACTGCACACTGGACACTTCACACTGGGCACTGGGCACTGGGCACTGCGCACTGGGCACTGGGCACTGCACACTGGACACTGCACACTGCACACTGCACACTGCACACTGGACACTGGACATTGGACACTGCACACTGGGCACTGCACACTGGACACTGGACACTGCACACTGGGCACTGCACACTGGACACTGGACACTGGACACTGGGCACTGGGCACTGGGCACTGCACACTGCGCACTGCACTCTGGACACTGGACACTGCACACTGCACACTGCACACTGGACACTTCACACTGGGCACTGGGCACTGGACACTGCGCACTGGACACTGCACACTGGACACTGGACACTGCACACTGCACACTGAACACTGCACACTGGACATTGGACACTGGGCACTGCACACTGGACACTGGGCACTGGACACTGCACACTGGACACTGCGCACTGCACACTGCACACTGGACACTGCGCACTGGACACTGCACACTGGACACTGGACACTGCGCACTGCACACTGCACACTGGACACTGGACACTGCGCACTGGACACTGCACACTGGACACTGGACACTGCACACTGGACACGGGACACTGCACACTGGACACTGCGCACTGGACACTGCACACTGGACACTGCACACTGGACGCTGCACACTGCACACTGGACACTGGACACTGCACACTGGACACTGGGCACTGCGCACTGCACACTGCACACAGCGCACTGGACACTGGACACTAGACACTGCACACTGGACACTGCACACTGGACACTGCACACTGGACACTGCACACTGGACACTGCACACTGCGCACTGGACACTACACACTGGACACTGCGCACTGCACACTGGACACTGCGCACTGCACACTGGACACTGGACACTGCGCACTGCACACTGGACATTGCGCACTGTACACTTGACACTGCACACTGCACACTGCACACTGGACACTGCACACTGGACACTGGACACTGGACACGGCGCACTGCACACTGGACACTGCACACTGCGCACTGCGCACTGGACACTGCACTGCACACTGGACACTGCACACTGGACACTGCGCACTGCGCACTGGACACGGCGCACTGCACACTGCACACTGGACACTTCACACTGGGCACTCGACACTGGGCACTGCGCACTGGGCACTGGGCACTGCACACTGGACACTGCGCACTGCGCACTGCACTCTGGACACTGGACACTGCACACTGAACACTGGTCAATGGATACTGCACACTGGTCACTGCACACTGCACACTGGACACTGCGCACTGCACACTGGACACTGCACACTGCACACTGCACACTGGGCACTGCACACTGCACACTGCACACTGCGCACTGGACACTGCACACTGCACACTGGACACTGCACACTGCACACTGGACACTGCACACTGCACACTGGACACTGGACACTGGACACTGCGCACTGGACACTGCGCACTGCGCACTGCACACTGGACACTGCGCACTGCACACTGGACACTGCACACTGGACACTGCACACTGCGCACTGCGCACTGCACACTGCACACTGGACCCTGGACACTGGACACTACGCATTGGACACTGGACACTGCACACTGCACACTGGACACTGCGCACTGCACACTGGACACTGGACACTGCGCACTGCACACTGCACACTGGACACTGCACACTAGACACTGCTCACTGGACACTGGACACTGTGCACTGCACACTGCACACTGCACACTGGACACTGAACACTGGACACTGGACACTGCACACTGGACACTGGACACTGCACACTGGACACTGCGCACTGCACATTGCGCACTGCACACTGGACACTGCGCACTGCACACTGGACATTGCGCACTGCACACTGGACAGTGCACACTGCGCACTGGACACTGCGCACTGCACACTGGACACTGCGCACTGGACACTGGACACTGCACACTGGACACTGCACACTGCACACTGGACACTGCGCACTGGACACTGGACACTGGGCACTGGACACTGCACACTGGAAACTGCACACTGGGCACTGGACACTGCACACTGCACACTGCACACTGCGCACTGCGCACTGCACACTGGACACTGGACACTGGACACTGCACACTGGCCACTGCACACTGGACACTGGACACTGCACACTGGACACTGCGTCCGGTGTCTAATGCCCAGTGCCCAGTGTCTAATGTCCGGTGTCTAATGCCCAGTGTCTAATGCCCGGTGTCTAATGCCCAGTGCCCAGTGTCTAATGTCCGGTGTCTAATGCCCAGTGCCCAGTGTCTAATGTCCGGTGTCTAATGCCCAGTGTCTAATGCCCGGTGTCTAATGCCCGGTGTCTAATGCCCAGTGCCCAGTGTCTAATGTCCGGTGTCTAATGCCCAGTGCCCAGTGTCTAATGTCCGGTGTCTAATGCCCAGTGCCCAGTGTCTAATGTCCGGTGTCTAATGCCCAGTGTCTAATGTCCGGTGTCTAATGCCCTGTGCCCAGTGTCTAATGTCCGGTGTCTAATGCCCAGTGCCCAGTGTCTAATGTCCGGTGTCTAATGCCCAGTGTCTAATGCCTGGTGTCTAATGCCCGGTGTCTAATGCCCGGTGTCTAATGCCCAGTGTCTAATGTCCGGTGTCTAATGCCCAATGCCCAGTGTCTAATGTCCGGTGTCTAATGCCCAGTGCCCAGTGTCTAATGTCCGGTGTCTAATGCAGAGTGCCCAGTGTCTAATGTCCAGTGTCTAATGCCCAGTGCCCGGTGTCTAATGCCCAGTGCCCAGTGTCTAGACACTGGGCATTAGACACTGGACATTAGACACCGGGCACTGGACATTAGACACCGGACATTAGACACTGGGCATTGGGCATTAGACACCGGACATTAGACACTGGGCATTAGACACCGGGCATTAGACACCGGGCATTAGACACTGGGCACCGGACATTAGACACCGGACATTAGACACTGGGCACTGGGCATTAGACACCGGACATTATACACTGGGCACTGGGCATTAGACACTGGACATTAGACACTGGGCACTGGGCATTAGACACTGGGCATTAGACACCGGACATTAGACACTGGGCATTAGACACCGGGCATTAGACACTGGGCATTAGACACCGGGCATTAGACACTGGGCACCGGACATTAGACACCGGACATTAGACACTGCGCATTAGGCACTGGACATTAGACACTGGGCACCGGACATTAGACACCGGACATTTGACACTGGGCACTGGGCATTAGACACCGGACATTAGACACTGGGCATTAGACACCGGGCATTAGACACTGGGCACCGGACATTAGACACCGGACATTAGACACTGGGCACTGGGCATTAGACACCGGACATTAGACACTGGGCACTGGGCATTAGACACTGGACATTAGACACTGGGCACTGGGCATTAGACACTTGGCACTGGGCACTAGACGCTGGGAATTGGGCACTAGACGCTGGGCACTAGACACTGGGCACTAGGCACTGGGCATTAGACGCTGGGCATTAGACACTGGGCATTAGACACTGGGCACTGGGCATTAGACACTGGGCACTGGGCATTAGGCATTAGACACTGGGCACTAGGCACTGGGCATTAGACACTAGACACTGGGCATTAGACACTGTTCACTGGGCATTAGACACTGGGCATTAGACACCGGACATTAGACACTGGGCACTGGGCATTAGACACTGGACATTGGACACTGGGCATTAGACACTGGACATTAGACACTGGGCACTGGGCATTAGACACCGGACATTAGACACTGGACATTAGACACTGGACATTAGACACTTGGCACTGGGCATTAGACACTGGACATTAGACAATGGGCATTAGACACTGGACATTAGACACTGGGCACTGGGCATTAGACACTGGGCAATAGACACCGGACATTAGACACTGGGCACTGGGCATTAGACACTGGACATTAGACACTGGGCATTAGACACTGGACATTAGACACTGGGCACTGGGCATTAGACACCGGGCACTGGGCATTAGACACTGGACATTAGACACTGGGCATTAGACACTGGACATTAGACACTGGGCACTGGGCATTAGACACCGGACATTAGACACTGGGCACTGGGCATTAGACACTGGACATTAGACACTGGGCACTGGGCATTAGACACCGGACATTAGACACTGGGCATTAGACACCGGGCATTAGACACCGGGCATTAGACACTGGGCATTAGACACCGGACATTAGACACTGGGCACTGGGCATTAGACACTGGACATTAGACACTGGGCATTAGACACTGGGCATTAGACACCGGACATTAGACACTGGGCACAGGGCATTAGACACCGGACATTAGACACTGGGCACTGGGCATTAGACACCGGACATTAGACACTGGGCACTGGGCATTAGACACCGGACATTAGACACTGGGCACTGGGCATTAGACACTGGGCATTAGACACTGGGCATTAGACACCGGGCATTAGACACCGGGCATTAGACACTGGACATTAGACACCGGACATTAGACACTGGGCACTGGGCATTAGACACCGGAAATTAGACACTGGGCATTAGACACCGGGCATTAGACACTGGGCACCGGACATTAGACACCGGACATTAGACACTGGGCACTGGGCATTAGACACCGGACATTAGACACTGGGCACTGGGCATTAGACACCGGACATTAGGCACTGGGCATTAGACACCGGGCATTAGACACCGGGCATTAGACACCGGACATTAGACACTGGGCATTAGACACTGGACATTAGACACTGGGCACTGGGCATTAGACACCGGACATTAGACACTGGGCACTGGGCATTAGACACCGGACATTAGACACTGGGCACTGGGCATTAGACACTGGGCATTAGACACTGGGCATTAGACACCGGGCATTAGACACTGGGCATTAGACACCGGACATTAGACACTGGGCACTGGGCATTAGACACCGGACATTAGACACTGGGCATTAGACACTGGGCATTAAACACCGGACATTAGACACTGGGCACAGGGCATTAGACACCGGACATTAGACACTGGGCACTGGGCATTAGACACCGGACATTAGACACTGGGCACTGGGCATTAGACACCGGACATTAGACACTGGGCACTGGGCATTAGACACTGGGCATTAGACACTGGGCATTAGACACCGGGCATTAGACACCGGGCATTAGACACTGGGCACCGGACATTAGACACCGGACATTAGACACTGGGCACTGGGCATTAGACACCGGACATTAGACACTGGGCACTGGGCATTAGACACCGGACATTAGACACTGGGCACTGGGCATTAGACACCGGACATTAGGCACTGGGCATTAGACACCGGGCATTAGACACCGGGCATTAGACACCGGACATTAGACACTGGGCATTAGACACCGGACATTAGACACTGGGCACTGGGCATTAGACACTGGGCATTAGACACGGGACATTAGACACTGGGCACTGGGCATTAGACACTGGGCATTAGACACCGGACATTAGACACTGGGCACTGGGCATTAGACACTGGGCATTAGACACTGGGCATTAGACACTGGGCATTAGACACCGGGCATTAGACACCGGGCATTAGAGACTGGGCATTAGACACCGGACATTAGACACTGGGCACTGGGCATTAGACACTGGGCATTAGACACGGGACATTAGACACTGGGCACTGGGCATTAGACACCGGACATTAGACACTGGGCACTGGGCATTAGACACCGGACATTAGGCACTGGGCATTAGACACCAGGCATTAGACACTGGGCACCGGACATTAGACACCGGACATTAGACACTGGGCATTAGACACTGGACATTAGACACTGGGCACTGGGCATTAGACACCGGACATTAGACACTGGGCACTGGGCATTAGACACTGGGCATTAGACACCGGGCATTAGACACTGGGCACTGGGCATTAGACACCGGACATTAGACACTGGGCACTGGGCATTAGACACCGGGCACTGGGCATTAGACACTGGGCATTAGACACTGGACATTAGACACTGGACATTAGACACCGGACGCAGTGTCCAGTGTGCAGTGTCCAGTGTCCAGTGTCCAGTGTGCAGTGTCCAGTGTCCAGTGTGCAGTGTCCAGTGCCCAGTGCCCAGTGTCCAGTGCGCAGCGCGCAGTGTGCAGTATCCAGTGACCAGTGTGCAGTGTGCAGTATCCAGTGACCAGTGTTCAGTGTGCAGTGTCCAGTGTCCAGTGTCCAGAGTGCAGTGCGCAGTGCGCAGTGTCCAGTGTGCAGTGCCCAGTGCCCAGTGCGCAGTGCCCAGTGCCCAGTGCCCAGTGTGCAGTGCCCAGTGTGCAGTGTCCAGTGTGCAGTGTGCAGTGCCCAGTGTGCAGTGTCCAATGTCCAGTGTCCAGTGTGCAGTGTGCAGTGTCCAGTGTGCAGTGTGCAGTGTCCAGTGTGCAGTGTCCAGTGTGCAGTGCGCAGTGTTCAGTGCGCAGTGTCCAGTGTCCAGTGTCCAGTGTGCAGTGTGCAGTGTCCAGTGCGCAGTGTCCAGTGTCAAGTGTGCAGTGTCCAGTGTCCAGTGTCCAGTGTGCAGTGTGCAGTGCGCAGTGTCAATTGTGCAGTGCCCAATGTGCAGTGCGCAGTGTCCAGTGTGCAGTGCGCAGTGTCCAGTGTGTGTGTCCAGTGTGCAGTGTCCAGTGTAAAGTGTCCAGTGTCCAGTGTAAAGTGTACAGTGTGCAGTGTCCAGTGTCCAGTGCACAGTGTGCAGTGTCCAGTGTCCAGTGTCCAGTGCGCAGTATCCAGTGTCCAGTGTGCAGTGCGCAGTGTGCAGTGTGCAGTGTGCAGTATCCAGTGTGCAGTGTCCAGTGTGCAGTGTGCAGTGTGCAGTGTCCAGTGTGCAGTGTGCAGTGTGCAGTGTCCAGTGTCCAGTGTGCAGTGTCCAGTGTGCAGTGCGCAGTGTCCAGTGTCCAGTGTGCAGTGTCCAGTGCCCAGTGTGCAGTGCCCAGTGTCCAATGTCCAGTGTGCAGTGTGCAGTGTCCAGTGTGCAGTGTCCAGTGTGCAGTGTCCAGTGCACAGTGTCCAGTGTGCAGTGCGCAGTGTCCAGTGCGCAGTGTCCAGTGTGCAGTGTCCAGTGTGCAGTGTGCAGTGTCCAGTGTGCAGTGTGCAGTGTGCAGTGTGCAGTGTCCAGTGTGCAGTGTCCAGTGCCCAGTGCCCAGTGCCCAGTGCCCAGCGCGCACTGTCCAGTGCGCAGTGCCCAGTGTCCAGTGTCCAGTATGTAGTGTCCAGTGTTCATTGTGCAGTGTCCAGTGTCCAGTGTCCAGAGTGCAGTGCGCAGTGTCCAGTGTGCAGTTCCCAGTGCCCAGTGCCCAGTGTCCAGTGTGCAGTGTGCAGTATCCAGTGACCAGTGTGCAGTGTGCAGTATCCAGTGACCAGTGTTCAGTGTGCAGTGTCCAGTGTCCAGTGTCCAGAGTGCAGTACGCAGTGCGCAGTGTCCAGTGTGCAGTGCCCAGTGCCCAGTGCGCAGTGCCCAGTGCCCAGTGCCCAGTGTGAAGTGTCCAGTGTGCAGTGTGCAGTGTGCAGTGTCCAGTGTCCAGAGTGCAGTGCGCAGTGTGCAGTGCCCAGTGCCCAGTGCCCAGTGTCCAGTGTCCAGTGTGCAGTGCCCAGTGTGCAGTGTCCAGTGTCCAGTGTCCAGTGTGCAGTGCCCAGTGTGCAGTGTCCAATGTCCAGTGTCCAGTGTGCAGTGTGCAGTGTGCAGTGTGCAGTGTCCAGTGTGCAGTGCGCAGTGTTCAGTGCGCAGTGTCCAGTGTCCAGTGTCCAGTGTGCAGTGTTCAGTGTCCAGTGCGCAGTGTCCAGTGTCCAGTGTCAAGTGAACAGTGTGCAGTGTCCAGTGTCCAGTGTGCAGTGTCAATTGTGCAGTGCCCAATGTGCAGTGCACAGTGTCCAGTGTGCAGTGCGCAGTATCCAGTGTGTGTGTCCAGTGTGCAGTGTCCAGTGTAAAGTGTCCAGTGTCCAGTGTAAAGTGTACAGTGTCCAGTGTCCAGTGTCCAGTGCGCAGTATCCAGTGTCCAGTGTGCAGTGCGCAGTGTGCAGTGTGCAGTATCCAGTGTGCAGTGTCCAGTGTGCAGTGTGCAGTGTGCAGTGTCCAGTGTGCAGTGTCCAGTGTCCAGTGTGCAGTGCCCAGTGTCCAGTGTGCAGTGCGCAGTGTCCAGTGCGCAGTGTCCAGTGTGCAGTGTCCAGTGTGCAGTGTGCAGTGTCCATTGTGCAGTGTGCAGTGTGCAGTGTGCAGTGTCCAGTGTGCAGTGTCCAGTGCCCAGTGCCCAGTGCCCAGTGCCCAGCGCGCACTGTCCAGTGCGCAGTGCCCAGTGTCCAGTGTCCAGTATGTAGTGTCCAGTGTTCATTGTGCAGTGTCCAGTGTCCAGTGTCCAGTGTGCAGTTCCCAGTGCCCAGTGCCCAGTGTCCAGTGCGCAGCGCGCAGTGTGCAGTGTGCAGTATCCAGTGACCAGTGTGCAGTGTGCAGTATCCAGTGACCAGTGTGCAGTGTGCAGTATCCAGTGACCAGTGTTCAGTGCGCAGTGTCCAGTGTGCAGTGTCCAGTGCGCAGTGCGCAGTGTCCAGTGTGCAGTGCGCAGTGTCCAGTGTCCAGTGTGCAGTGTCCAGTGCCCAGTGTCCAGTGTGCAGTGCCCAGTGTCCAATGTCCAGTGTGCAGTGTTCAGTGTGCAGTGTGCAGTGTCCAGTGTCCAGTGCGCAGTGTCCAGTGTGCAGTGTCCAGTGCGCAGTGTCCAGTGTGCAGTGCGCAGTGTGCAGTGTCCAGTGTGCAGTGCGCAGTGTGCAGTGTGCAGTGTCCAGTGTCCAGTGTGCAGTGTGCAGTGTCCAGTGTGCAGTGTCCAGTGCGCAATGTCCAGTGTGCAGTGCGCAATGTCCAGTGTGCAGTGCGCAGTGTCCAGTGTGCAGTGTCCAATGTCCAGTGTGCAGTGTCCAGTGTCCAGTGTGCAGTGTGCAGTGTGCAGTGTCCAGTGTGTAGTGCCCAGTGTCCAATGTCCAGTGTGCAGTGTTCAGTGTGCAGTGTGCAGTGTGCAGTGTCCAGTGTGCAGTGTCCAGTGCCCAGTGTCCAGTGTGCAGTGCCCAGTGTCCAATGTCCAGTGTGCAGTGTGCAGTGTCCAGTGTCCAGTGTGCAGTGTCCAGTGCGCAGTGTCCAGTGCGCAGTTCCCAGTGCCCAGTGCCCAGTGTCCAGTGCGCAGCGCGCAGTGTGCAGTATCCAGTGACCAGTATCCAGTGACCAGTGTTCAGTGTGCAGTGTCCAGTGTCCAGTGTCCAGAGTGCAGTGCGCAGTGCGCAGTGTCCAGTGTGCAGTGCCCAGTGCCCAGTGCGCAGTGCCCAGTGCCCAGTGCGCAGTGCCCAGTGCCCAGTGTGAAGTGTCCAGTGTGCAGTGTGCAGTGTCCAGTGTCCAGTGTCCAGAGTGCAGTGCGCAGTGTCCAGTGTGCAGTGCCCAGTGTCCAGTGTCCAGTGTCCAGTGTGCAGTGCCCAGTGTGCAGTGTCCAGTGTCCAGTGTGCAGTGTGCAGTGCCCAGTGTGCAGTGTGCAGTGTCCAGTGTGCAGTGTCCAGTGTGCAGTGTGCAGTGCGCAGTGTTCAGTGCGCAGTGTCCAGTGTCCAGTGTGCAGTGTGCAGTGTCCAGTGCGCAGTGTCCAGTGTCCAGTGTCAAGTGAACAGTGTCCAGTGTGCAGTGTGCAGTGTCCAGTGTCCAGTGTCCAGTGTCCAGTGCGCAGTGTCAATTGTGCAGTGCCCAATGTGCAGTGCGCAGTGTCCAGTGTGCAGTGCGCAGTATCCAGTGTGTGTGTCCAGTGTGCAGTGTCCAGTGTAAAGTGTCCAGTGTCCAGTGTAAAGTGTACAGTGTCCAGTGTCCAGTGTCCAGTGCGCAGTATCCAGTGTCCAGTGTGCAGTGCGCAGTGTGCAGTGTGCAGTGTGCAGTATCCAGTGTGCAGTGTCCAGTGTGCAGTGTGCAGTGTGCAGTGTCCAGTGTCCAGTGTGCAGTGTCCAGTGTCCAGTGTGCAGTGCCTAGTGTCCAGTGTGCAGTGTCCAGTGTCCAGTGTCCAGTGCGCAGTGTCCAGTGTGCAGTGTCCAGTGCGCAGTGTCCAGTGTCCAGTGCGCAATGTCCAGTTTCCAGTGCCCAGTTTCCAGTGCCCAGTGTCCAGTGTCCACTGCGCAGTGTCCAGTGTGCAGTGTGCAGTGTGCAGTGCGCAGTGTCCAGTGCGCAGTGTCCAGTGTACAGTGCGCAGTGTCCAGTGTGCAGTGCGCAGTTTCTAGTGTCCAGTGTCCAGTGTGCAGTGTCCAGTGCACAGTGTCCAGTGTGCAGTGCGCAGTGTCCAGTGCGCAGTGTCCAGTGCTCAGTGTCCAGTGTCCAGTGTGCAGTGTCCAGTGTCCAGTGTCCAGTGTCCAGTGTGCAGTGCCCAGTGTCCAGTGCCCAGTGCGCAGTGTCCAGTGTCCAGTGCGCAGTGTCCAGTGTGCAGTGTCCAGTGTCCAGTGTGCAGTGTCCAGTGTCCAGTTTCCAGTGCCCAGTTTCCAGTGCCCAGTGTCCAGTGTCCAGTGCGCAGTGTCCAGTGCGCAGTGTCCAGTGTGCAGTGTCCAGTGTGCAGTGTCCAGTGTGCAGTGTCCAGTGTCCAGTGTGCAGTGTCCAGTGTGCAGTGTCCAGTGGCCAGTGTGCAGTGGCCAGTGTGCAGTGTCCAGTGCGCAGTGTCCAGTGTCCAGTGTCCAGTGTGCAGTGTCCAGTGTCCAGTGTGCAGTGGCCAGTGGCCAGTGTCCAATGTCCAGTGTGCAGTGTGAAGTGTCCAGTGTGCAGTGTCCAGTGTGCAGTGTCCAGTGTGCAGTGCGCAGTGTGCAGTGTGCAGTCTGCAGTGTCCAGTGCCCAGTGTGCAGTGTCCAGTGACCAGTGTGCAGTGTCAAGTGTGCAGTGTGCAAAGTGCAGTGTCCAGTGTCCAGTGCCCAGTGCGCAGTGCGCAGTGTCCAGTGTCCAGTGTCCAGTGCGCAGTATCCAGTGTCCAGTGTGCAGTGTGCAGTATCCAGTGTGCAGTGTCCAGTGTGCAGTGTGCAGTGTGCAGTGTCCAGTGTCCAGTGTGCAGTGTGCAGTGTCCAGTGTGCAGTGTGCAGTGTCCACTGTGCAGTGTCCAGTGCGCAGTGTCCAGTGTCCAGTGTCCAGTGCGCAGTGTCCAGTGCGCAGTGTCCAGTGCGCAGTGTCCAGTGTACAGTGCGCAGTGTCCAGTGCGCAGTGTCTAGTGTCCAGTGTCCAGTGTGCAGTGTCCAGTGAGCAGTGTCCAGTGAGCAGTGTCCAGTGCGCAGTGTGCAGTGCCCAGTACGCAGTGCCCAGTGCACAGTGTCCAGTGCGCAGTGTCCAGTGTGCAGTGCGCAGTGTCCAGTGCGCAGTGTCCAGTGCTCAGTGTCCAGTGTCCAGTGTGCAGTGTCCAGTGTGCAGTGTCCAGTGTGCAGTGTCCAGTGCGCAGTGTCCAGTGTGCAGTGTCCAGTGCGCAGTGTCCAGTGTCCAGTGTGCAGTGTCCAGTGTGCAGTGCCCAGTGTGCAGTGCCCAGTGTGCAATGTCCAGTGTGCAGTGTTCAGTGTGCAGTGTCCAGTGCGCAGTGTCCAGTGCGCAGTGTCCAGTGTCCAGTGTGCAGTGTCCAGTGTGCAGTGCCCAGTGTCCAGTGTGCAGTGTCCAGTGTGCAGTGTCCAGTGTGCAGCGTGCAGTGTCCAGTGTGCAGTGTCCAGTGTGCAGTGTCCAGTGTGCAGTGTGCAGTGTCCAGTGTGCAGTGTGCAGTGCGCAGTGTGCAGTGTCCAGTGTGCAGTGCGCAGTGTCCAGTGTGCAGTGCGCAGTGCCCAGTGTCCAGTGTGCAGTGTCCAGTGTGCAGTGTCCAGTGTGCAGTGCCCAGTGCCCAGTGTCCAGTGTGCAGTGTCCAGTGTGCAGTGTCCAGTGCCCAGTGTCCAGTGTGCAGTGTCCAGTGTGCAGTGTTCAGTGTGCAGTGTCCAGTGTGCAGTGTGCAGCGTCCAGTGTGCAGTGTCCAGTGTGCAGTGTCCAGTGCGCAGTGTCCCGTGTCCAGTGTGCAGTGTCCAGTGTGCAGTGTCCAGTGTCCAGTGCGCAGTGCGCAGTGTCCAGTGTCCAGTGTGCAGTGTGCAGTGTCCAGTGTGCAGTGTGCAGTGTCCAGTGTGCAGTGTCCAGTGCCCAGTGTCCAGTGCCCAGTGTCCAGTGCGCAGTGTCGAGTGTGCAGTGTGCAGTGTGCAGTGTGCAGTGTCCAGTGTGCAGTGTCCAGTGTCCAGTGCGCAGTGTCCAGTGTCCAGTGCGCAGTGTCCAGTGTGCAGTGTCCAGTGTGCAGTGTCCAGTGCGAAGTATCCAGTGTGCAGTGTCCAGTGTGCAGTGTGCAGTGTCCAGTGCGCAGTGTCCAGTGCGCAGTGTCCAGTGCGCAGTGCGCAGTGTGCAGTGTCCAGTGCGCAGTGCCCAGTGTCCAGTGTGCAGTGCGCAGTGTCCAGTGTGCAGTGCCCAGTGTCCAGTGTGCAGTGTCCAGTGTGCAGTGTCCAGTGTGCAGTGTCCAGTGTCCAGTGCGCAGTGTCCAGTGTGCAGTGTGCAGTGCGCAGTGTGCAGTCTCCAGTGTGCAGTGCCCAGTGTCCAGTGTGCAGTGCGCAGTGTCCAGTGTGCAGTGCCCAGTGTCCAGTGTCCAGTGTCCAGTGTGCAGTGTGCAGTGTCCAGTGTGCAGTGTCCAGTGTGCAGTGCCCAGTGTCCAGTGTGCAGTGTCCAGTGTCCAGTGTGCAGTGTCCAGTGCGCAGTGCGCAGTGTCCAGTGTGCAGTGTGCAGTGCGCAGTGTCCAGTGTCCAGTGTGCAGTGTCCAGTGCGCAGTGTCCAGTGTGCAGTGTGCAGTGCGCAGTGTCCAGTGTCCAGTGTGCAGTGTCCAGTGCCCAGTGTCCAGTGTGCAGTGCCCAGTGTGCAATGTCCAGTGTGCAGTGTGCAGTGTGCAGTGTCCAGTGTCCAGTGTGCAGTGTCCAGTGCGCAGTGTCCAGTGTGCAGTGTCCAGTGCGCAGTGTCCAGTGTGCAGTGTGCAGTGTCCAGTGTGCAGTGTCCAGTGTGCAGTGTCCAGTGTGCAGTGCCCAGTGGCCAGTGCGCAGTGCCCAGTGCAGTGTCCAGCGCGCACTGTCCAGTGCGCAGTGCCCAGTGTCCAGTGTCCAGTATGTAGTGTCCAGTGTTCAGTGTTCAGTGTGCAGTGTCCAGTGTCCAGTGTCCAGAGTGCAGTGCGCAGTGTCCAGTGCCCAGTGCCCAGTGCGCAGCGCGCAGTGTGCAGTGTGCAGTATCCAGTGACCAGTGTGCAGTATCCAGTGACCAGTGTTCAGTGTGCAGTGTCCAGTGTCCAGTGTCCAGAGTGCAGTGCGCAGTGCGCAGTGTCCAGTGTGCAGTGCCCAGTGCCCAGTGCGCAGTGCCCAGTGTCGAGTGCCCAGTGCCCAGTGTGAAGTGTCCAGTGTGCAGTGTGCAGTGTGCAGTGTCCAGAGTGCAGTGTGCAGTGTCCAGTGCGCAGTGCCCAGTGTGCAGTGTCCAGTGTCCACTGTGCAGTGCCCAGTGTCCAGTGTGCAGTGTCCAGTGTCCAGTGTGCAGTGCCCAGTGTGCAGTGTCCAGTGTGCAGTGTCCAGTGTGCAGTGTCCAGTGTGCAGTGTCCAGTGTGCAGTGTGCAGTGTGCAGTGTCCAGTGTACAGTGTGCAGTGTGCAGTGTTCAGTGTGCAGTGTCCAGTGCGCAGTGTCCAGTGTCCAGTGTGCAGTGTGCAGTGTCCAGTGCGCAGTGTCCAGTGTCCAGTGTACAGTGTCCTGTGTGCAGTGTGCAGTGTCCAGTGTCCAGTGTCCAGTGTGCAGTGTGCAGTGCGCAGTGTCCAATGTGCAGTGCGCAGTGTCCATTGTGCAGTGCGCAGTGTCCAGTGTGTGTGTCCAGTGTGCAGTGTGCAGTGTCCAGTGTCCAGTGTCCAGTGTCCAGTGTCCAGTGTCCAGTGTGCAGTGTGCAGTGTGCAGTGTGCAGTATCCAGTGTGCAGTGTGCAGTGTCCAGTGCCCAGTGCCCAGTGTCCAGTGCCCAGTGCGCAGTGTCCAGTGTGCAGTGTCCAGTGTGCAGTGTCCAGTGTGCAGTGTCCAGTGTCCAATGCGCAATGTCCAGTGCGCAGTGTCCAGTGTGCAGTGTCCAGTGTGCAGTGTCCAGTGCGAAGTATCCAGTGTGCAGTGTCCAGTGTGCAGTGTGCAGTGTCCAGTGCGCAGTGTCCAGTGAGCAGTGTGCAGTGTGCAGTGCCCAGTGTCCAGTGTGCAGTGCGCAGTGTCCAGTGTGCAGTGCCCAGTGTCCAGTGTGCAGTGTCCAGTGTGCAGTGTCCAGTGTGCAGTGTCCAGTGTGCAGTGTCCAGTGCGCAGTGTCCAGTGCGCAGTGCGCAGTGTGCAGTCTCCAGTGTGCAGTGCCCAGTGTCCAGTGTGCAGTGCGCAGTGTCCAGTGTGCAGTGCGCAGTGCCCAGTGTCCAGTGTGCAGTGTCCAGTGTCCAGTGTGCAGTGTCCAGTGTGCAGTGCCCAGTGCCCAGTGTCCAGTGCGCAGTGTCCAGTGTGCAGTGTCCAGTGTCCAGTGTGCAGTGCCCAGTGTGCAGTGCGCATTGTCCAGTGTCCAGTGTGCAGTGTCCAGTGTGCAGTGTGCAGCGTCTAGTGTGCAGTGTCCAGTGTGCAGTGTCCAGTGCGCAGTGTCCAGTGTGCAGTGTCCCGTGTCCAGTGTGCCGTGTCCAGTGTCCAGTGTGCAGTGTCCAGTGCGCAGTGCCCAGTGTCCAGTGTCCAGTGTGCAGTGTCCAGTGCCCAGTGTCCAGTGTGCAGTGCCCAGTGTCCAATGTCCAGTGTGCAGTGTGCAGTGTCCAGTGTCCAGTGTGCAGTGTCCAGTGCGCAGTGTCCAGTGTGCAGTGTCCAGTGCGCAGTGTCCAGTGTGCAGTGTGCACTGGGCACTGGGCACTGCACACTGGACACTGAGCACTGGACACTGCACACTGGACACTGCGCACTGCACACTGGACACTGCGCACTGGACACTGCGCACTGGGCACTGCACACTGCGCACTGGACACTGCACACTGCACACTGCACACTGCACACTGGACAATGCACACTGCACACTGGACACTGGATAATGCACACTGGGCACTGAACACTGGACACTGCACACTGGACACTGCGCACTGCACACTGGGCATTGCGCACTGCACACTGCACACTGGACACTGCACACTGGACACTGCACACTGGACACTGCTCACTGGATACTGCACACTGCACACTGGACACCACACACTGGGCACTGGACACTGCGCACTGCACACTGCGCACTGGACACTGCACACTGCACACTGCACACTGCACACTGGACACTGGTCACTGGACACTGCACACTGGACACTGCGCACTGGGCACTGCACACTGCACACTGGACACTGCACACTGCACACTGGACATTGTGCACTGCACACTTGACACTGGACACTGCACACTGGACACTGGACACTGCACACTGGGCACTGCACACTGCACACTGCGCACTGGACACTGCGCACTGCATACTGGACACTGCACACTGGACACTGCGCACTGCGCACTGGACACTGCGCACTGCACACTGCACACTGGACATTGCGCACTGCACACTGCGCACTGGACACTGGACACTGCACACTGCACACTGCACACTGGACACTGCGCACTGCACACTGGACACTGCACACTGGACACTGGACACTGCACACTGGACACTGCGCACTGCACACTGGACATTGCGCACTGCACACTGGACACTGCGCACTGCACACTGGACACTGCACACTGGACACTGCGCACTGGACACTGCACACTGGACACTGCGCACTGGACACTGCACACTGCACACTTGACACTGGACACTGGACACTGCACACTGGACACTGCACACTGGACACTGCGCACTGGACACTGGACACTGCGCACTGGACACTGGACACTGCACACTGCACACTGGACACTGCACACTGGACACTGCGCACTGCACACTGGACACTGCGCACTGCACACTGGACACTGGACACTGCACACTGCACACTGGACACTGGACACTGGACACTACACACTGCGCACTGCACACTGGACACTGCACACTGGACACTGGACATTGCGCACTGCACACTTGACACTGGAGACTGCACACTGCACACTGCACACTGGACACTGCACACTGCACACTGCACACTGTACACTGCACACTGCACACTACACACTGCACACTGCACACTGCACACTGGACACTGCACACTGCACACTGGACACTGCACACTGGACATTGCGCACTGGACACTGCACACTGGACACTGCACACTGCACACTGCACACTGGACACTGGACACTGCACACTGGACACTGCACACTGCACACTGGACACTGCACACTGCACACTGGACACTGCACACTGCACACTGGACACTGCACACTGCACACTGCACACTGGGCACTGCACACTGCACACTACACACTGCACACTGCACACTGGACACTGCACACTGGACACTGCACACTGCACACTGGAAACTGCACACTGGACATTGCGCACTGGACACTGGACACTGCACACTGCACACTGGACACTGGACACTGCACACTGCACACTGGACACTGGACACTGCACACTGCACACTGGACACTGGGCACTGCGCACTGGACACTGCGCACTGGACACTTGACACTGGACACTGCACACTGGACACTGGACACTGGGCACTGCACACTGGACACTGGACACTGCACACTGGACACTGCACACTGCGCACTGCAAACTGGACATTGCGCACTGCACACTGGACACTGGACACTGCACACTGGACACTGCACACTGCGCACTGCACACTGCACACTGGACACTGGACACTGGACACTGCACAGTGGACACTGCACACTGGACACTGGACACTGGACACTGCACACTGCACACTGGACACTGGACACTGCACACTGGAAACTGCGCACTGCACACTGGACACTGCACACTGCACACTGGACACTGGACACTGCACACTGCACACTGGACACTGGACACTGCACACTGGACACTGGACACTACACACTGCGCACTGCACACTGCACACTTTACATTGCGCACTGCACACTGGACACTGCACACTGGACACTGCACACTAGACACTGGACACTGCACACTGGACACTGCACACTGCGCACTGGACACTGGACACTGCACACTGGACACTGCGCACTGCACACTGGACACTGCGCACTGGACACTGCACACTGCACACTGCACACTGGACACTGCACACTGGACACTGGACACTGGACACTGGACACTGGACACTGCACACTGGACACTGCGCACTGGACACTGGACACTGCACACTGGACACTGCACACTGGACACTGCACACTGGACACTGGGCACTGCACACTGGACACTGCACACTGCACACTGCACACTGCGCACTGGACACTGCACACTGGACACTGGACACTGCACACTGGACACTGGACACTACACACTGCGCACTGGACACTGGACACTTGACACTGGACACTGCACACTGGACACTGGGCACTGCACACTGGACACTGGACACTGGACACTGCACACTGGACACTGGACACTGGACACTGCACACTGGACACTGGACACTGCACACTGCGCACTGCAAACTGGACATTGCGCACTGCACACTGGACACTGGACACTGCACACTGGACACTGGACACTGCACACTGGACACTGCGCACTGCACACTGGACATTGCGCACTGCACACTGCACACTGCACACTGGACACTGCACACTGGACACTGCACACTGGACACTGGAAACTGGACACTGGACACTGCACACTGCACACTGGACACTGGACACTGCACACTGGAAACTGCGCACTGCACACTGGACACTGGACACTGCGCACTGCACACTGCACACTGGACACTGGACACTGCACACTGCACACTGGACACAGGACACTGGACACTGCACACTGGACACTGGACACTCCACACTGTGCACTGCACACTGGACACTGCACACTTTACATTGCGCACTGCACACTTGACACTGCACACTGCACACTGGACACTGCACACTGGACACTGGACACTGCACACTGGACACTGCACACTGCGCACTGGACACTGGACACTGCACACTGGACACTGCACACTGCACACTGGACACTGCGCACTGGACACTGGACACTGCACACTGCACACTGCACACTGGACACTGCACACTGGACACTGGACACTGCGCACTGGACACTGGACACTGGACACTGGACACTGGACACTGCACACTGGACACTGGACACTGGATACTGCACACTGGACACTGCACACTGGACACTGGGCACTGCACACTGGACACTGCACACTGCACACTGCGCACTGGACACTGCACACTGGACACTGGACACTGCACACTGGACACTGGACACTACACACTGCGCACTGCACACTGGACACTGGGCACTGCACACTGGACACTGGACACTGGACACTGCGCACTGGGCACTGCGCACTGCACACTGGACACTGCGCACTGCACACTGGACACTGCGCACTGGACACTGGTCACTGGATACTGCACACTGCACACTGGACACTGCACACTGCACACTGGACACTGCGCACTGCACACATGACATTGCACACTGGACACTGCAAACTGGACACTGCACACTGGACACTGCACACTGGACACTGCACACTGCGCATTGCACACTGCGCACTGGACACTGGACACTGCGCACTGGACACTGCACACTGCACACTGCACACTGGACACTGGACACTGCACACTGCACACTGGACACTGGACACTGGACACTGCACACTGCACACTGGACACTGGACACTGCACACTGGACACTGCGCACTGCGCACTGGACACTGCGCACTGCGCACTGCACACTGCACAATGCACACTGCACACTGCACACTGCACACTGGACACTGGACACTGGACACTGCACACTGGACACTGGACACTGCGCACTGCACACTGCACACTGGACACTGGGCACTGCACACTGCACACTGGACACTGGGCACTGCACACTGCACACTGGACACTGGACACTGCACACTGGACACTGCACACTGGACACTGGACACTGTGCACTGCACACATGACATTGCACACTGGACACTGCACACTGGACACTGCACACTGGACACTGCACACTGGACACGGCACACTGCGCATTGCACACTGCGCACTGAAAACTGCGCACTGCACACTGGACACTGGACACTGCACACTTTACATTGCGCACTGCACACTTGACACTGGACACTGCACACTGGACACTGCACACTGCACACTGCACACTGGACACTGTGCACTGGACACTGCGCACTGCACACTGGACACTGGACACTGCACACTGCGCACTGGACACTGCGCACTGCGCACTGCACACTGAACATTGCGCACTGGACACTGGACACTGCACACTGGACACTGCGCACTGCACACTGGACACTGCACACTGGACACTGGACACTGCACACTGGACACTGCGCACTGCACACTGGACATTGCGCACTGCACACTGGACACTGGACACTGCGCACTGCACACTGGACACTGCGCACTGCACACTGGACACTGCACACTGGACACTGCACACTGGACACTGCACACTGGACACTGCACACTGCACACTGCACACTGGACACTGGGCACTGCACACTGCACACTGGACACTGGACACTGCGCACTGGGCACTGCGCACTGGACACTGGGCACTGCGCACTGGACACTGGACACTGCGCACTGGACAGTTGACACTGGACACTGGGCACTGGACTCTGCACACTGGACACTGCACACTGCACACTGCACACTGGACACTGGACAATGCGCACTGCACACTGGGCACTGCACACTGGACACTGGACACTGCACACTGGACACTGCACACTGCACACTGGGCACTGCACACTGGACACTGCGCACTGCACACTGGACACTGGGCACTGCACACTGGAGACTGCACACTGCGCACTGCACACTGCGCACTGGACACTGCGCACTGGACACTGCACACTGGACACTGCACACTGGACACTGCACACTGAACACTGGGCACTGCACACTGGACACTGCGCACTGCACACTGGACACTGGGCACTGGACACTGCACACTGGACACTGGGCACTGGACACTGCACACTGGACACTGGACACTGGACACTGCGCACTGCACACTAGACATTGCGCACTGCGCACTGGACATTGCGCACTGCACACTGCACACTGCACACTGCACACTGGACAATGCACACTGCACACTGGACACTGGATAATGCACACTGGGCACTGAACACTGGACACTGCACACTGGACACTGCGCACTGCACACTGGGCATTGCGCACTGCACACTGCACACTGGACACTGCACACTGGACACTGCACACTGGACACTGCTCACTGGATACTGCACACTGCACACTGGACACCACACACTGGGCACTGGACACTGCGCACTGGACACTGCACACTGCACACTGCACACTGCACACTGGACACTGGTCACTGGACACTGCACACTGGACACTGCGCACTGGGCACTGCACACTGCACACTGGACACTGCACACTGCACACTGGACATTGTGCACTGCACACTTGACACTGGACACTGCACACTGGACACTGGACACTGCACACTGGGCACTGCACACTGCACACTGCGCACTGGACACTGCGCACTGCATACTGGACACTGCACACTGGACACTGCGCACTGCGCACTGGACACTGCGCACTGCGCACTGCACACTGGACATTGCGCACTGGACACTGCGCACTGGACACTGGACACTGCACACTGCACACTGGACACTGCGCACTGCACACTGGACACTGCACACTGGACACTGGACACTGCACACTGGACACTGCGCACTGCACACTGGACATTGCGCACTGCACACTGGACACTGGACACTGCGCACTGCACACTGGACACTGCACACTGGACACTGCGCACTGGACACTGCACACTGGACACTGCGCACTGGACACTGCGCACTGCACACTTGACACTGGACACTGGACACTGCACACTGGACACTGCACACTGGACACTGCGCACTGGACACTGGACACTGCGCACTGGACACTGGACACTGCACACTGCACACTGGACACTGCACACTGGACACTGCGCACTGCACACTGGACACTGCGCACTGGACACTGCACACTGGACACTGCACACTGCACACTGGACACTGGACACTGGACACTACACACTGCGCACTGCACACTGGACACTGCACACTGGACACTGGACATTGCGCACTGCACACTTGACACTGGAGACTGCACACTGCACACTGCACACTGGACACTGCACACTGCACACTGCACACTGGACACTGTACACTGCACACTGCACACTACACACTGCACACTGCACACTGCACACTGGACACTGCACACTGGACACTGCACACTGCACACTGGACACTGCACACTGGACACTGGACACTGGACACTGCAACCTGCACACTGCACACTGCACACTGCACACTGCACACTGCACACTGCACACTGGACACTGGACACTGGACACTGGACACTGGACACTGCACACTGGACACTGGACACTGGACACTGGACACTGCGCACTGCGCACTGCACACTGGACACTGCGCACTGCACACTGGCACTGCGCACTGCGCACTGGACACTGCGCACTGGACACTACACACTGGACACTGGACACTGCACAATGGACACTGCGCACTGCGTATTGGACACTGGACACTGCACACTGCACACTGGCACTGCGCACTGCACACTGGCACTGCGCACTGCACACTGGACACTGCGCACTGGACACTGCACAATGGACACTGGACACTGGACACTGCACACTGCACACTGCACACTGGACACTGCACACTGCACACTGCGCACTGCACACTGGACACTGGGCACTGGACACTGCACACTGGACACTGCACACTGCACACTGGACACTGGACACTGCGCACTGCACACTGCACACTGGACACTGGACACTGCACACTGGACACTGCACACTGGACACTGGGCATTGGACACTGAACACTGCACACTGCACACTGGACACTGCACACTGGACACTGCGCACTGCACACTGGACACTGGACACTGCGCACTGCACACTGCACACTGCACACTGCACACTGGACACTGCACACTGCACACTGGACATTGCGCACTGGACACTGGACACTGGACACTGGACACTGCACACTGGACAATGCACACTGGACACTGGACACTGGACACTACACACTGGACACTGCACACTGCACACTGGACATTGCGCTCTGCACACTGGACACTGCTCACTGGACACTGCACACTGGGCACTGGACACTGCGCACTGCACACTGGACATTGCGCACTGGACACTGCACACTGCGCACTGGACACTGCGCACTGGACAGTGGACACTGGACACTGCACACTGGACACTGGACACTGCGCACTGCGCACTGGACACTGCGCACTGCACACTGGACACTGGACACTACACACTGCGCACTGCACACTGCACACTGGACACTGCACACTTTACATTGCGCACTGCACACTTGACACTGGACACTGCACACTGGACACTGCGCACTGCACACTGGACACTGCACACTGCACACTGGACACTGCGCACTGCGCACTGGACACTGGACACTGGACACTGGACACTGGACACTGGACACTGCACACTGCACACTGGACACTGGACACTGGACACTGGACACTGCACACTGGACACTGCACACTGGACGCTGCACACTGCACACTGGACACTGCACACTGGACACTGCACACTGGACACTGCACACTGGACACTGCGCACTGCACACTGGACACTGGGCACTGGACACTGGACACTGCACACTGGACACTGTGCACTGGACACTGGGCACTGGGCACTGCACACTGGACACTGCACACTGGACACTGCACACTGCACACTGGACACTGGACACTGGACACTGGGCACTGCACACTGGACACTGGGCACTGCACACTGGACACTGGGCACTGCACACTGGAGACTGCACACTGCGCACTGCACACTGCACACTGGACACTGCACACTGGACACTGCACACTGGACACTGCACACTGGACACTGCACACTGGACACTGCACACTGGACACTGGGCACTGCACACTGGATACTGCGCACTGCACACTGGACACTGTGCACTGCGCACTGGACACTGCACACTGCGCACTGCACACTGCGCACTGCGCACTGGACACTGCGCACTGGACACTGCGCACTGGACACTGCACACTGCACACTGGATACTTCGCACTGGACACTGCACACTGGACACTGCACACTGGACACTGCGCACTGGACACTGGACACTGCGCACTGGACACTGGACACTGCACACTGGACACTGCACACTGGACACTGCACACTGCACACTGGACACTGCGCACTGGACACTGGGCACTGGACACTGGGCACTGGACACTGCACACTGGACACTGCACACTGCACACTGGACACTGCACACTGCACACTGCACACTGGACACTGCGCACTGCGCACTGGACACTGGACACTGCACACTGGACACTGCACACTGGACACGGGACACTGCGCACTGGACACTGCACACTGGACACTGCACACTGGACGCTGCACACTGCACACTGGACACTGCACACTGAACACTGCACACTGGACACTGGACACTGCACACTGGACACTGGGCACTGGACACTGCACACTGGACACTGGGCACTGGGCACTGCACACTGGACACTGCACACTGGACACTGGACACTGCACACTGGACACTGGGCACTGCGCACTGCACACTGGACACTGCGCACTGGACACTGGACACTGCACACTGCACACTGGACACTGCACACTGCACACTGGACACTGCACACTGGACACTGCACACTGGACACTGCACACTGGACACTGCACACTGGACACTGCACACTGGACACTGGGCACTGCACACTGGGCACTGCACACTGGACACTGCACACTGGACACTGGACACTGCGCACTGCGCACTGGACACTGCGCACTGGACACTGCGCACTGGACACTGCACACTGGACACTGCACACTGGACACTGGACACTGAGCACTGCGCACTGGACACTGCGCACTGCGCACTGGACACTGCGCACTGCACACTGGACACTGCGCACTGGACACTGCGCACTGGGCACTGCGTACTGGGCACTGCACACTGCGCACTGGACACTGCTCACTGGACACTGCTCACTGGACACTGCACACTGGACACTGGACACTAGACACTGCGCACTGGACACTGCGCACTGTACACTGGACACTGCGCACTGGACACTGCGCACTGGACACTGCGCACTGGACACTGGACACTGCACACTGCACACTGGACACTGCGCACTGGACACTGCACAGTGGACACTGCACACTGCACACTGGACACTGCACACTGCACACTGGACACTGGACACTGCACACTGCACACTGCACACTGGACACTGCACACTGGACACTGCACACTGGACACTGCACACTGCACACTGGACACTGCGCACTGGACACTGGGCACTGGACACTGGGCACTGGACACTGCACACTGGACACTGCACACTGCACACTGGACACTGCACACTGCACACTGCACACTGGACACTGGACACTGCGCACTGCGCACTGGACACTGGACACTGCACACTGGACACTGCACACTGGACACGGGACACTGCGCACTGGACACTGCACACTGGACACTGCACACTGGACGCTGCACACTGCACACTGGACACTGCACACTGAACACTGCACACTGGACACTGGACACTGCACACTGGACACTGGGCACTGGACACTGCACACTGGACACTGGGCACTGGGCACTGCACACTGGACACTGCACACTGGACACTGGACACTGCACACTGGACACTGGGCACTGCGCACTGCACACTGGACACTGCGCACTGCACACTGGACACTGCACACTGCACACTGGACACTGCACACTGCACACTGGACACTGCACACTGGACACTGCACACTGGACACTGCACACTGGACACTGCACACTGGACACTGCACACTGGACACTGGGCACTGCACACTGGGCACTGCACACTGGACACTGCACACTGGACACTGGACACTGCGCACTGCGCACTGGACACTGCGCACTGGACACTGCGCACTGGACACTGCACACTGGACACTGCACACTGGACACTGGACACTGAGCACTGCGCACTGGACACTGCGCACTGCACACTGGACACTGCGCACTGGACACTGCGCACTGGGCACTGCGTACTGGGCACTGCACACTGCGCACTGGACACTGCTCACTGGACACTGCACACTGGACACTGGACACTAGACACTGCGCACTGGACACTGCGCACTGTACACTGGACACTGCGCACTGGACACTGCGCACTGGACACTGCGCACTGGACACTGGACACTGCACACTGCACACTGGACACTGCGCACTGGACACTGCACAGTAGACACTGGACACTGCGCACTGCACACTGGGCACTGCGCACTGGACAGTGCGCGCTGGACACTGGACACTGCACTGGGCACTGGGCACTGGCCACTGGACACTGCGCACTGGACACTGCGCACTGGACACTGGGCACTGGAAACTGGGCACTGGAAACTGGACACTAGACACTGGACACTGCACACTGCACACTGCACACTGCACACTGGACACTGGACACTGCACACTGCACACTGCACACTGGACACTGCACACTGGATACTGCACACTGCACACTGGACACTGGATACTGCGCACTGGACACTGGACACTGTGCACTGCGCACTGGGCACTGGACACTGGACACTGCACTTTGCACACTGCACACTTGACACTGCACACTGGTCACTGGACACTGCACACTGGGCACTGGACACTGCAGACTGCACACTGCACACTGCGCACTGCGCACTGGACACTGCACACTGGACACTGCACACTGCACACTGGACACTTCACACTGCACACTGGACATTGGACACTGGCCACTGGCCACTGCACACTGGACACTGGACACTGCACACTGGACACTGGACACTGCGCACTGGACACTGCACACTGGCCACTGCACACTGGCCACTGGACACTGCACACTGGACACTGCACACTGGACACTGGACACTGCACACTGGACACTGCACACTGGACACTGCACACTGGACACTGCGCACTGGACACTGCGCACTGGACACTGGACACTGGGCACTGGAAACTGGGCACTGGAAACTGGACACTGGACACTGCACACTGCACACTGGACACTGGACACTGCACACTGGACACTGCGCACTGGACACTGGACACTGCGCACTGGGCACTGGACACTGGGCACTGCACACTGGACACTGGACACTGGACACTGGACACTGCACACTGGACACTGAGCACTGGACACTGCGCACTGGACACTGCGCACTGCACACTGGACACTGTGCACTGGACACTGCGCACTGGACACTGCACACTGGACACTGGACACTAGAAACTGCGCACTGCACACTGGACACTGCGCACTGTACACTGGACACTGCGCACTGGACACTGCGCACTGCACACTGCACACTGCACACTGGACACTGCACAGTGGACACTGGACACTGGACACTGGGCACTGGAAACTGGGCACTGGAAACTGGACACTGGACACTGCACACTGCACACTGGACACTGCGCACTGGACACTGGACACTGGACACTGCACACTGGACACTGGGCACTGCACACTGGACACTGGACACTGCACACTGGACACTGCACACTGCACACTGCACACTGGACACTGCACACTGGATACTGCACACTGCACACTGCACACTGCGCACTGCACACTGGACACTGGATACTGCGCACTGGACACTGGACACTGGACACTGTACACTTTACACTGGACACTGGACACTTTACACTGGACACTGCACACTGGACACACACACTGGATACTGCGCACTGCACACTGGACACTGCGCACTGCACATTGGGCACTGCACAATTGACACTGCGCACTGGACACTGGACACTGGACACTGGACACTGCACACTGCACACTGGACACTGTTCACTTGACACTGGACACTGGACACTGCGCACTGGACACTGCACACTGCACACTGGACACTGGACACTGGACACTGCGCACTGAACACTGCGCACTGCACACTGCACACTGCACACTGGACACTGCACACTGGACACTGCACACTGCACACTGGGCACTGCACACTGGACACTGGACACTGCACACTGGGCACTGCACACTGGACACTGGACACTGGACACTGGGCACTGCACACTGGACACTGCGCACTGCACTCTGGACACTGGACACTGGACACTGCACACTGCACACTGGACACTTCACACTGGGCACTGGGCACTGCGCACTGGGCACTGGGCACTGCGCACTGGGCACTGGGCACTGCACACTGGACACTGCGCACTGCGCACTGCACTCTGGACACTGGACACTGGACACTGCACACTGAACACTGGTCACTGGATACTGGTCACTGGATACTGCACACTGCACACTGCGCGCTGCGCACTGGACACTGGGCACTGGGCACTGGGAACTGCACACTGGACACTGCGCACTGGACACTGCACACTGGACACTGGACACTGCACACTGCACACTGGACATTGGACACTGGGCACTGCACACTGGACACTGGGCACTGGACACTGCACACTGCACACTGCACACTGAACACTGCACACTGGACATTGGACACTGGGCACTGCACACTGGACACTGCACACTGCACACTGCACACTGCACACTGGACACTGGACACTGCACACTGGACATTGGACACTGCACACTGGACACTGCGCACTGCACACTGGACATTGCGCACTGCACACTGGACATTGCGCACTGGACACTGCACACTGGACACTGCACACTGGACACTGGACACTGCACACTGCACACTGCGCACTGCACACTGGACACTGCACACTGCGCACTGCACACTGGACACTGCGCACTGGACACTGCACACTGGACACTGCGCACTGGACACTGCACACTGGACACTGGACACTGCACACTGAACACTGCACACTGGACATTGGACACTGGGCACTGCACACTGGACACTGGGCACTGCACACTGGACACTGGACACTGCGCACTGCACACTGCACACTGGACACTGCGCACTGCGCACTGGACACTGCACACTGGACACTGGACACTGCGCACTGCACACTGCACACTGGACACTGGACACTGCACACTGCGCACTGGACACTGCACACTGGACACTGGACACTGCACACTGGACACGGGACACTGCGCACTGGACACTGCACACTGGACACTGCACACTGGACGCTGCACACTGCACACTGGACACTGCACACTGGACACTGCACACTGGACACTGCGCACTGCACACTGGACACTGGGCACTGGACACTGGACACTGGAAACTGCGCACTGCACACTGGACACTGGACACTGCGCACTGCACACTGCACACTGGACACTGGACACTGCAAACTTTACATTGCGCACTGCACACTTGACACTGGACACTGCACACTGGACACTGCACACTGCACACTGCGCACTGGACACTGCGCACTGCACACTTGACACTGGACACTGGACACTGCACACTGGACACTGCACACTGCACACTGGACACTTCACACTGCACACTGGACATTGGACACTGGCCACTGGCCACTGCACACTGGACACTGGACACTGCACACTGGACACTGGACACTGCGCACTGGACACTGCACACTGGCCACTGCACACTGGCCACTGGACACTGCACACTGGACACTGCACACTGGACACTGGACACTGCACACTGGACACTGCACACTGGACACTGCACACTGGACACTGCACACTGGACACTGCGCACTGGACACTGGACACTGGGCACTGGAAACTGGGCACTGGAAACTGGACACTGGACACTGCACACTGCACACTGGACACTGGACACTGCACACTGGACACTGCGCACTGGACACTGGACACTGCGCACTGGGCACTGGACATTGGGCACTGCACACTGGACACTGGACACTGGACACTGCACACTGGACACTGGATACTGAGCACTGGACACTGCGCACTGGACACTGCGCACTGCACACTGGACACTGTGCACTGGACACTGCGCACTGGACACTGCACACTGGACACTGGACACTAGAAACTGCGCACTGCACACTGGACACTGCGCACTGTACACTGGACACTGTGCACTGGACACTGCGCACTGCACACTGGACACTGCGCAGTGGACACTGGACACTGGACACTGGGCACTGGAAACTGGGCACTGGAAACTGGACACTGGACACTGCACACTGCACACTGGACACTGCGCACTGGACACTGGACACTGGACACTGGACACTGGACACTGGGCACTGCACACTGGACACTGGACACTGCACACTGGACACTGCACACTGCACACTGCACACTGGACACTGGACACTGCACACTGCACACTGGACACTGTTCACTTGACACTGGACACTGCGCACTGGACACTGCACACTGCACACTGGACACTGGACACTGGACACTGTGCACTGAACACTGCACACTGCACACTGGACACTGCACACTGGGCACTGCACACTGCACACTGGACACTGGACACTGGACACTGCACACTGGGCACTGCACACTGGACACTGGACACTGGACACTGGGCACTGCACACTGGACACTGCGCACTGCACTCTGGACACTGGACACTGGACACTGCACACTGCACACTGGACACTTCACACTGGGCACTGGGCACTGCGCACTGGGCACTGGGCACTGCGCACTGGGCACTGCGCACTGGGCACTGGGCACTGCACACTGGACACTGCGCACTGTGCACTGCACTCTGGACACTGGACACTGCACACTGAACACTGGTCACTGGATACTGCACACTGCACACTGGTCACTGGATACTGCACACTGCACACTGCGCGCTGCGCACTGGACACTGGGCACTGGGAACTGCACACTGGACACTGCGCACTGCACTCTGGACACTGGACACTGCACAATGAACACTGGACACTACATACTGGACACTGGACACTGGGCACTGCGCACTGGACAGTGCGCGCTGGGCACTGGGCACTGGGCACTGGGCACTGGACACTGCACACTGGACACTGCACACTGCACACTGCACACTGCACAATGGACACTGCACACTGCACACTGGACACTGCGCACTGCACACTGGACACTGGACACTGCACACTGGACACTGCACACTGCACACTGCACACTGGACACTGCACACTGCACACTGCACACTGGACACTGGATACTGCGCACTGGACACTGGACACTGGACACTGTACACTTTACACTGGACACTGGACACTTTACACTGGACACTGCACACTGGACACACACACTGGATACTGCGCACTGCACACTGGACACTGTGCACTGCACATTGGGCACTGCACAATTGACACTGCACACTGGACACTGGACACTGCACACTGTTCACTGGACACTGGACACTGCGCACTGGACACTGCACACTGGACACTGGACACTGGACACTGCGCACTGAACACTGCGCACTGCACACTGGACACTGCACACTGCACACTGCACACTGCACACTGGACACTGGACATTGGACACTGCACACTGGGCACTGGACACTGCACACTGGGCACTGCACACTGGACACTGGACACTGGACACTGGGCACTGCACACTGGACACTGGGCACTGCACACTGCGCACTGCACTCTGGACACTGGACACTGCACACTGCACACTGCACACTGGACACTTCACACTGGGCACTGGGCACTGCGCACTGGGCACTGGGCACTGCACACTGGACACTGCGCACTGCGTACTGCACTCTGGACACTGGACACTGGACACTGCACACTGAACACTGGTCACTGGATACTGCACACTGCACACTGGTCACTGGATACTGCACACTGCACACTGGACACTGGGAACTGGGAACTGCACACTGGACACTGCGCACTGCACTCTGGACACTGGACACTGGACACTGCACAATGAACACTGGACACTACATACTGGACACTGGACACTGGGCACTGCGCACTGGACAGTGCGCGCTGGGCACTGGGCACTGGGCACTGGGCACTGGACACTGCACACTGGACACTGCACACTGCACACTGCACACTGGACACTGCACACTGCACACTGGACACTGCACACTGGACACTGCGCACTGGACACTGCGCACTGCACACTGGACACTGTGCACTGGACACTGCACACTGGACACTGCACACTGGACACTGCACACTGCACACTGGACATTGGACACTGGGCACTGCACACTGGACACTGGGCACTGGACACTGCACACTGGACACTGGACACTGCACACTGGACACTGCACACTGGACACTGGACACTGGACACTGGACACTGCACACTGCACACTGCACACTGGACACTGCACACTGCACACTGGACACTGCACACTGGATACTGCACACTGCACACTGCACACTGCGCACTGCACACTGGACACTGGATACTGCGCACTGGACACTGGACACTGGACACTGCACACTGTGCACTGGACACTGGACACTGCACACTGTACACTTTACACTGGACACTGGACACTGCACACTGGACACTGCACACTGGACACACACACTGGACACTGCGCACTGCACACTGGACACTGCGCACTGCACATTGGGCACTGCACAATTGACACTGCGCACTGCACACTGCACACTGGACACTGGACACTGGACACTGCACACTTGACACTGGACACTGCGCACTGGACACTGCACACTGCACACTGGACACTGGACACTGGACACTGCGCACTGAACACTGCGCACTGCACACTGGACACTGCACACTGCACACTGGACACTGGACACTGGACACTGCACACTGGACACTGCACACTGCACACTGGACACTGCACACTGCACACTGGACATTGGACACTGCACACTGGGCACTGCACACTGCACACTGGACACTGGACACTGCACACTGGGCACTGCACACTGGGCACTGGGCACTGGGCACTGCGCACTGGGCACTGCACACTGGACACTGCACACTGCGCACTGCACTCTGGACACTGGACACTGGACACTGCACACTGAACACTGGTCACTGGATACTGCACACTGCACACTGGTCACTGGATACTGCACACTGCGCGCTGCGCACTGGACACTGGGCACTGGGCACTGGACACTGCACACTGGACACTGGACACTGCACACTGGACACTGGACACTGGACACTGCACACTGGACACTGCGTCCGGTGTCTAATGTCCAGTGTCTAATGTCCAGTGTCTAATGCCCAGTGTCTAATGCCCAGTGCCCGGTGTCTAATGCCCAGTGCCCAGTGTCTAATGTCCGGTGTCTAATGCCCAGTGCCCAGTGTCTAATGCCCGGTGTCTAATGCCCAGTGTCTAATGCCCAGTGCCCAGTGTCTAATGTCCGGTGTCTAATGCCCAGTGCCCAGTGTCTAATGTCAAGTGTCTAATGCCCAGTGTCTAATGTCCGGTGTCTAATGTCCGGTGCCCAGTGTCTAATGCCTGGTGTCTAATGCCCAGTGCCTAATGTCCGGTGTCTAATGCCCAGTGCCCAGTGTCTAATGTCCGGTGTCTAATGCCCAGTGCCCAGTGTCTAATGTCCCGTGTCTAATGCCCAGTGTCTAATGCCCAGTGCCCAGTGTCTAATGTCCGGTGTCTAATGCCCAGTCTCTAATGCCCGGTGTCTAATAGCCGGTGTCTAATGCCCAGTGTCTAATGCCCAGTGTCTAATGCCCAGTGCCCAGTGTCTAATGTCCGGTGTCTAATGCCCAGTGTCTAATGCCCAGTGCCCAGTGTCTAATGTCCGGTGTCTAATGCCCAGTGCCCAGTGTCTAATGCCCAGTGTCTAATGTCCGGTGTCTAATGCCCGGTGTCTAATGCCCGGTGTCTAATGCCCAGTGCCTAATGTCCGGTGTCTAATGCCCAGTGCCCAGTGTCTAATGTCCGGTGTCTAATGCCCAGTGCCCAGTGTCTAATGTCCGGTGTCTAATGCCCAGTGCCCAGTGTCTAATGTCCGGTGTCTAATGTCCGGTGCCC
This sequence comes from Sceloporus occidentalis, assembly GCA_023333645.1. Taxonomy (NCBI): domain Eukaryota; kingdom Metazoa; phylum Chordata; class Lepidosauria; order Squamata; family Phrynosomatidae; genus Sceloporus; species Sceloporus occidentalis. The sequence goes on from JALMGF010000253.1 coordinate 146,340, forward strand.
AGTGTCTAATGCCCGGTGTCTAATGCCCGGTGTCTAATGCCCAGTGTCTAATGCCCAGTGTCTAATGCCCAGTGCCCAGTGTCTAATGTCCGGTGTCTAATGCCCAGTGCCCAGTGTCTAATGTCCGGTGTCTAATGCCCAGTGCCCAGTGTCTAATGTCCGGTGTCTAATGCCCTGTGCCCAGTGTCTAATGTCCGGTGTTTAATGCCCAGTGTCTAATGCCCAGTGTCTAATGTCCGGTGTCTAATGCCCAGTGCCCAGTGTCTAATGTCCGGTGTCTAATGCCCAGTGTCTAATGCCCGGTGTCTAATGCCCAGTGTCTAATGCCCAGTGTCTAATGCCCAGTGCCCAGTGTCTAATGTCCGGTGTCTAATGCCCAGTGCTCAGTGTCTAATGTCCAGTGTCTAATGCCCAATGTCTAATGTCCGGTGTCTAATGCCCGGTGTCTAATGCCCGGTGTCTAATGCCCGGTGTCTAATGCCCAGTGCCTAATGTCCGGTGTCTAATGCCCAGTGCCCAGTGTCTAATGTCCGGTGTCTAATGCCCAGTGCCCAGTGTCTAATGTCCGGTGTCTAATGTCCGGTGCCCAGTGTCTAATGCCCGGTGTCTAATGCCCAGTGTCTAATGTCCGGTGTCTAATGTCCGGTGTCTAATGCCCAGTGCCCAGTGTCTAATGTCCGGTGTCTAATGTCCAGTGTCTAATGCCCGGTGTCTAATGCCCGGTGTCTAATGCCCAGTGTCTAATGCCCAGTGTCTAATGCCCAGTGCCCAGTGTCTAATGTCCGGTGTCTAATGCCCAGTGCCCAGTGTCTAATGTCCGGTGTCTAATGCCCAGTGCCCAGTGTCTAATGTCCGGTGTCTAATGCCCTGTGCCCAGTGTCTAATGTCCGGTGTCTAATGCCCAGTGTCTAATGCCCAGTGTCTAATGCCCAGTGTCTAATGCCCAGTGCCCAGTGTCTAATGTCCGGTGTCTAATGCCCAGTGTCTAATGCCCGGTGTCTAATGCCCGGTGTCTAATGCCCAGTGTCTAATGTCCGGTGTCTAATGCCCAGTGCCCAGTGTCTAATGTCCAGTGTCTAATGCCCAGTGCCCAGTGTCTAATGTCCGGTGTCTAATGCCCAGTGCCCAGTGTCTAATGTCCAGTGTCTAATGCCCAGTGTCTAATGTCCAGTGTCTAATGCCCAGTGCCCGGTGTCTAATGCCCAGTGCCCAGTGTCTAATGTCCAGTGTCTAATGCCCAGTGTCTAATGTCCAGTGTCTAATGCCCAGTGCCCAGTGTCTAATGTCCGGTGTCTATTGCCCAGTGTCTAATGCCCAGTGCCCAGTGTCTAATGTCCAGTGTCTAATGCCCATTGTCTAATGTCCAGTGTCTAATGCCCAGTGCCAAGTGTCTAATGTCCAGTGTCTAATGTCCAGTGTCTAATGTCCGGTGTCTAATGCCCAGTGCCCAGTGTCTAATGTCCAGTGTCTAATGTCCTTTGTCTAATGCCCAGTGCCCGGTATCTAATGCCCAGTGCCCAGTGTCTAATGCCCAGTGTCTAATGTCCGGTGCCCAGTGTCTAATGCCCAGTGCCCAGTGTCTAATGTCCAGTGTCTAATGTCCAGTGTCTAATGCCCAGTGTCTAATGCCCAGTGCCCGGTATCTAATGCCCAGTGCCCAGTGTCTAATGCCCAGTGTCTAATGTCCGGTGCCCAGTGTCTAATGCCCGGTGTCTAATGCCCAGTGTCTAATGCCCAGTGCCCAGTGTCTAATGTCCAGTGTCTAATGCCCAGTGTCTAATGTCCGGTGTCTAATGCCCAGTGCCCAGTGTCTAATGTCCGGTGTCTAATGCCCAGTGCCCAGTGTCTAATGTCCGGTGTCTAATGCCCTGTGCCCAGTGTCTAATGTCCGGTGTCTAATGCCCAGTGTCTAATGCCCAGTGTCTAATGTCCGGTGTCTAATGCCCAGTGCCCAGTGTCTCATGTCCGGTGTCTAATGCCCAGTGTCTAATGCCCGGTGTCTAATGCCCGGTGTCTAATGCCCAGTGTCTAATGTCCGGTGTCTAATGCCCAGTGCCCAGTGTCTAATGTCCAGTGTCTAATGCCCAGTGCCCAGTGTCTAATGTCCGGTGTCTAATGCCCAGTGCCCAGTGTCTAATGTCCAGTGTCTAATGCCCAGTGTCTAATGTCCAGTGTCTAATGCCCAGTGTCCGGTGTCTAATGCCCAGTGCCCAGTGTCTAATGTCCAGTGTCTAATGCCCAGTGTCTAATGTCCAGTGTCTAATGCCCAGTGCCCAGTGTCTAATGTCCGGTGTCTATTGCCCAGTGTCTAATGCCCAGTGCCCAGTGTCTAATGTCCAGTGTCTAATGCCCATTGTCTAATGTCCAGTGTCTAATGCCCAGTGCCAAGTGTCTAATGTCCAGTGTCTAATGTCCGGTGTCTAATGCCCAGTGCCCAGTGTCTAATGTCCAGTGTCTAATGTCCAGTGTCTAATGCCCAGTGTCTAATGCCCAGTGCCCGGTATCTAATGCCCAGTGCCCAGTGTCTAATGCCCAGTGTCTAATGTCCGGTGCCCAGTGTCTAATGCCCGGTGTCTAATGCCCAGTGTCTAATGCCCAGTGCCCAGTGTCTAATGTCCAGTGTCTAATGCCCAGTGTCTAATGTCCGGTGTCTAATGTCCGGTGCCCAGTGTCTAATGCCCGGTGTCTAATGCCCAGTGCCTAATGTCCGGTGTCTAATGCCCAGTGCCCAGTGTCTAATGTCCGGTGTCTAATGCCCAGTGTCTAATGCCCGGTGTCTAATGCCCAGTGCCCAGTGTCTAATGTCCAGTGTCTAATGCCCAGTGTCTAATGTCCGGTGTCTAATGTCCGGTGCCCAGTGTCTAATGCCCGGTGTCTAATGCCCAGTGCCTAATGTCCGGTGTCTAATGCCCAGTGCCCAGTGTCTAATGTCCGGTGTCTAATGCCCAGTGCCCAGTGTCTAATGTCCGGTGTCTAATGCCCAGTCTCTAATGCCCGGTGTCTAATGCCCAGTGTCTAATGCCCAGTGTCTAATGCCCAGTGCCCAGTGTTTAATGTCCGGTGTCTAATGCCCAGTGTCTAATGCCCAGTGCCCAGTGTCTAATGTCCGGTGTCTAATGCCCAGTGCCCAGTGTCTAATGTCCGGTGTCTAATGCCCAGTGCCCAGTGTCTAATGTCCGGTGTCCAATGTCCGGTGCCCAGTGTCTAATGCCCGGTGTCTAATGCCCAGTGCCTAATGTCCGGTGTCTAATGCCCAGTGCCCAGTGTCTAATGTCCGGTGTCTAATGCCCAGTGCCCAGTGTCTAATGTCCGGTGTCTAATGCCCAGTGCCCAGTGTCTAATGTCCTGTGTCTAATGCCCAGTGCCCAGTGTCTAATGCCCAGTGTCTAATGCCCAGTGAACAGTGTCTAATGCCCAGTGTCTAGTGTCTAATGCCCAGTGCCTAGTGCCCAGTGTCTAATGCCTAATGCCCAGTGCCCAGTGTCTAATGCCCAGTGCCCAGTGTCTAATACCCAGTGTCTAATGCCCAGCGTCTAATGCCCAGTGCCTAGTGCCCAGTGTCTAGTGCCCAGCGTCTAGTGCCCAATTCCCAGCGTCTAGTGCCCAGTGCCAAGTGTCTAATTCCCAGTGCCCAGTGTCTAATGTCCAGTGTCTAATGCCCAGTGCCCAGTGTCTAATGTCCGGTGTCTAATGCCCAGTGCCCAGTGTCTAATGTCCGGTGTCTAATGTCCGGTGCCCAGTGTCTAATGCCCGGTGTCTAATGCCCAGTGTCTAATGTCCGGTGTCTAATGCCCAGTGCCCAGTGTCAAATGTCCGGTGTCTAATGTCCGGTGCCCAGTGTCTAATGTCCAGTGCCTAATGCGCAGTGTCTAATGTCCGGTGTCTAATGCCCGGTGTCTAATGCCCAGTGTCTAATGCCCGGTGTCTAATGCCCAGTGTCTAATGTCCGGTGTCTAATGCCCAGTGTCTAATGCCCAGTGCCCAGTGTCTAATGTCCGGTGTCTAATGCCCAGTGTCTAATGCCCAGTGCCCAGTGTCTAATGTCCAGTGTCTAATGCCCAGTGACCAGTGTATAATGTCCGGTGTCTAATGCCCAGTGCCCAGTGTCTAATGTCCGGTGTCTAATGTCCGGTGCCCAGTGTCTAATGCCCGGTGTCTAATGCCCAGTGTCTAATGTCCGGTGTCTAATGCCCAGTGCCCAGTGTCTAATGTCCGGTGTCTAATGTCCGGTGCCCAGTGTCTAATGTCCAGTGTCTAATGCCCAGTGTCTAATGTCCGGTGTCTAATGTCCGGTGCCCAGTGTCTAATGCCCGGTGTCTAATGCCCAGTGCCCAGTGTCTAATGTCCGGTGCCCAGTGTCTAATGCCCGGTGTCTAATGCCCAGTGTCTAATGTCCAGTGCCCGGTGTCTAATGTCCAGTGTCTAATGCCCAGTGTCTAGACACTGGGCACTGGGCATTAGACACCGGGCACTGGGCATTAGACACTGGACATTAATGTCCAGTGTCTAATGCCCAGTGTCTAATGTCCAGTGTCTAATGCCCAGTGCCCGGTGTCTAATGTCCAGTGTCTAATGCCCAGTGTCTAGACACTGGGCACTGGGCATTAGACACCGGACATTAGACACTGGGCACTCTGCATTAGACACCGGACATTAGACACTGGGCACTGGGCATTAGACACCGGACATTAGACACTGGGCATTGGGCATTAGACACCGGACATTAGACACTGGGCATTAGACACCGGGCATTAGACACCGGGCATTAGACACCGGACATTAGACACTGGGCACTGGGCATTAGACACCGGACATTAGACACTGGGCACAGGGCATTAGACACCGGACATTAGACACTGGGCATTAGACACCGGACATTAGACACTGGGCACTGGGCATTAGACACCGGACATTAGACACTGGGCACTGGGCATTAGACACCGGACATTAGACACTGGGCACTGGGCATTAGACACCTGGCATTAGACACCGGGCATTAGACACTGGGCATTAGACACCGGACATTAGACACTGGGCACTGGGCATTAGACACCGGACATTAGACACTGGGCACTGGGCATTAGACACCGGGCATTAGACACTGGGCATTAGACACCGGACATTAGACACTGGGCACTGGGCATTAGACACCGGACGCAGTGTCCAGTGTGCAGTGTCCAGTGTCCAGTGTCCAGTGTGCAGTGGCCATTAGACACTGGGCACAGGGCATTAGACACCGGACATTAGACACTGGGCATTAGACACCGGACATTAGACACTGGGCACTGGGCATTAGACACCGGACATTAGACACTGGGCACTGGGCATTAGACACCGGACATTAGACACTGGGCACTGGGCATTAGACACCGGGCATTAGACACCGGGCATTAGACACTGGGCATTAGACACCGGACATTAGACACTGGGCACTGGGCATTAGACACCGGACATTAGACACTGGGCACTGGGCATTAGACACCGGGCATTAGACACTGGGCATTAGACACCGGACATTAGACACTGGGCACTGGGCATTAGACACCGGACGCAGTGTCCAGTGTGCAGTGTCCAGTGTCCAGTGTCCAGTGTGCAGTGGCCAGTGTGCAGTGTCCAGTGTCCAGTGTCCAGTGTCCAGTGTGCAGTGCGCAGTGCGCAGTGTGCAGTGTGCAGTGTCCAGTGCCCAGTGTGCAGTTTCCAGTGTGCAGTGTCCAGTGCCCAGTGTCCAGTGTGCAGTGTCCAGTGTCCAGTGTCCAGTGCGCAGTGTCCAGTGTGCAGTGTGCAGTGTCCAGTGTGCAGTGTCCAGTGTCCAGTGCGCAGTGTCCAGTGCGCAGTGTGCACTGTCCAGTGTGCAGTGCGCAATGTCCAGTGTGCAGTGCGCAGTGTCCAGTGTGCAGTGCGCAATGTGCAGTGGGCAGTGTCCAGTGCGCAGTGTCCAGTGTCCAGTGTGCAGTGTCCAGTGTCCAGTGTTCAGTGTGCAGTGTGCAGTGCACAGTGTCCAGTGTCCAGTGTCCAGTGTCCAGTGAGCAGTGTCTAGTGTGCAGTGTCCAGTGTGCAGTGTGCAGTGCGCAGTGTCCAGTGTCCAGTGTGCAGTGCGCAGTGTCCAGTGTGCAGTGTGCAGTGTCCAGTGTCCAATGCGTAGTGTCCAGTGTCCAGGGTCCAGTGTCCAGTGTGCAGTGTGCAGTGCGCAGTGTCCAGTGTGCAGTGCGCAGTGCGCAGTGTCCAGTGCGCAGTGTCCAGTGTCCAGTGTCCAGTGTGCAGTGTGCAGTGTGCAGTGTCCAGTGTGCAGTGTGCAGTGTCCAGTGTGCAGTGTGCAGTGTCCAGTGCGCAGTGTGCAGTGTGCAGTGTGCAGTGCCCAGTGTGCAGTGTGCAGTGTCCAGTGTGCAGTGTGCAGTGTCCAGTGTGCAGTGCGCAGTGTCCAGTGTGCAGTGTGCAGTGACCAGTGTGCAGTATCCAGTGACCAGTGTTCAGTGTGCAGTGTCCAGTGTCCAGAGTGCAGTGCGCAGTGTCCAGTGTGCAGTGCCCAGTGCCCAGTGCGCAGTGCCCAGTGTCGAGTGCCCAGTGTGAAGTGTCCAGTGTGCAGTGTGCAGTGTGCAGTGTCCAGAGTGCAGTGTCCAGTGCGCAGTGCCCAGTGTGCAGTGTCCAGTGTCCACTGTGCAGTGCCCAGTGTCCAGTGTCCAGTGTCCAGTGTGCAGTGCCCAGTGCCCAGTGTGCAGTGTCCAATGTCCAGTGTCCAGTGTGCAGTGTCCAGTGTGCGGTGTCCAGTGTGCAGTGTCCAGTGTGCAGTGTGCAGTGTGCAGTGTGCAGTGTGCAGTGTCCAGTGTGCAGTGTGCAGTGTGCAGTGTTCAGTGTGCAGTGTCCAGTGCGCAGTGTCCAGTGTCCAGTGTGCAGTGTGCAGTGTCCAGTGCGCAGTGTCCAGTGTCCAGTGTACAGTGTCCTGTGTGCAGTGTCCAGTGTCCAGTGTCCAGTGTGCAGTGCGCAGTGTCCATTGTGCAGTGCCCAATGTGCAGTGCGCAGTGTCCATTGTGCAGTGCGCAGTGTCCAGTGTGTGTGTCCAGTGTGCAGTGTCCAGTGCGCAGTGTCCAGTGTCCAGTGTGCAGTGTGCAGTATCCAGTGTGCAGTGTGCAGTGTCCAGTGCCCAGTGTCCAGTGCCCAGTGCGCAGTGTCCAGTGTGCAGTGTCCAGTGTGCAGTGTCCAGTGTGCAGTGTCCAGTGTCCAATGCGCAATGTCCAGTGCGCTGTGTCCAGTGTGCAGTGTCCAGTGTGCAGTGTCCAGTGCGAAGTATCCAGTGTGCAGTGTCCAGTGTGCAGTGTGCAGTGTCCAGTGCGCAGTGTCCAGTGCGCAGTGTCCAGTGCGCAGTGCGCAGTGTGCAGTGTCCAGTGCCCAGTGTCCAGTGTGCAGTGCGCAGTGTCCAGTGTGCAGTGCCCAGTGTTCAGTGTCCAGTGTGCAGTATCCAGTGCGCAGTGTCCAGTGCGCAGTGTCCAGTGCGCAGTGTGCAGTGCGCAGTGTGCAGTCTCCAGTGTGCAGTGCCCAGTGTCCAGTGTGCAGTGCGCAGTGTCCAGTGTGCAGTGCGCAGTGCCCAGTGTGCAGTGTCCAGTGTGCAGTGCCCAGTGCCCAGTGTCCAGTGCGCAGTGTCCAGTGTGCAGTGTCCAGTGTCCAGTGTGCAGTGCCCAGTGTGCAGTGCGCATTGTCCAGTGTCCAGTGTGCAGTGTGCAGTGTGCAGTGTCCAGTGTGCAGAGTCCAGTGCCCAGTGTCCAGTGTCAACTGTCCAGTGCGCAGTGTCCAGTGTCCAGTGCGCAGTGCCCAGTGTCCAGTGTCCAGTGTGCAGTGTGCAGTGCCCAGTGTCCAGTGTGCAGTGTGCAGTGTCATTAGACACTGGGCATTAGACACCGGACATTAGACACTGGGCACTGGGCATTAGACACCGGACATTAGACACTGGGCACTGGGCATTAGACACCGGACATTAGACACTGGGCACTGGGCATTAGACACCGGGCATTAGACACCGGGCATTAGACACTGGGCATTAGACACCGGACATTAGACACTGGGCACTGGGCATTAGACACCGGACATTAGACACTGGGCACTGGGCATTAGACACCGGGCATTAGACACTGGGCATTAGACACCGGACATTAGACACTGGGCACTGGGCATTAGACACCGGACGCAGTGTCCAGTGTGCAGTGTCCAGTGTCCAGTGTCCAGTGTGCAGTGGCCAGTGTGCAGTGTCCAGTGTCCAGTGTCCAGTGTCCAGTGTGCAGTGCGCAGTGTGCAGTGTGCAGTGTCCAGTGCCCAGTGTGCAGTTTCCAGTGTGCAGTGTCCAGTGCCCAGTGTCCAGTGTGCAGTGTCCAGTGCGCAGTGTCCAGTGCGCAGTGGACACTGGACATTGGACACTGCACACTGGGCACTGGGCACTGCACACTGGACACTGCGCACTGCGCACTGCACTCTGGACACTGGACACTGCACACTGAACACTGGTCACTGGATACTGCACACTGGTCACTGGATACTGCACACTGCGCGCTGCGCACTGGGCACTGGACACTGCGCACTGCACTCTGGACACTGGACACTGGACACTGCACACTGAACACTGAACACTGGACACTACATACTGGACACTGGACACTGGGCACTGCGCACTGGACAGTGCGTGCTGGACACTGGACACTGCACTGGGCACTGGGCACTGGCCACTGGTCACTGCACACTGGACACTGCACACTGCACACTGGACACTGCGCACTGGACACTGCACACTGGACACTGCGCACTGGACACTGCACACTGGACACTGGACACTGCACACTGCACACTGCACACTGGACATTGGACACTGGGCACTGCACACTGGACACTGGGCACTGGACACTGCACACTGGACACTGGACACTGCGCACTGCACACTGGGCACTGCGCACTGGACAGTGCGCGCTGGACACTGGACACTGCACTGGGCACTGGCCACTGGGCACTGCACACTGGACACTGCACAATGCACACTGGACACTGCACACTGGACACTGCGCACTGGACACTGCACACTGGACACTGCGCACTGGACACTGCACACTGGACACTGGACACTGCACACTGCACACTGCACACTGCACACTGGACATTGGACACTGGGCACTGCACACTGGACACTGGGCACTGGACACTGCACACTGGACACTGGACACTGCGCACTGCACACTGCACACTGGACACTGGACACTGCGCACTGGACACTGCACACTGGACACTGGACACTGCACACTGGACACGGGACACTGCACACTGGACACTGTGCACTGGACACTGCACACTGGACACTGCACACTAGACGCTGCACACTGCACACTGGACACTGCACACTGGACACTGCACACTGGACACTGGACAATGCGCACTGCACACTGGGCACTGCACACTGGACACTGGACACTGCACACTGGACACTGCGCACTGGACACTGGGCACTGGGCACTGCACACTGGACACTGCACACTGCACACTGGACACTGGACACTGCACACTGGACACTGGACACTGGGCACTGCGCACTGCACACTGGACACTGCGCACTGCACACTGGACACTGGGCACTGCACACTGGAGACTGCACACTGCGCACTGCGCACTGGACACTGCGCACTGGACACTGCACACTGGACACTGCACACTGGACACTGCACACTGGACACTGCACACTGGACACTGGGCACTGCACACTGGACACTGCGCACTGCACACTGGACACTGGGCACTGCACACTGCACACTGCTCACTGGACACTGCGCACTGGACACTGCACACTGGACACTGCGCACTGCGCACTGCACTCTGGACACTGGTCACTGGATACTGCACACTGGTCACTGGATACTGCACACTGGTCACTGGATACTGCACACTGCACACTGCGCGCTGCGCACTGGGCACTGGGCACTGGACACTGCGCACTGCACTCTGGACACTGGACACTGGACACTGGACACTGCACACTGAACACTGAACACTGGACACTACGTACTGGACACTGGACACTGGGCACTGCGCACTGGACAGTGCGCGCTGGACACTGGACACTGCACTGGGCACTGCGCACTGGCCACTGGGCACTGCACACTGGACACTGCACACTGGACACTGCACACTGCACACTGCGCACTGGACACTGCACACTGGACACTGCGCACTGGACACTGCACACTGGACACTGGACACTGCACACTGCACACTGAACACTGCACACTGGACATTGCACACTGGGCACTGCACACTGGACACTGGGCACTGGACACTGCACACTGGACACTGGACACTGCGCACTGCACACTGCACACTGGACACTGCGCACTGCGCACTGGACACTGCACACTGGACACTGGACACTGCGCACTGCACACTGCACACTGGACACTGCGCACTGCGCACTGGACACTGGACACTGGACACTGCACACTGGACACGGGACACTGCACACTGGACACTGCGCACTGGACACTGCACACTGGACACTGCACACTGGACGCTGCACACTGCACACTGGACACTGCACACTGGACACTGCACACTGGACACTGCACACTGGACACTGCGCACTGCACACTGGACACTGGGCACTGGACACTGGACACTGCACACTGGACACTGCGCACTGGGCACTGCACACTGGACACTGCACACTGGACACTGCACACTGGACACTGGACACTGGACACTGGGCACTGCACACTGGACACTGCGCACTGCACACTGGACACTGGGCACTGCACACTGCACACTGCACACTGGACACTGCGCACTGGACACTGGACACTGCACACTGGACACTGCACACTGGACACTGCACACTGGACACTGGGCACTGCACACTGGACACTGCGCACTGCACACTGGACACTGGGCACTGCGCACTGGACACTGCACACTGCGCACTGCGCACTGGACACTGCGCACTGGACACTGCACACTGCACACTGGACACTGCACACTGGATACTTCGCACTGGACACTGCACACTGGACACTGCGCACTGGACACTGGACACTGCGCACTGGACACTGGACACTGCACACTGGACACTGCACACTGCACACTGCACACTGCACACTGGACACTGCGCACTGGACACTGGGCACTGGACACTGGGCACTGGACACTGCACACTGGACACTGCACACTGCACACTGGACACTGCACACTGCACACTGGACACTGGACACTGCGCACTGCGCACTGGACACTGGACACTGCACACTGGACACTGCACACTGGACACGGGACACTGCGCACTGGACACTGCACACTGGACACTGCACACTGGACACTGCACACTGGACACTGCACACTGAACACTGCACACTGGACACTGGACACTGCACACTGCACACTGGACACTGGGCACTGGACACTGGACACTGCACACTGGACACTGGGCACTGGGCACTGCACACTGGACACTGCACACTGGACACTGGACACTGCACACTGGACACTGGGCACTGCGCACTGCACACTGGACACTGCGCACTGCACACTGGACACTGCACACTGCGCACTGCACACTGGACACTGCACACTGGACACTGCACACTGGACACTGCACACTGGACACTGCACACTGCACACTGGACACTGCACACTGGACACTGGACACTGCGCACTGCGCACTGGACACTGCGCACTGGACACTGCACACTGAACACTGCACACTGGACATTGCACACTGGGCACTGCACACTGGACACTGGGCACTGCACACTGGGCACTGCACACTGGACACTGCACACTGGACACTGGACACTGCGCACTGGACACTGCACACTGGACACTGCGCACTGGACACTGCACACTGGACACTGCACACTGGACACTGCACACTGGACACTGAGCACTGGACACTGCGCACTGACACTGCGCACTGCACACTGGACACTGCGCACTGGACACTGCGCACTGGGCACTGCGTACTGGGCACTGCACACTGCGCACTGGACACTGCTCACTGGACACTGCTCACTGGACACTGCACACTGGACACTGGACACTAGACACTGCGCACTGGACACTGCGCACTGTACACTGGACACTGCGCACTGGACACTGCGCACTGGACACTGCGCACTGGACACTGGACACTGGACACTGCGCACTGGACACTGCACAGTGGACACTGCACACTGCACACTGGACACTGCACACTGCACACTGGACACTGGACACTGCACACTGCACACTGCACACTGGACACTGCACACTGGATACTGCACACTGCACACTGGACACTGGATACTGCGCACTGGACACTGGACACTGGACACTGCGCACTGCGCACTGGGCACTGGACACTGGACACTGGACACTGCACTTTGCACACTGCACACTTGACACTGCACACTGGTCACTGGACACTGCACACTGGGCACTGGACACTGCAGACTGCACACTGCACACTGCGCACTGCACACTGGACACTGCACACTGGACACTGCACACTGGACACTTCACACTGCACACTGGACATTGGACACTGGCCACTGGCCACTGCACACTGGCCACTGGACACTGCACACTGGACACTGGACACTGGACACTGCGCACTGGACACTGCACACTGGCCACTGCACACTGGCCACTGGACACTGCACACTGGACACTGCACACTGGACACTGGACACTGCACACTGGACACTGCACACTGGACACTGCACACTGGACACTGCGCACTGGACACTGCGCACTGGACACTGGACACTGGGCACTGGAAACTGGGCACTGGAAACTGGACACTGGACACTGCACACTGGACACTGGACACTGGACACTGCACACTGGACACTGCGCACTGGACACTGGACACTGCGCACTGGGCACTGGACACTGGGCACTGCACACTGGACACTGGACACTGGACACTGGACACTGCACACTGGACACTGAGCACTGGACACTGCGCACTGGACACTGCGCACTGCACACTGGACACTGTGCACTGGACACTGCGCACTGGACACTGCACACTGGACACTGGACACTAGAAACTGCGCACTGCACACTGGACACTGCGCACTGTACACTGGACACTGCGCACTGGACACTGCGCACTGCACACTGCACACTGCACACTGGACACTGCGCAGTGGACACTGGACACTGGACACTGGGCACTGGAAACTGGGCACTGGAAACTGGACACTGCACACTGCACACTGGACACTGCGCACTGGACACTGGACACTGGACACTGCACACTGGACACTGGGCACTGCACACTGGACACTGCACACTGGACACTGGACACTGCACACTGCGCACTGCACACTGGACACTGGATACTGCGCACTGGACACTGGACACTGTACACTTTACACTGGACACTTTACACTGGACACTGCACACTGGACACACACACTGGATACTGCGCACTGCACACTGGACACTGCGCACTGCACATTGGGCACTGCACAATTGACACTGCGCACTGGACACTGGACACTGGACACTGGACACTGCACACTGCACACTGGACACTGCGCACTGGACACTGCACACTGCACACTGGACACTGCGCACTGAACAATGCGCACTGCACACTGCACACTGGACACTGCACACTGGACACTGCACACTGCACACTGGGCACTGCACACTGCACACTGGACACTGGACACTGCACACTGGGCACTGCACACTGGACACTGGACACTGGACACTGGGCACTGGACACTGGGCACTGCACACTGGATACTGCGCACTGCACTCTGGACACTGGACACTGGACACTGCACACTGCACACTGGACACTTCACACTGGGCACTGCGCACTGGGCACTGGGCACTGCGCACTGGGCACTGGGCACTGCACACTGGACACTGCGCACTGCACTCTGGACACTGGACACTGGACACTGCGCACTGCACACTGGACATTGCGCACTGGACACTGCACACTGGACACTGGACACTGGACACTGCACACTGGACACTGGACACTGCACACTGCACACTGCACACTGGACACTGCACACTGGACACTGCACACTGGACACTGCGCACTGGACACTGCACACTGGACACTGCGCACTGGACACTGCACACTGGACACTGGACACTGCACACTGCACACTGAACACTGCACACTGGACATTGGACACTGGGCACTGGACACTGGGCACTGGACACTGCACACTGGACACTGCGCACTGCACACTGCACACTGGACACTGCGCACTGGACACTGCACACTGGACACTGGACACTGCGCACTGCACACTGCACACTGGACACTGGACACTGCGCACTGCGCACTGGACACTGCACACTGGACACTGGACACTGCACACTGGACACGGGACACTGCACACTGGACACTGCGCACTGGACACTGCACACTGGACACTGCACACTGGACGCTGCACACTGCACACTGGACACTGGACACTGCACACTGGACACTGGGCACTGCGCACTGCACACTGCACACAGCGCACTGGACACTGGACACTAGACACTGCACACTGGACACTGCACACTGGACACTGCACACTGGACACTGGACACTGCACACTGGACACTGCACACTGCGCACTGGACACTACACACTGGACACTGCGCACTGCACACTGGACACTGGACACTGCGCACTGCACACTGGACACTGCGCACTGGACACTGGACACTGGACACTGCGCACTGGACACTGCACAGTGGACACTGCACACTGCACACTGGACACTGCACACTGCACACTGGACACTGGACACTGGACACGGCGCACTGCACACTGGACACTGCGCACTGGACACTGGGCACTGCACACTGGAAACTGGACACTGCACACTGCACACTGGACACTGGACACTGCACACTGGACACTGGACACTACACACTGCGCACTGCACACTGGACACTGCACACTGGACATTGTGCACTGGACACTGCACACTGCGCACTCGACACTGCACACTGGACACTGGACACTGCACAATGCACACTGCACACTGGACACTGGACACTGCACACTGGACACTGCACACTGGACACTGCGCACTGCACACTGGACATTGCGCACTGGACACTGGACACTGCACACTCGACACTGCACACTGGACACTGGACACTGGACACTGCACACTGCACACTGCACAATGCACACTGCGCACTGGACACTGGACACTGCACACTGGACACTGCGCACTGCACACTGGACATTGCGCACTGGACACTGCACACTGGACACTGCACACTGCACACTGGACACTGCACACTGCACACTGCACACTGCAACCTGCACACTGCGCACTGGACACTGGACACTGGACACTGCACACTGCGCACTGCACACTGGACATTGCACCCTGGACACTGCACACTGGACACTGCGCACTGCACACTGCACACTGGACATTGCGCTCTGCACACTGGACACTGCACACTGGACACTGCACACTGGACACTGCACACTGGGCACTGGACACTGCGCACTGCGCACTGGACATTGCGCACTGGACACTGGACACTGGACACTGCACACTGGACACTGCACACTGCACACTGGACACTGCACACTGGACACTAGACACTGGACACTGCACACTGGACACTGGACACCGGACACTGCGCACTGCGCACTGGACACTGCGCACTGGACACTGCACACTGGACACTGCACACTGGACACTGGACACTGGACACTGGACACTGCACCATGGACACTGCACACTGGACACTGCACACTGCACACTGGACACTGCACACTGCACACTGCACACTGGACACTGGATACTGCGCACTGGACACTGGACAGTGGACACTGCACACTGCACACTGGACACTGGACACTGGGCACTGCACACTGGACACTGCGCACTGCACACTGGACACTGGGCACTGGACACTGGGCACTGCACACTGCGCACTGCACACTGCACACTGGACACTGCGCATTGGACACTGCACACTGGACGCTGCACACTGCACACTGCGCACTGCACACTGGACACTGCGCACTGGACACTGCACACTGGACACTGCACATTGCGCACTGCGCACTGGACACTGGACACTGCGCACTGCGCACTGGACACTGCACACTGGACACTGCACACTGCACACTGGACACAGCGCACTGCACACTGGACGGTGGACACTGCACACTGGACACTGCACACTGGACACTGCACACTGCACACTGCGCACTGGACACTGGACACTGCGCACTGCGCACTGGACACTGCGCACTGGACACTGTGCACTGGACACTGGACACTGCGCACTGCACACTGGACACTGCACACTGCACACTGGACACTGGATACTGCGCACTGGACACTGGACACTGGACACTGCACACTGCGCACTGGACACTGCACACTGGACACACACACTGGACACTGCGCACTGCACACTGGACACTGCGCACTGCACATTGGGCACTGCACATTGGACACTGCGCACTGCACACTGCACACTGGACACTGGACACTGCACACTGCACACTGGACACTGCACACTGCACACTGCACACTGGACACTGCACACTGCACACTGGACACTGGACACTGGACACTGCACACTGCACACTGGACACTGCACACTGGGCACTGGACACTGCACACTGGACACTGTGCACTGCACACTGGGCATTGCGCACTGCACACTGCACACTGGACACTGCACACTGGACACTGCACACTGGATACTGCACACTGCACACTGCACACTGGACACTGCGCACTGGGCACTGGACACTGCGCACTGCACACTGTGCACTGGACACTGCACACTGCACACTGCGCACTGGACACTGCGCACTGCGCACTGGACACTGCACACTGGACACTGCACACTGCGCACTGCACACTGGACACTGCACACTGGACACTGCACACTGCACACTGCACACTGCACACTGGACACTGGACACTGGGCACTGGACACTGGACACTGCACACTGGACACTGGACACTGGGCACTGCGCACTGCACACTGCACACAGCGCACTGGACACTGGACACTAGACACTGCACACTGGACACTGCACACTGGACACTGGACACTGCACACTGGACACTGCACACTGCGCACTGGACACTACACACTGGACACTGCGCACTGCACACTGGACACTGGACACTGCACACTGCGCACTGCACACTGGACACTGGACACTGCGCACTGCACACTGGACATTGCGCACTGTACACTTGACACTGGACACTGCACACTGCACACTGGACACTGCACACTGCACACTGGACACTGGACACTGGACACTGGACACTGCGCACTGCGCACTGCACACTGGACACTGCGCACTGGACACTGGACACTGCACACTGGAAACTGGACACTGCACACTGGACACTGGACACTGCACACTGCACACTGGACACTGGAAACTACACACTGCGCACTGCACACTGGACACTGCACACTGGTCATTGCGCACTGCACACTGGACACTGGACACTGCGCACTGGACACTGCGCACTGGACACTGGACACTGCGCACTGGACACTGGACACTGCACACTGGACACTGGATACTGGACACTGCACACTGCGCACTGGACACTGGACACTGCGCACTGGACACTGCGCACTGGACACTGCGCACTGGACACTGGACACTGCGCACTGGACACTGGACACTGCACACTGGACACTGGATACTGGACACTGCACACTGGACACTGGACACTGGACACTGGACACTGCACACTGGACATTGCGCACTGCACACTGGACATTGCGCACTGCACACTGGACACTGTGCACTGGACACTGGACACTGCACACTGGACACTGCGCACTGCACACTGGACATTGCGCACTGCACACTGGACACTGCACACTGCACACTGGACACTGCACACTGCACACTGGACACTGCACACTGGACACTGGACACTGGACACTACACACATGACATTGCACACTGGACAGTGCACACTGGACACTGCACACTGGACACTGCACACTGCGCACTGCACACTGGACACTGGACACTGCGCACTGCACACTGCACACTGCACACTGGACACTGGACACTGCACACTGCACACTGGACACTGGACACTGCACACTGGACACTGGACACTGGACACTGCACACTTTACATTGCGCACTGCACACTGGACACTGCACACTGGACACTGCACACTACACACTGGACACTGCACACTGCACACTGGACACTGCGCACTGCACACTGGACACTGCACACTGCACACTGGACACTGCGCACTGGACACTGGATACTGGACACTGCACACTGCACACTGGACACTGGACACTGCACACTGCACACTGGACACTGGGCACTGCACACTGCGCACTGGACACTGCACACTGGACACTGCACACTGCACACTGGACACTGGACACTGCACACTGGACACTGGACACTGAACACTGGACACTGGACACTGGACACTGGACACTGCACACTGGACACTGCGCACTGGACACTGCACACTGCACACTGGACACTGGACACTGGGCACTGCACACTGGACACTGCACACTGCACACTGCACACTGCACACTGCGCACTGGACACTGCACACTGCACACTGGACACTGGACACTGGACACTACACACTGCGCACTGGACACTTGACACTGGACACTGCACACTGGACACTGGGCACTGCACACTGGACACTGGTCACTGGACACTGCACACTGGACACTGGACACTGCACACTGGACACTGGACACTGGACACTGCACACTGCGCACTGCAAACTGGACATTGCGCACTGCACACTGGACACTGGACACTGCACACTGGACACTGGACACTGCACACTGGACACTGCGCACTGCACACTGCACACTGGACATTGCGCACTGCACACTGCACACTGCACACTGCACACTGGACACTGCACACTGGACACTGGACACTGGACACTGCACACTGGACACTGGACACTGCACACTGCACACTGGACACTGCACACTGGAAACTGCGCACTGCACACTGGACACTGGACACTGCGCACTGCACACTGCACACTGGACACTGGACACTGCACACTGCACACTGGACACTGGACACTGGACACTGCACACTGGACACTACACACTGCGCACTGCACACTGGACACTGCACACTTTACATTGCGCACTGCACACTTGACACTGGACACTGCACACTGGACACTGCACACTGGACACTGGACACTGCACACTGGACACTGCGCACTGCGCACTGGACACTGGACACTGCACACTGCACACTGGACACTGCACACTGCACACTGGACACTGCGCACTGGACACTGCACACTGCACACTGCACACTGGACACTGCACACTGGACACTGGACACTAGACACTGGACACTGGACACTGCGCACTGGACACTGGACACTGGGCACTGGGCACTGGACACTGGACACTGGACACTGCACACTGGACACTGGGCACTGGACACTGCACACTGCACACTGCACACTGCGCACTGGACACTGCACACTGCACACTGGACACTGGACACTGCACACTGGACACTACACACTGCGCACTGCACACTGGACACTGCACACTTTACATTGCGCACTGCACACTGGACACTGCACACTGGACACTGCACACTGGACACTGGACACTGCGCACTGGACACTGCGCACTGTGCACTACACACTGGACACTGCGCACTGCACACTGGACACTGCACACTGGACACTGCACACTGCGCACTGCGCACTGCACACTGCACACTGGACACTGGACCCTGGACACTGGACACTACGCATTGGACACTGGACACTGCACACTGCACACTGGACACTGCGCACTGCACACTGGACACTGGACACTGCGCACTGCACACTGCACACTGGACACTGCACACTGGACACTGCTCACTGGACACTGGACACTGTGCACTGCACACTGCACACTGCACACTGCACACTGGACACTGAACACTGGACACTGGACACTGGACACTGGACACTGCACACTGGACACTGCGCACTGCACATTGCGCACTGCACACTGGACACTGCGCACTGCACACTGGACATTGCGCACTGCACACTGGACAGTGCACACTGCGCACTGGACACTGCGCACTGCACACTGGACACTGCGCACTGGACACTGCACACTGCGCACTGGACACTGGACACTGCACACTGGACACTGCACACTGCACACTGGACACTGCGCACTGGACACTGGACACTGGACACTGCACACTGGACACTGGGCACTGGACACTGCACACTGGAAACTGCACACTGGTCACTGGACACTGCACACTGGGCACTGGACACTGCACACTGCACACTGCACACTGCGCACTGCGCACTGCGCACTGCACACTGGACACTGGACACTGGACACTGCACACTGGCCACTGCACACTGGACACTGGACACTGCACACTGGACACTGCGTCCGGTGTCTAATGCCCAGTGCCCAGTGTCTAATGTCCGGTGTCTAATGCCCAGTGTCTAATGCCCGGTGTCTAATGCCCAGTGCCCAGTGTCTAATGTCCGGTGTCTAATGCCCAGTGCCCAGTGTCTAATGTCCGGTGTCTAATGCCCGGTGTCTAATGCCCAGTGCCCAGTGTCTAATGTCCGGTGTCTAATGCCCAGTGCCCAGTGTCTAATGTCCGGTGTCTAATGCCCAGTGCCCAGTGTCTAATGTCCGGTGTCTAATGCCCAGTGTCTAATGTCCGGTGTCTAATTCCCTGTGCCCAGTGTCTAATGGCCACTGCACACTGGACACTGGACACTGGACACTGCACACTGGACACTGCGTCCGGTGTCTAATGCCCAGTGCCCAGTGTCTAATGTCCGGTGTCTAATGCCCAGTGTCTAATGCCCGGTGTCTAATGCCCAGTGCCCAGTGTCTAATGTCCGGTGTCTAATGCCCAGTGCCCAGTGTCTAATGTCCGGTGTCTAATGCCCGGTGTCTAATGCCCAGTGCCCAGTGTCTAATGTCCGGTGTCTAATGCCCAGTGCCCAGTGTCTAATGTCCGGTGTCTAATGCCCAGTGCCCAGTGTCTAATGTCCGGTGTCTAATGCCCAGTGTCTAATGTCCGGTGTCTAATTCCCTGTGCCCAGTGTCTAATGGCCACTGCACACTGGACACTGGACACTGGACACTGCACACTGGACACTGCGTCCGGTGTCTAATGCCCAGTGCCCAGTGTCTAATGTCCGGTGTCTAATGCCCAGTGTCTAATGCCCGGTGTCTAATGCCCAGTGCCCAGTGTCTAATGTCCGGTGTCTAATGCCCAGTGCCCAGTGTCTAATGTCCGGTGTCTAATGCCCAGTGTCTAATGCCCGGTGTCTAATGCCCAGTGCCCAGTGTCTAATGTCCGGTGTCTAATGCCCAGTGCCCAGTGTCTAATGTCCGGTGTCTAATGCCCGGTGTCTAATGCCCAGTGCCCAGTGTCTAATGTCCGGTGTCTAATGCCCAGTGCCCAGTGTCTAATGTCCGGTGTCTAATGCCCAGTGCCCAGTGTCTAATGTCCGGTGTCTAATGCCCAGTGTCTAATGTCCGGTGTCTAATTCCCTGTGCCCAGTGTCTAATGGCCACTGCACACTGGACACTGGACACTGGACACTGCACACTGGACACTGCGTCCGGTGTCTAATGCCCAGTGCCCAGTGTCTAATGTCCGGTGTCTAATGCCCAGTGTCTAATGCCCGGTGTCTAATGCCCAGTGCCCAGTGTCTAATGTCCGGTGTCTAATGCCCAGTGCCCAGTGTCTAATGTCCGGTGTCTAATGCCCAGTGTCTAATGCCCGGTGTCTAATGCCCGGTGTCTAATGCCCAGTGCCCAGTGTCTAATGTCCGGTGTCTAATGCCCAGTGCCCAGTGTCTAATGTCCGGTGTCTAATGCCCAGTGCCCAGTGTCTAATGTCCGGTGTCTAATGCCCAGTGTCTAATGTCCGGTGTCTAATGCCCTGTGCCCAGTGTCTAATGTCCGGTGTCTAATGCCCAGTGCTCAGTGTCTAATGTCCGGTGTCTAATGCCCAGTGTCTAATGCCCGGTGTCTAATGCCCGGTGTCTAATGCCCAGTGTCTAATGTCCGGTGTCTAATGCCCAGTGCCCAGTGTCTAATGTCCGGTGTCTAATGCAGAGTGCCCAGTGTCTAATGTCCGGTGTCTAATGCCCAGTGCCCAGTGTCTAGACACTGGGCATTAGACACTGGACATTAGACACCGGGCACTGGGCATTAGACACTGGACATTAGACACTGGGCATTAGACACTGGACATTAATGTCCAGTGTCTAATGCCCAGTGCCCGGTGTCTAATGCCCAGTGCCCAGTGTCTAGACACTGGGCATTAGACACTGGACATTAGACACCGGGCACTGGACATTAGACACTGGGCATTAGACACCGGGCATTAGACACTGGGCACCGGACATTAGACACTGGGCACTGGGCATTAGACACCGGGCATTAGACACTGGGCACCGGACATTAGACACCGGACATTAGACACTGGGCATTAGACACTGGACATTAGACACTGGGCACCGGACATTAGACACCGGACATTAGACACTGGGCACTGGGCATTAGACACCGGACATTAGACACTGGGCACTGGGCATTAGACACTGGACATTAGACACTGGGCACTGGGCATTAGACACTGGGCATTAGACACCGGACATTAGACACTGGGCACTGGGCATTAGACACCGGACATTAGACACTGGGCATTAGACACCGGGCATTAGACACTGGGCATTAGACACCGGGCATTAGACACTGGGCACCGGACATTAGACACCGGACATTAGACACTGCGCATTAGGCACTGGACATTAGACACTGGGCACCGGACATTAGACACCGGACATTTGACACTGGGCACTGGGCATTAGACACCGGACATTAGACACTGGGCATTAGACACCGGGCATTAGACACTGGGCACCGGACATTAAACACCGGACATTAGACACTGGGCACTGGGCATTAGACACCGGACATTAGACACTGGGCACTGGGCATTAGACACTGGACATTAGACACTGGGCACTGGGCATTAGACACTTGGCACTGGGCACTAGACGCTGGGAATTGGGCACTAGACGCTGGGCACTAGACACTGGGCACTAGGCACTGGGCATTAGACGCTGGGCATTAGACACTGGGCATTAGACACTGGGCATTAGACACTGGGCACTGGGCATTAGGCATTAGACACTGGGCACTAGGCACTGGGCATTAGACACTAGACACTGGGCATTAGACACTGTTCACTGGGCATTAGACACTGGGCATTAGACACTGGGCACTGGGCATTAGACACAGGACATTAGACACTGGGCACTGGGCATTAGACACCGGACATTAGACACTGGGCACTGGGCATTAGACACCGGACATTAGACACTGGGCACTGGGCATTAGACACCGGACATTAGGCACTGGGCATTAGACACCGGGCATTAGACACTGGGCACCGGACATTGGACACCGGACATTAGACACTGGGCACTGGGCATTAGACACCGGACATTAGACACTGGGCACTGGGCATTAGACACCGGACATTAGACACTGGGCACTGGGCATTAGACACTGGGCATTAGACACCGGACATTAAACACTGGGCACTGGGCATTAGACACTGGGCATTAGACACTGGGCATTAGACACCGGGCATTAGAGACTGGGCATTAGACACCGGACATTAGACACTAGGCACTGGGCATTAGACACCGAACATTAGACACTGGGCACTGGGCATTAGACACCGGACATTAGGCACTGGGCATTAGACACCGGGCATTAGACACTGGGCACCGGACATTAGACACCGGACATTAGACACTGGGCATTAGACACTGGACATTAGACACTGGGCACTGGGCATTAGACACCGGGCATTAGACACTGGGCATTAGACACTGGACATTAGACACTGGGCACTGGGCATTAGACACCGGACATTAGACACTGGACATTAGACACTGGACATTAGACACTTGGCACTGGGCATTAGACACTGGACATTAGACAATGGGCATTAGACACTGGACATTAGACACTGGGCACTGGGCATTAGACACTGGGCAATAGACACCGGACATTAGACACTGGGCACTGGGCATTAGACACTGGACATTAGACACTGGGCATTAGACACTGGACATTAGACACTGGGTACTGGGCATTAGACACCGGGCACTGGGCATTAGACACTGGACATTAGACACTGGGCATTAGACACTGGACATTAGACACTGGGCACTGGGCATTAGACACCGGACATTAGACACTGGGCACTGGGCATTAGACACTGGACATTAGACACTGGGCACTGGGCATTAGACACCGGACATTAGACACTGGGCATTAGACACCGGGCATTAGACACCGGGCATTAGACACTGGGCATTAGACACCGGACATTAGACACTGGGCATTAGACACTGGGCATTAGACACCGGACATTAGACACTGGGCACAGGGCATTAGACACCGGACATTAGACACTGGGCACTGGGCATTAGACACCGGACATTAGACACTGGGCACTGGGCATTAGACACCGGACATTAGACACTGGGCACTGGGCATTAGACACTGGGCATTAGACACTGGGCATTAGACACCGGGCATTAGACACCGGGCATTAGACACTGGACATTAGACACCGGACATTAGACACTGGGCACTGGGCATTAGACACCGGACATTAGACACTGGGCATTAGACACCGGGCATTAGACACTGGGCACCGGACATTAGACACCGGACATTAGACACTGGGCACTGGGCATTAGACACCGGACATTAGACACTGGGCACTGGGCATTAGACACCGGACATTAGGCACTGGGCATTAGACACCGGGCATTAGACACCGGGCATTAGACACCGGACATTAGACACTGGGCATTAGACACTGGACATTAGACACTGGGCACTGGGCATTAGACACCGTACATTAGACACTGGGCACTGGGCATTAGACACCGGACATTAGACACTGGGCACTGGGCATTAGACACTGGGCATTAGACACTGGGCATTAGACACTGGGCATTAGACACCGGACATTAGACACTGGGCACTGGGCATTAGACACCGGACATTAGACACTGGGCATTAGACACTGGGCATTAAACACCGGACATTAGACACAGGGCACAGGGCATTAGACACCGGACATTAGACACTGGGCACTGGGCATTAGACACCGGACATTAGACACTGGGCACTGGGCATTAGACACCGGACATTAGACACTGGGCACTGGGCATTAGACACTGGGCATTAGACACTGGGCATTAGACACCGGGCATTAGACACCGGGCATTAGACACTGGGCATTAGACACCGGACATTAGACACTGGGCACTGGGCATTAGACACCGGACATTAGACACTGGGCATTAGACACCGGGCATTAGACACTGGGCACCGGACATTAGACACCGGACATTAGACACTGGGCACTGGGCATTAGACACCGGACATTAGACACTGGGCACTGGGCATTAGACACCGGACATTAGACACTGGGCACTGGGCATTAGACACCGGACATTAGGCACTGGGCATTAGACACCGGGCATTAGACACCGGGCATTAGACACCGGGCATTACACACCGGACATTAGACACTGGGCATTAGACACTGGGCACTGGGCATTAGACACCGGACATTAGACACTGGGCACTGGGCATTAGACACTGGGCATTAGACACCGGACATTAGACACTGGGCACTGGGCATTAGACACTGGGCATTAGACACTGGGCATTAGACACTGGGCATTAGACACCGGGCATTAGACACCGGGCATTAGAGACTGGGCATTAGACACCGGACATTAGACACTGGGCACTGGGCATTAGACACTGGGCATTAGACACGGGACATTAGACACTGGGCACTGGGCATTAGACACCGGACATTAGACACTGGGCACTGGGCATTAGACACCGGACATTAGGCACTGGGCATTAGACACCAGGCATTAGACACTGGGCACTGGGCATTAGACACTGGGCATTAGGCACGGGACATTAGACACTGGGCACTGGGCATTAGACACCGGACATTAGACACTGGGCACTGGGCATTAGACACTGGGCATTAGACACCGGGCATTAGACACTGGGCACTGGGCATTAGACACCGGACATTAGACACTGGGCACTGGGCATTAGACACCGGGCACTGGGCATTAGACACTGGGCATTAGACACTGGTCATTAGACACTGGACATTAGACACCGGACGCAGTGTCCAGTGTGCAGTGTCCAGTGTCCAGTGTCCAGTGTGCAGTGTCCAGTGTGCAGTGTCCAGTGTGCAGTGCGCAGTATCCAGTGTGTGTGTCCAGTGTGCAGTGTCCAGTGTAAAGTGTCCAGTGTCCAGTGTAAAGTGTACAGTGTCCAGTGTCCAGTGTCCAGTGCGCAGTATCCAGTGTCCAGTGTGCAGTGCGCAGTGTGCAGTGTGCAGTGTGCAGTATCCAGTGTGCAGTGTGCAGTGTCCAGTGTGCAGTGTCCAGTGTCCAGTGTGCAGTGCCCAGTGTCCAGTGTGCAGTGTCCAGTGTCCAGTGCGCAGTGTCCAGTGTGCAGTGCGCAGTTTCTAGTGTCCAGTGTCCAGTGTGCAGTGTCCAGTGCGCAGTGTCCAGTGCACAGTGTCCAGTGTGCAGTGCGCAGTGTCCAGTGCGCAGTGTCCAGTGCTCAGTGTCCAGTGTCCAGTGTGCAGTGTCCAGTGTCCAGTGTCCAGTGTCCAGTGTGCAGTGCCCAGTGTCCAGTGCCCAGTGCGCAGTGTCCAGTGTCCAGTGCGCAGTGTCCAGTGTGCAGTGTCCAGTGTCCAGTGTGCAGTGTGCAGTGTCCAGTGTCCAGTTTCCAGTGCCC
This sequence comes from Sceloporus occidentalis, assembly GCA_023333645.1. Classification (NCBI taxonomy): domain Eukaryota; kingdom Metazoa; phylum Chordata; class Lepidosauria; order Squamata; family Phrynosomatidae; genus Sceloporus; species Sceloporus occidentalis. Next base: position 173,211 of record JALMGF010000253.1, read on the forward strand.
AGTTTCCAGTGCCCAGTGTCCAGTGTCCAGTGCGCAGTGTCCAGTGTGCAGTGTCCAGTGTGCAGTGTCCAGTGTCCAGTGTGCAGTGTCCAGTGTGCAGTGTCCAGTGGCCAGTGTGCAGTGGCCAGTGTGCAGTGTCCAGTGCGCAGTGTCCAGTGTCCAGTGTGCAGTGTCCAGTGGCCAGTGTCCAATGTCCAGTGTGCAGTGTGAAGTGTCCAGTGTGCAGTGTGCAGTGTCCAGTGTGCAGTGTCCAGTGCGCAGTGTGCAGTGTGCAGTCTGCAGTGTCCAGTGCCCAGTGTGCAGTGTCCAGTGACCAGTGTGCAGTGTCAAGTGTCCAGTTTCCAGTGCCCAGTTTCCAGTGCCCAGTGTCCAGTGTCCAGTGCGCAGTGTCCAGTGTGCAGTGTCCAGTGTGCAGTGTCCAGTGTGCAGTGTCCAGTGTGCAGTGTCCAGTGGCCAGTGTGCAGTGGCCAGTGTGAAGTGTCCAGTGTGCAGTGTGCAGTGTCCAGTGTGCAGTGTCCAGTGCGCAGTGCGCAGTGTGCAGTGTGCAGTCTGCAGTGTCCAGTGCCCAGTGTGCAGTGTCCAGTGACCAGTGTGCAGTGTCAAGTGTGCAGTGTTCAAAGTGCAGTGTCCAGTGTCCAGTGCCCAGTGCGCAGTGCGCAGTGTCCAGTGTCCAGTGTCCAGTGCGCAGTGTCCAGTGTCCAGTGTGCAGTGTGCAGTATCCAGTGTGCAGTGTCCAGTGTGCAGTGTGCAGTGTCCAGTGTGCAGTGTCCAGTGTGCAGTGTCCACTGTGCAGTGTCCAGTGCGCAGTGTCCAGTGTGCAGTGTGCAGTGTCCAGTGTCCAGTGCGCAGTGTCCAGTGCGCAGTGTCCAGTGCGCAGTGTCCAGTGTACAGTGCGCAGTGTCCAGTGCGCAGTGTCTAGTGTCCAGTGTCCAGTATGCAGTGTCCAGTGAGCAGTGTCCAGTGAGCAGTGTCCAGTGCGCAGTGTGCAGTGCCCAGTACACAGTGCCCAGTGCGCAGTGTCCAGTGCGCAGTGTCCAGTGTGCAGTGCGCAGTGTCCAGTGCGCAGTGTCCAGTGCTCAGTGTCCAGTGTCCAGTGTGCAGTGTCCAGTGTGCAGTGTCCAGTGTGCAGTGTCCAGTGTGCAGTGTCCAGTGCGCAGTGTCCAGTGCGCAGTGTCCAGTGCGCAGTGCGCAGTGTCCAGTGTCCAGTGTGCAGTGTCCAGTGTGCAGTGCCCAGTGTGCAGTGCCCAGTGTGCAGTGTCCAGTGTGCAGTGTGCAGTGTCCAGTGTGCAGTGTCCAGTGTGCAGTGTCAAGTGTGCAGTGTCCAGTGTGCAGTGCGCAGTGTGCAGTGTCCAGTGTGCAGTGCGCAGTGTCCAGTGTGCAGTGCGCAGTGCCCAGTGTCCAGTGTCCAGTGTCCAGTGTCCAGTGTGCAGTGTCCAGTGTGCAGTGCCCAGTGCCCAGTGTCCAGTGCCCAGTGTCCAGTGTGCAGTGTCCAGTGTCCAGTGTGCAGTGTTCAGTGTGCAGTGTCCAGTGTGCAGTGTCCAGTGTGCAGTGTCCAGTGCGCAGTGTCCCGTGTCCAGTGTGCAGTGTCCAGTGTGCAGTGTCCAGTGTCCAGTGCGCAGTGCGCAGTGTCCAGTGTGCAGTGTGCAGTGTGCAGTGTGCAGTGTGCAGTGTCCAGTGTGCAGTGTCCAGTGCGCAGTGTCCAGTGTGCAGTGTGCAGTGTCCAGTGTGCAGTGTCCAGTGTGCAGTGTCCAGTGTCCAGTGCGCAGTGTCCAGTGTCCAGTGCGCAGTGTCCAGTGTGCAGTGTCCAGTGTGCAGTGTCCAGTGCGAAGTATCCAGTGTGCAGTGTCCAGTGTGCAGTGTGCAGTGTCCAGTGCGCAGTGTCCAGTGCGCAGTGTCCAGTGCGCAGTGCGCAGTGCCCAGTGTCCAGTGTGCAGTGCGCAGTGTCCAGTGTGCAGTGCCCAGTGTCCAGTGTGCAGTGTCCAGTGTGCAGTGTCCAGTGTGCAGTGTCCAGTGTGCAGTGTCCAGTGTGCAGTGTCCAGTGTGCAGTGTGCAGTGCGCAGTGTGCAGTGTCCAGTGTGCAGTGTCCTGTGTCCAGTGTGCAGTGTCCAGTGTCCAGTTTCCAGTGCCCAGTTTCCAGTGCCCAGTGTCCAGTGTCCAGTGCGCAGTGTCCAGTGTGCAGTGTCCAGTGTGCAGTGTCCAGTGTCCAGTGTGCAGTGTCCAGTGTGCAGTGTCCAGTGGCCAGTGTGCAGTGGCCAGTGTGCAGTGTCCAGTGCGCAGTGTCCAGTGTCCAGTGTGCAGTGTCCAGTGGCCAGTGTCCAATGTCCAGTGTGCAGTGTGAAGTGTCCAGTGTGCAGTGTGCAGTGTCCAGTGTGCAGTGTCCAGTGCGCAGTGCGCAGTGTGCAGTGTGCAGTCTGCAGTGTCCAGTGCCCAGTGTGCAGTGTCCAGTGACCAGTGTGCAGTGTCAAGTGTCCAGTTTCCAGTGCCCAGTTTCCAGTGCCCAGTGTCCAGTGTCCAGTGCGCAGTGTCCAGTGTGCAGTGTCCAGTGTGCAGTGTCCAGTGTGCAGTGGCCAGTGTGCAGTGTCCAGTGCGCAGTGTCCAGTGTCCAGTGTGCAGTGTCCAGTGGCCAGTGTGCAGTGTCCAGTGTGCAGTGTGAAGTGTCCAGTGTGCAGTGTGCAGTGTCCAGTGTGCAGTGTCCAGTGCGCAGTGCGCAGTGTGCAGTGTGCAGTCTGCAGTGTCCAGTGCCCAGTGTGCAGTGTCCAGTGACCAGTGTGCAGTGTCAAGTGTGCAGTGTTCAAAGTGCAGTGTCCAGTGTCCAGTGCCCAGTGCGCAGTGCGCAGTGTCCAGTGTCCAGTGTCCAGTGCGCAGTGTCCAGTGTCCAGTGTGCAGTGTGCAGTATCCAGTGTGCAGTGTCCAGTGTGCAGTGTGCAGTGTGCAGTGTCCAGTGTGCAGTGTCCAGTGTGCAGTGTCCACTGTGCAGTGTCCAGTGCGCAGTGTCCAGTGTGCAGTGTGCAGTGTCCAGTGTCCAGTGCGCAGTGTCCAGTGCGCAGTGTCCAGTGCGCAGTGTCCAGTGTACAGTGCGCAGTGTCCAGTGCGCAGTGTCTAGTGTCCAGTGTCCAGTATGCAGTGTCCAGTGAGCAGTGTCCAGTGAGCAGTGTCCAGTGCGCAGTGTGCAGTGCCCAGTACGCAGTGCCCAGTGCGCAGTGTCCAGTGCGCAGTGTCCAGTGTGCAGTGCGCAGTGTCCAGTGCGCAGTGTCCAGTGCTCAGTGTCCAGTGTCCAGTGTGCAGTGTCCAGTGTGCAGTGTCCAGTGTGCAGTGTCCAGTGTGCAGTGTCCAGTGCGCAGTGTCCAGTGCGCAGTGTCCAGTGCGCAGTGCGCAGTGTCCAGTGTCCAGTGTGCAGTGTCCAGTGTGCAGTGCCCAGTGTGCAGTGCCCAGTGTGCAGTGTCCAGTGTGCAGTGTGCAGTGTCCAGTGTGCAGTGTCCAGTGTGCAGTGTCCAGTGTGCAGTGTCCAGTGTGCAGTGCGCAGTGTGCAGTGTCCAGTGTGCAGTGCGCAGTGTCCAGTGTGCAGTGCGCAGTGCCCAGTGTCCAGTGTCCAGTGTCCAGTGTGCAGTGTCCAGTGTGCAGTGCCCAGTGCCCAGTGTCCAGTGCCCAGTGTCCAGTGTGCAGTGTCCAGTGTCCAGTGTGCAGTGTTCAGTGTGCAGTGTCCAGTGTGCAGTGTCCAGTGTGCAGTGTCCAGTGCGCAGTGTCCCGTGTCCAGTGTGCAGTGTCCAGTGTGCAGTGTCCAGTGTCCAGTGCGCAGTGCGCAGTGTCCAGTGTGCAGTGTGCATTGTGCAGTGTGCAGTGTGCAGTGTCCAGTGTGCAGTGTCCAGTGCGCAGTGTCCAGTGTGCAGTGTGCAGTGTCCAGTGTGCAGTGTCCAGTGTGCAGTGTCCAGTGTCCAGTGCGCAGTGTCCAGTGTCCAGTGCGCAGTGTCCAGTGTGCAGTGTCCAGTGTGCAGTGTCCAGTGCGAAGTATCCAGTGTGCAGTGTCCAGTGTGCAGTGTGCAGTGTCCAGTGCGCAGTGTCCAGTGCGCAGTGTCCAGTGCGCAGTGCGCAGTGCCCAGTGTCCAGTGTGCAGTGCGCAGTGTCCAGTGTGCAGTGCCCAGTGTCCAGTGTGCAGTGTCCAGTGTGCAGTGTCCAGTGTGCAGTGTCCAGTGTGCAGTGTCCAGTGTGCAGTGTCCAGTGTGCAGTGTGCAGTGCGCAGTGTGCAGTCTCCAGTGTGCAGTGCCCAGTGTCCAGTGTGCAGTGCGCAGTGTCCAGTGTGCAGTGCCCAGTGTCCAGTGTGCAGTGCCCAGTGTCCAGTGTCCAGTGTCCAGTGTGCAGTGTGCAGTGTCCAGTGTACAGTGTCCAGTGTGCAGTGCCCAGTGCCCAGTGTCCAGTGTGCAGTGTCCAGTGTGCAGTGTCCAGTGTCCAGTGCCCAGTGTCCAGTGTCCAGAGTGCAGTGTCCAGTGTGCAGTGTCCAGTGCGCAGTGTCCAGTGTCCAGTGCGCAGTGGACACTGGACATTGGACACTGCACACTGGGCACTGGGCACTGCACACTGGACACTGCGCACTGCACTCTGGACACTGGACACTGGACACTGCACACTGAACACTGGTCACTGGATACTGCACACTGGTCACTGGATACTGCACACTGCGCGCTGCGCACTGGGCACTGGACGCTGCACACTGCACTCTGGACACTGGACACTGCACACTGAACACTGAACACTGGACACTACATACTGGACACTGGACACTGGGCACTGCGCACTGGACACTGCACACTGCACACTGGACACTGCACACTGCACACTGGACACTGCGCACTGGACACTGCACACTGGACACTGCACACTAGACACTGCACACTGGACACTGCACACTGGACACTGGACAATGCGCACTGCACACTGGACACTGGACACTGCACACTGGACACTGCGCACTGGACACTGGGCACTGGGCACTGCACACTGGACACTGCACACTGGACACTGGACACTGCACACTGGACACTGCACACTGCACACTGGACACTGCACACTGGACACTGCACACTGGACACTGCGCACTGGACACTGCACACTGGACACTGGACACTGCACACTGCACACTGCACACTGGACATTGGACACTGGGCACTGCACACTGGACACTGGGCACTGGACACTGCACACTGGACACTGGACACTGCGCACTGCACACTGGGCACTGCGCACTGGACAGTGCGCGCTGGACACTGGACACTGCACTGGGCACTGGGCACTGGCCACTGGGCACTGCACACTGGACACTGCACACTGCACACTGGACACTGCACACTGCACACTGGACACTGCGCATTGGACACTGCACACTGGACACTGCGCACTGGACACTGCACACTGGACACTGGACACTGCACACTGCACACTGCACACTGCACACTGGACACTGGACACTGGGCACTGCACACTGGACACTGGGCACTGGACACTGCACACTGGACACTGGACACTGCGCACTGGACACTGGACACTGCGCACTGGACACTGCACACTGGACACTGGACACTGCACACTGGACACGGGACACTGCACACTGGACACTGCGCACTGGACACTGCACACTGGACACTGCACACTAGACGCTGCACACTGCACACTGGACACTGCACACTGGACACTGCACACTGGACACTGGACAATGCGCACTGCACACTGGGCACTGCACACTGGACACTGGACACTGCACACTGGACACTGCGCACTGGACACTGGGCACTGGGCACTGCACACTGGACACTGCACACTGGACACTGGACACTGGGCACTGCGCACTGCACACTGGACACTGCGCACTGCACACTGGACACTGGGCACTGCACACTGGAGACTGCACACTGCGCACTGCGCACTGGACACTGCGCACTGGACACTGCACACTGGACACTGCACACTGGACACTGGGTACTGCACACTGGACACTGCGCACTGCACACTGGACACTGGGCACTGGACACTGCACACTGCGCACTGCTCACTGGACACTGCGCACTGGACACTGCGCACTGGACACTGCACACTGCACACTGCACACTGCACACTGGACACTGCACACTGGATACTTCGCACTGGACACTGCACACTGGACACTGCACACTGGACACTGCGCACTGGACACTGGACATTGCGCATTGGACACTGGACACTGCACACTGGACACTGCACACTGGACACTGCACACTGGACACTGCGCACTGGGCACTGGACACTGGGCACTGGGCACTGGACACTGCACACTGCACACTGGATACTGCACACTGCACACTGCACACTGGACACTGGACACTGGACACTGGACACACACACTGGACACTGCGCACTGCACACTGGACACTGCACACTGGATACTTCGCACTGGACACTGCACACTGGACACTGCACACTGGACACTGGGCACTGGACACTGGGCACTGGACACTGCACACTGGACACTGCACACCGCACACCGGACACTGCACACTGCACACTGCACACCGGACACTGGACACTGCGCACTGGGCACTGCGCACTGGACACTGGGCACTGCGCACTGGACACTGGACACTGCACACTGGACACACACACTGGATACTGCGCACTGCACACTGGACACTGCGCACTGCACATTGGGCACTGCACAATTGACACTGCGCACTGGACACTGGACACTGGACACTGCACACTGCACACTGGACACTGTTCACTTGACACTGGACACTGGACACTGCGCACTGGACACTGCACACTGGACACTGGACACTGCACACTGCACACTGCACACTGGACACTGCACACTGCACACTGCACTCTGGACACTGGACACTGGACACTGCACACTGCACACTGGACACTTCACACTGGGCACTGGGCACTGCGCACTGGGCACTGGGCACTGGGCACTGCACACTGGACACTGCGCACTGCACTCTGGACACTGGACACTGGACACTGCACACTGAACACTGGTCACTGGATACTGGTCACTGGATACTGCACACTGCACACTGCGCGCTGCGCACTGGACACTGGGCACTGGGCACTGGGAACTGCACACTGGACACTGCGCACTGGACACTGCACACTGGACACTGGACACTGCACACTGCACACTGGACACTGGGCACTGCACACTGGACACTGGACACTGCACACTGCACACTGAACACTGCACACTGGACATTGGACACTGGGCACTGCACACTGGACACTGCACACTGCACACTGCACACTGCACACTGGACACTGGACACTGCACACTGGACATTGGACACTGCACACTGGACACTGCGCACTGCACACTGGACATTGCGCACTGCACACTGGACATTGCGCACTGGACACTGCACACTGGACACTGGACACTGCACACTGCACACTGGACACTGCACACTGCGCACTGCACACTGGACACTGCACACTGCGCACTGCACACTGGACACTGCGCACTGGACACTGCACACTGGACACTGCGCACTGGACACTGCACACTGGACACTGGACATTGCACACTGCACACTGAACACTGCACACTGGACACTGGGCACTGCACACTGGACACTGGGCACTGGACACTGCACACTGGACACTGGACACTGCGCACTGCACACTGCACACTGGACACTGCGCACTGGACACTGCACACTGGACACTGGACACTGCGCACTGCACACTGGACACTGGACACTGCACACTGCGCACTGGACACTGCACACTGGACACTGCACACTGGACACGGGACACTGCGCACTGGACACTGCACACTGGACACTGCACACTGGACGCTGCACACTGCACACTGGACACTGCACACTGGACACTGCACACTGGACACTGCACACTGGACACTGCGCACTGCACACTGGACACTGGGCACTGGACACTGGACACTGGAAACTGCGCACTGCACACTGGACACTGGACACTGCGCACTGCACACTGCACACTGGACACTGGACACTGCACACTTTACATTGCGCACTGCACACTTGACACTGGACACTGCACACTGGACACTGCACACTGCACACTGCGCACTGGACACTGCGCACTGCACACTTGACACTGGACACTGGACACTGCACACTGGACACTGCACACTGCACACTGGACACTTCACACTGCACACTGGACATTGGACACTGGCCACTGGCCACTGCACACTGGACACTGGACACTGCACACTGGACACTGGACACTGCGCACTGGACACTGCACACTGGCCACTGCACACTGGCCACTGGACACTGCACACTGGACACTGCACACTGGACACTGGACACTGCACACTGGACACTGCACACTGGACACTGCACAATGGACACTGCACACTGGACACTGGACACTGGGCACTGGAAACTGGGCACTGGAAACTGGACACTGCACACTGCACACTGGACACTGGACACTGCACACTGGACACTGCGCACTGGACACTGGACACTGCGCACTGGGCACTGCACACTGGACACTAGACACTGGACACTGGACACTGCACACTGGACACTGGACACTGACCACTGGACACTGCGCACTGGACACTGCGCACTGCACACTGGACACTGTGCACTGGACACTGCGCACTGGACACTGCACACTGGACACTGGACACTAGAAACTGCGCACTGCACACTGGACACTGCGCACTGTACACTGGACACTGTGCACTGGACACTGCGCACTGCACACTGGACACTGCGCAGTGGACACTGGACACTGGACACTGGGCACTGGAAACTGGGCACTGGACACTGCACACTGGACACTGCGCACTGGACACGGGACACTGGACACTGGGCACTGCACACTGGACACTGCACACTGGACACTGCACACTGCACACTGCACACTGGACACTGGACACTGCACACTGGACACTGTTCACTTGACACTGGACACTGGACACTGCGCACTGGACACTGCACACTGCACACTGGACACTGGACACTGGACACTGTGCACTGAACACTGCGCACTGCACACTGGACACTGCACACTGGGCACTGCACACTGCACACTGGACACTGGACACTGGACACTGCACACTGGGCACTGCACACTGGACACTGGACACTGGACACTGGGCACTGCACACTGGACACTGCGCACTGCACTCTGGACACTGGACACTGGACACTGCACACTGCACACTGGACACTTCACACTGGGCACTGCGCACTGGGCACTGGGCACTGCGCACTGGGCACTGGACACTGCACACTGGGCACTGCACACTGGACACTGGACACTGGACACTGGGCACTGCACACTGGACACTGCGCACTGTGCACTGCACTCTGGACACTGGACACTGGACACTGCACACTGAACACTGGTCACTGGATACTGCACACTGCACACTGGTCACTGGATACTGCACACTGCACACTGCGCGCTGCGCACTGGACACTGGGCACTGGGCACTGGGAACTGCACACTGGACACTGCGCACTGCACTCTGGACACTGGACACTGGACACTGCACAATGAACACTGGACACTACATACTGGACACTGGACACTGGACACTGCACACTGCACACTGGACACTGCGCACTGGACACTGCGCACTGCACACTGGACACTGGGCACTGCACACTGGACACTGGACACTGCACACTGGACACTGCACACTGCACACTGCACACTGGACACTGCACACTGGATACTGCACACTGCACACTGCGCACTGCACACTGGACACTGGATACTGCACACTGGACACTGGACACTGGACACTGTACACTTTACACTGGACACTGGACACTTTACACTGGACACTGCACACTGGACACACACACTGGATACTGCGCACTGCACACTGGACACTGTGCACTGCACATTGGGCACTGCACAATTGACACTGCACACTGGACACTGGACACTGCACACTGTTCACTTGACACTGGACACTGGACACTGCGCACTGGACACTGCACACTGCACACTGGACACTGGACACTGGACACTGCGCACTGAACACTGCGCACTGCACACTGGACACTGCACACTGCACACTGGACACTGGACATTGGACACTGCACACTGGGCACTGCACACTGGACACTGGACACTGGACACTGGACACTGGACACTGGACACTGCACACTGAACACTGGTCACTGGATACTGCACACTGCACACTGGTCACTGGATACTGCACACTGCACACTGGACACTGGGCACTGGGCACTGGGAACTGCACACTGGACACTGCGCACTGCACTCTGGACACTGGACACTGGACACTGCACAATGAACACTGGACACTACATACTGGACACTGGACACTGGTCACTGCGCACTGGACAGTGCGCGCTGGGCACTGGGCACTGGGCACTGGACACTGCACACTGGACACTGCACACTGCACACTGCACACTGCACACTGGACACTGCACACTGCACACTGGACACTGCACACTGGACACTGCGCACTGGACACTGCGCACTGCACACTGGACACTGTGCACTGGACACTGCACACTGGACACTGCACACTGGACACTGCACACTGCACACTGGACATTGGACACTGGGCACTGCACACTGGACACTGGGCACTGGACACTGCACACTGGACACTGGACACTGCGCACTGCACACTGGACACTGCACACTGGACACTGGACACTGCACACTGCACACTGCACACTGGACACTGCACACTGGATACTGCACACTGCACACTGCACACTGCGCACTGCACACTGGACACTGGATACTGCGCACTGGACACTGGACACTGGACACTGCACACTGTGCACTGGACACTGGACACTGCACACTGTACACTTTACACTGGACACTGGACACTTTACACTGGACACACACACTGGACACTGCGCACTGCACACTGGACACTGCGCACTGCACATTGGGCACTGCACAATTGACACTGCGCACTGCACACTGCACACTGGACACTGGACACTGGACACTGCACACTTGACACTGGACACTGCGCACTGGACACTGCACACTGCACACTGGACACTGGACACTGGACACTGCGCACTGAACACTGCGCACTGCACACTGGACACTGCACACTGGACACTGCACACTGCACACTGGACACTGCACACTGCACACTGGACACTGGACATTGGACACTGCACACTGGGCACTGCACACTGCACACTGGACACTGGACACTGCACACTGGGCACTGCACACTGGGCACTGGGCACTGGGCACTGCGCACTGGGCACTGGGCACTGCACACTGGACACTGCGCACTGCACTCTGGACACTGGACACTGGACACTGCACACTGAACACTGGTCACTGGATACTGCACACTGCACACTGGTCACTGGATACTGCACACTGCGCGCTGCGCACTGGACACTGGGCACTGGGCACTGGACACTGCACACTGGACACTGGACACTGCACACTGGACACTGGACACTGGACACTGCACACTGGACACTGCGTCCGGTGTCTAATGTCCAGTGTCTAATGTCCAGTGTCTAATGCCCAGTGTCTAATGCCCAGTGCCTGGTGTCTAATGCCCAGTGCCCAGTGTCTAATGTCCGGTGTCTAATGCCCAGTGCCCAGTGTCTAATGCCCGGTGTCTAATGCCCAGTGTCTAATGCCCAGTGCCCAGTGTCTAATGTCCAGTGTCTAATGCCCAGTGCCCAGTGTCTAATGTCAAGTGTCTAATGCCCAGTGTCTAATGTCCGGTGTCTAATGTCCGGTGCCCAGTGTCTAATGCCTGGTGTCTAATGCCCAGTGCCTAATGTCCGGTGTCTAATGCCCAGTGCCCAGTGTCTAATGTCCGGTGTCTAATGCCCAGTGCCCAGTGTCTAATGTCCCGTGTCTAATGCCCAGTGTCTAATGCCCAGTGCCCAGTGTCTAATGTCCGGTGTCTAATGCCCAGTCTCTAATGCCCGGTGTCTAATGCCCGGTGTCTAATGCCCAGTGTCTAATGCCCAGTGTCTAATGCCCAGTGTCTAATGCCCAGTGCCCAGTGTCTAATGTCCGGTGTCTAATGCCCAGTGTCTAATGCCCAGTGCCCAGTGTCTAATGTCCGGTGTCTAATGCCCAGTGCCCAGTGTCTAATGCCCAGTGTCTAATGTCCGGTGTCTAATGCCCGGTGTCTAATGCCCGGTGTCTAATGCCCAGTGCCTAATGTCCGGTGTCTAATGCCCAGTGCCCAGTGTCTAATGTCCGGTGTCTAATGCCCAGTGCCCAGTGTCTAATGTCCGGTGTCTAATGCCCAGTGCCCAGTGTCTAATGTCCGGTGTCTAATGTCCAGTGCCCAGTGTCTAATGCCCGGTGTCTAATGCCCAGTGTCTAATGCCCAGTGTCTAATGCCCAGTGCCCAGTGTCTAATGTCCGGTGTCTAATGCCCAGTGCCCAGTGTCTAATGTCCGGTGTCTAATGCCCAGTGCCCAGTGTCTAATGTCCGGTGTCTAATGCCCTGTGCCCAGTGTCTAATGTCCGGTGTTTAATGCCCAGTGTCTAATGCCCAGTGTCTAATGTCCGGTGTCTAATGCCCAGTGCCCAGTGTCTAATGTCCGGTGTCTAATGCCCAGTGTCTAATGCCCGGTGTCTAATGCCCAGTGTCTAATGCCCAGTGTCTAATGCCCAGTGCCCAGTGTCTAATGTCCGGTGTCTAATGCCCAGTGCCCAGTGTCTAATGTCCGGTGTCTAATGCCCAGTGCCCAGTGTCTAATGTCCAGTGTCTAATGCCCAGTGTCTAATGCCCGGTGTCTAATGCCCGGTGTCTAATGCCCGGTGTCTAATGCCCGGTGTCTAATGCCCAGTGCCTAATGTCCGGTGTCTAATGCCCAGTGCCCAGTGTCTAATGTCCGGTGTCTAATGCCCAGTGCCCAGTGTCTAATGTCCGGTGTCTAATGTCCGGTGCCCAGTGTCTAATGCCCGGTGTCTAATGCCCAGTGTCTAATGCCCAGTGCCCAGTGTCTAATGTCCGGTGTCTAATGTCCAGTGTCTAATGCCCGGTGTCTAATGCCCGGTGTCTAATGCCCAGTGTCTAATGCCCAGTGTCTAATGCCCAGTGCCCAGTGTCTAATGTCCGGTGTCTAATGCCCAGTGCCCAGTGTCTAATGTCCGGTGTCTAATGCCCAGTGCCCAGTGTCTAATGTCCGGTGTCTAATGCCCTGTGCCCAGTGTCTAATGTCCGGTGTCTAATGCCCAGTGTCTAATGCCCAGTGTCTAATGTCCAGTGTCTAATGCCCAGTGCCCAGTGTCTAATGTCCGGTGTCTAATGCCCAGTGTCTAATGCCCGCTGTCTAATGCCCGGTGTCTAATGCCCAGTGTCTAATGTCCGGTGTCTAATGCCCAGTGCCCAGTGTCTAATGTCCAGTGTCTAATGCCCAGTGCCCAGTGTCTAATGTCCGGTGTCTAATGCCCAGTGCCCAGTGTCTAATGTCCAGTGTCTAATGCCCAGTGTCTAATGTCCAGTGTCTAATGCCCAGTGCCCGGTGTCTAATGCCCAGTGCCCAGTGTCTAATGTCCAGTGTCTAATGCCCAGTGTCTAATGTCCAGTGTCTAATGCCCAGTGCCCAGTGTCTAATGTCCGGTGTCTATTGCCCAGTGTCTAATGCCCAGTGCCCAGTGTCTAATGTCCAGTGTCTAATGCCCATTGTCTAATGTCCAGTGTCTAATGCCCAGTGCCAAGTGTCTAATGTCCAGTGTCTAATGTCCAGTGTCTAATGTCCGGTGTCTAATGCCCAGTGCCCAGTGTCTAATGTCCAGTGTCTAATGTCCAGTGTCTAATGCCCAGTGTCTAATGCCCAGTGCCCGGTATCTAATGCCCAGTGCCCAGTGTCTAATGCCCAGTGTCTAATGTCCGGTGCCCAGTGTCTAATGCCCAGTGCCCAGTGTCTAATGTCCAGTGTCTAATGTCCAGTGTCTAATGCCCAGTGTCTAATGCCCAGTGCCCGGTATCTAATGCCCAGTGCCCAGTGTCTAATGCCCAGTGTCTAATGTCCGGTGCCCAGTGTCTAATGCCCGGTGTCTAATGCCCAGTGTCTAATGCCCAGTGCCCAGTGTCTAATGTCCAGTGTCTAATGCCCAGTGTCTAATGTCCGGTGTCTAATGCCCAGTGCCCAGTGTCTAATGTCCGGTGTCTAATGCCCAGTGCCCAGTGTCTAATGTCCGGTGTCTAATGCCCTGTGCCCAGTGTCTAATGTCCGGTGTCTAATGCCCAGTGTATAATGCCCAGTGTCTAATGTCCGGTGTCTAATGCCCAGTGCCCAGTGTCTCATGTCCGGTGTCTAATGCCCAGTGTCTAATGCCCGGTGTCTAATGCCCGGTGTCTAATGCCCAGTGTCTAATGTCCGGTGTCTAATGCCCAGTGCCCAGTGTCTAATGTCCAGTGTCTAATGCCCAGTGCCCAGTGTCTAATGTCCGGTGTCTAATGCCCAGTGCCCAGTGTCTAATGTCCAGTGTCTAATGCCCAGTGTCTAATGTCCAGTGTCTAATGCCCAGTGTCCGGTGTCTAATGCCCAGTGCCCAGTGTCTAATGTCCAGTGTCTAATGCCCAGTGTCTAATGTCCAGTGTCTAATGCCCAGTGCCCAGTGTCTAATGTCCGGTGTCTATTGCCCAGTGTCTAATGCCCAGTGCCCAGTGTCTAATGTCCAGTGTCTAATGCCCATTGTCTAATGTCCAGTGTCTAATGCCCAGTGCCAAGTGTCTAATGTCCAGTGTCTAATGTCCGGTGTCTAATGCCCAGTGCCCAGTGTCTAATGTCCAGTGTCTAATGTCCAGTGTCTAATGCCCAGTGTCTAATGCCCAGTGCCCGGTATCTAATGCCCAGTGCCCAGTGTCTAATGCCCAGTGTCTAATGTCCGGTGCCCAGTGTCTAATGCCCGGTGTCTAATGCCCAGTGTCTAATGCCCAGTGCCCAGTGTCTAATGTCCAGTGTCTAATGCCCAGTGTCTAATGTCCGGTGTCTAATGCCCAGTGCCCAGTGTCTAATGTCCGGTGTCTAATGCCCAGTGCCCAGTGTCTAATGTCCGGTGTCTAATGCCCTGTGCCCAGTGTCTAATGTCCGGTGTCTAATGCCCAGTGTCTAATGCCCAGTGTCTAATGTCCGGTGTCTAATGCCCAGTGCCCAGTGTCTCATGTCCGGTGTCTAATGCCCAGTGTCTAATGCCCGGTGTCTAATGCCCGGTGTCTAATGCCCAGTGTCTAATGTCCGGTGTCTAATGCCCAGTGCCCAGTGTCTAATGTCCAGTGTCTAATGCCCAGTGCCCAGTGTCTAATGTCCGGTGTCTAATGCCCAGTGCCCAGTGTCTAATGTCCAGTGTCTAATGCCCAGTGTCTAATGTCCAGTGTCTAATGCCCAGTGTCCGGTGTCTAATGCCCAGTGCCCAGTGTCTAATGTCCAGTGTCTAATGCCCAGTGTCTAATGTCCAGTGTCTAATGCCCAGTGCCCAGTGTCTAATGTCCGGTGTCTATTGCCCAGTGTCTAATGCCCAGTGCCCAGTGTCTAATGTCCAGTGTCTAATGCCCATTGTCTAATGTCCAGTGTCTAATGCCCAGTGCCAAGTGTCTAATGTCCAGTGTCTAATGTCCGGTGTCTAATGCCCAGTGCCCAGTGTCTAATGTCCAGTGTCTAATGTCCAGTGTCTAATGCCCAGTGTCTAATGCCCAGTGCCCGGTATCTAATGCCCAGTGCCCAGTGTCTAATGCCCAGTGTCTAATGTCCGGTGCCCAGTGTCTAATGCCCGGTGTCTAATGCCCAGTGTCTAATGCCCAGTGCCCAGTGTCTAATGTCCAGTGTCTAATGCCCAGTGTCTAATGTCCGGTGTCTAATGTCCGGTGCCCAGTGTCTAATGCCCGGTGTCTAATGCCCAGTGCCTAATGTCCGGTGTCTAATGCCCAGTGCCCAGTGTCTAATGTCCGGTGTCTAATGCCCAGTGTCTAATGCCCGGTGTCTAATGCCCAGTGCCCAGTGTCTAATGTCCAGTGTCTAATGCCCAGTGTCTAATGTCCGGTGTCTAATGTCCGGTGCCCAGTGTCTAATGCCCGGTGTCTAATGCCCAGTGCCTAATGTCCGGTGTCTAATGCCCAGTGCCCAGTGTCTAATGTCCGGTGTCTAATGCCCAGTGCCCAGTGTCTAATGTCCGGTGTCTAATGCCCAGTCTCTAATGCCCGGTGTCTAATGCCCAGTGTCTAATGCCCAGTGTCTAATGCCCAGTGCCCAGTGTTTAATGTCCGGTGTCTAATGCCCAGTGTCTAATGCCCAGTGCCCAGTGTCTAATGTCCGGTGTCTAATGCCCAGTGCCCAGTGTCTAATGTCCGGTGTCTAATGCCCAGTGCCCAGTGTCTAATGTCCGGTGTCCAATGTCCGGTGCCCAGTGTCTAATGCCCGGTGTCTAATGCCCAGTGCCTAATGTCCGGTGTCTAATGCCCAGTGCCCAGTGTCTAATGTCCGGTGTCTAATGCCCAGTGCCCAGTGTCTAATGTCCGGTGTCTAATGCCCAGTGCCCAGTGTCTAATGTCCTGTGTCTAATGCCCAGTGCCCAGTGTCTAATGCCCAGTGTCTAATGCCCAGTGAACAGTGTCTAATGCCCAGTGTCTAGTGTCTAATGCCCAGTGCCTAGTGCCCAGTGTCTAATGCCTAATGCCCAGTGCCCAGTGTCTAATGCCCAGTGCCCAGTGTCTAATACCCAGTGTCTAATGCCCAGCGTCTAATGCCCAGTGCCTAGTGCCCAGTGTCTAGTGCCCAGCGTCTAGTGCCCAATTCCCAGCGTCTAGTGCCCAGTGCCAAGTGTCTAATTCCCAGTGCCCAGTGTCTAATGTCCAGTGTCTAATGCCCAGTGCCCAGTGTCTAATGTCCGGTGTCTAATGCCCAGTGCCCAGTGTCTAATGTCCGGTGTCTAATGTCCGGTGCCCAGTGTCTAATGCCCGGTGTCTAATGCCCAGTGTCTAATGTCCGGTGTCTAATGCCCAGTGCCCAGTGTCAAATGTCCGGTGTCTAATGTCCGGTGCCCAGTGTCTAATGTCCAGTGCCTAATGCGCAGTGTCTAATGTCCGGTGTCTAATGCCCGGTGTCTAATGCCCAGTGTCTAATGCCCGGTGTCTAATGCCCAGTGTCTAATGTCCGGTGTCTAATGCCCAGTGTCTAATGCCCAGTGCCCAGTGTCTAATGTCCGGTGTCTAATGCCCAGTGTCTAATGCCCAGTGCCCAGTGTCTAATGTCCAGTGTCTAATGCCCAGTGACCAGTGTATAATGTCCGGTGTCTAATGCCCAGTGCCCAGTGTCTAATGTCCGGTGTCTAATGTCCGGTGCCCAGTGTCTAATGCCCGGTGTCTAATGCCCAGTGTCTAATGTCCGGTGTCTAATGCCCAGTGCCCAGTGTCTAATGTCCGGTGTCTAATGTCCGGTGCCCAGTGTCTAATGTCCAGTGTCTAATGCCCAGTGTCTAATGTCCGGTGTCTAATGTCCGGTGCCCAGTGTCTAATGCCCGGTGTCTAATGCCCAGTGCCCAGTGTCTAATGTCCGGTGCCCAGTGTCTAATGCCCGGTGTCTAATGCCCAGTGTCTAATGTCCAGTGCCCGGTGTCTAATGTCCAGTGTCTAATGCCCAGTGTCTAGACACTGGGCACTGGGCATTAGACACCGGGCACTGGGCATTAGACACTGGACATTAATGTCCAGTGTCTAATGCCCAGTGTCTAATGTCCAGTGTCTAATGCCCAGTGCCCGGTGTCTAATGTCCAGTGTCTAATGCCCAGTGTCTAGACACTGGGCACTGGGCATTAGACACCGGACATTAGACACTGGGCACTCTGCATTAGACACCGGACATTAGACACTGGGCACTGGGCATTAGACACCGGACATTAGACACTGGGCATTGGGCATTAGACACCGGACATTAGACACTGGGCATTAGACACCGGGCATTAGACACCGGGCATTAGACACCGGACATTAGACACTGGGCACTGGGCATTAGACACCGGACATTAGACACTGGGCACAGGGCATTAGACACCGGACATTAGACACTGGGCATTAGACACCGGACATTAGACACTGGGCACTGGGCATTAGACACCGGACATTAGACACTGGGCACTGGGCATTAGACACCGGACATTAGACACTGGGCACTGGGCATTAGACACCTGGCATTAGACACCGGGCATTAGACACTGGGCATTAGACACCGGACATTAGACACTGGGCACTGGGCATTAGACACCGGACATTAGACACTGGGCACTGGGCATTAGACACCGGGCATTAGACACTGGGCATTAGACACCGGACATTAGACACTGGGCACTGGGCATTAGACACCGGACGCAGTGTCCAGTGTGCAGTGTCCAGTGTCCAGTGTCCAGTGTGCAGTGGCCATTAGACACTGGGCACAGGGCATTAGACACCGGACATTAGACACTGGGCATTAGACACCGGACATTAGACACTGGGCACTGGGCATTAGACACCGGACATTAGACACTGGGCACTGGGCATTAGACACCGGACATTAGACACTGGGCACTGGGCATTAGACACCGGGCATTAGACACCGGGCATTAGACACTGGGCATTAGACACCGGACATTAGACACTGGGCACTGGGCATTAGACACCGGACATTAGACACTGGGCACTGGGCATTAGACACCGGGCATTAGACACTGGGCATTAGACACCGGACATTAGACACTGGGCACTGGGCATTAGACACCGGACGCAGTGTCCAGTGTGCAGTGTCCAGTGTCCAGTGTCCAGTGTGCAGTGGCCAGTGTGCAGTGTCCAGTGTCCAGTGTCCAGTGTCCAGTGTGCAGTGCGCAGTGCGCAGTGTGCAGTGTGCAGTGTCCAGTGCCCAGTGTGCAGTTTCCAGTGTGCAGTGTCCAGTGCCCAGTGTCCAGTGTGCAGTGTCCAGTGTCCAGTGTCCAGTGCGCAGTGTCCAGTGTGCAGTGTGCAGTGTCCAGTGTGCAGTGTCCAGTGTCCAGTGCGCAGTGTCCAGTGCGCAGTGTGCACTGTCCAGTGTGCAGTGCGCAATGTCCAGTGTGCAGTGCGCAGTGTCCAGTGTGCAGTGCGCAATGTGCAGTGGGCAGTGTCCAGTGCGCAGTGTCCAGTGTCCAGTGTGCAGTGTCCAGTGTCCAGTGTTCAGTGTGCAGTGTGCAGTGCACAGTGTCCAGTGTCCAGTGTCCAGTGTCCAGTGAGCAGTGTCTAGTGTGCAGTGTCCAGTGTGCAGTGTGCAGTGCGCAGTGTCCAGTGTCCAGTGTGCAGTGCGCAGTGTCCAGTGTGCAGTGTGCAGTGTCCAGTGTCCAATGCGTAGTGTCCAGTGTCCAGGGTCCAGTGTCCAGTGTGCAGTGTGCAGTGCGCAGTGCGCAGTGTGCAGTGTCCAGTGTGCAGTGTCCAGTGTGCAGTGCGCAGTGTCCAGTGTGCAGTGCGCAGTGCGCAGTGTCCAGTGCGCAGTGTCCAGTGTCCAGTGTCCAGTGTGCAGTGTGCAGTGTGCAGTGTCCAGTGTGCAGTGTGCAGTGTCCAGTGTGCAGTGTGCAGTGTCCAGTGCGCAGTGTGCAGTGTGCAGTGTGCAGTGCCCAGTGTGCAGTGTGCAGTGTCCAGTGTGCAGTGTGCAGTGTCCAGTGTGCAGTGCGCAGTGTCCAGTGTGCAGTGTGCAGTGACCAGTGTGCAGTATCCAGTGACCAGTGTTCAGTGTGCAGTGTCCAGTGTCCAGAGTGCAGTGCGCAGTGTCCAGTGTGCAGTGCCCAGTGCCCAGTGCGCAGTGCCCAGTGTCGAGTGCCCAGTGTGAAGTGTCCAGTGTGCAGTGTGCAGTGTGCAGTGTCCAGAGTGCAGTGTCCAGTGCGCAGTGCCCAGTGTGCAGTGTCCAGTGTCCACTGTGCAGTGCCCAGTGTCCAGTGTCCAGTGTCCAGTGTGCAGTGCCCAGTGCCCAGTGTGCAGTGTCCAATGTCCAGTGTCCAGTGTGCAGTGTCCAGTGTGCGGTGTCCAGTGTGCAGTGTCCAGTGTGCAGTGTGCAGTGTGCAGTGTGCAGTGTGCAGTGTCCAGTGTGCAGTGTGCAGTGTGCAGTGTTCAGTGTGCAGTGTCCAGTGCGCAGTGTCCAGTGTCCAGTGTGCAGTGTGCAGTGTCCAGTGCGCAGTGTCCAGTGTCCAGTGTACAGTGTCCTGTGTGCAGTGTCCAGTGTCCAGTGTCCAGTGTGCAGTGCGCAGTGTCCATTGTGCAGTGCCCAATGTGCAGTGCGCAGTGTCCATTGTGCAGTGCGCAGTGTCCAGTGTGTGTGTCCAGTGTGCAGTGTCCAGTGCGCAGTGTCCAGTGTCCAGTGTGCAGTGTGCAGTATCCAGTGTGCAGTGTGCAGTGTCCAGTGCCCAGTGTCCAGTGCCCAGTGCGCAGTGTCCAGTGTGCAGTGTCCAGTGTGCAGTGTCCAGTGTGCAGTGTCCAGTGTCCAATGCGCAATGTCCAGTGCGCTGTGTCCAGTGTGCAGTGTCCAGTGTGCAGTGTCCAGTGCGAAGTATCCAGTGTGCAGTGTCCAGTGTGCAGTGTGCAGTGTCCAGTGCGCAGTGTCCAGTGCGCAGTGTCCAGTGCGCAGTGCGCAGTGTGCAGTGTCCAGTGCCCAGTGTCCAGTGTGCAGTGCGCAGTGTCCAGTGTGCAGTGCCCAGTGTTCAGTGTCCAGTGTGCAGTATCCAGTGCGCAGTGTCCAGTGCGCAGTGTCCAGTGCGCAGTGTGCAGTGCGCAGTGTGCAGTCTCCAGTGTGCAGTGCCCAGTGTCCAGTGTGCAGTGCGCAGTGTCCAGTGTGCAGTGCGCAGTGCCCAGTGTGCAGTGTCCAGTGTGCAGTGCCCAGTGCCCAGTGTCCAGTGCGCAGTGTCCAGTGTGCAGTGTCCAGTGTCCAGTGTGCAGTGCCCAGTGTGCAGTGCGCATTGTCCAGTGTCCAGTGTGCAGTGTGCAGTGTGCAGTGTCCAGTGTGCAGAGTCCAGTGCCCAGTGTCCAGTGTCAACTGTCCAGTGCGCAGTGTCCAGTGTCCAGTGCGCAGTGCCCAGTGTCCAGTGTCCAGTGTGCAGTGTGCAGTGCCCAGTGTCCAGTGTGCAGTGTGCAGTGTCATTAGACACTGGGCATTAGACACCGGACATTAGACACTGGGCACTGGGCATTAGACACCGGACATTAGACACTGGGCACTGGGCATTAGACACCGGACATTAGACACTGGGCACTGGGCATTAGACACCGGGCATTAGACACCGGGCATTAGACACTGGGCATTAGACACCGGACATTAGACACTGGGCACTGGGCATTAGACACCGGACATTAGACACTGGGCACTGGGCATTAGACACCGGGCATTAGACACTGGGCATTAGACACCGGACATTAGACACTGGGCACTGGGCATTAGACACCGGACGCAGTGTCCAGTGTGCAGTGTCCAGTGTCCAGTGTCCAGTGTGCAGTGGCCAGTGTGCAGTGTCCAGTGTCCAGTGTCCAGTGTCCAGTGTGCAGTGCGCAGTGTGCAGTGTGCAGTGTCCAGTGCCCAGTGTGCAGTTTCCAGTGTGCAGTGTCCAGTGCCCAGTGTCCAGTGTGCAGTGTCCAGTGCGCAGTGTCCAGTGCGCAGTGGACACTGGACATTGGACACTGCACACTGGGCACTGGGCACTGCACACTGGACACTGCGCACTGCGCACTGCACTCTGGACACTGGACACTGCACACTGAACACTGGTCACTGGATACTGCACACTGGTCACTGGATACTGCACACTGCGCGCTGCGCACTGGGCACTGGACACTGCGCACTGCACTCTGGACACTGGACACTGGACACTGCACACTGAACACTGAACACTGGACACTACATACTGGACACTGGACACTGGGCACTGCGCACTGGACAGTGCGTGCTGGACACTGGACACTGCACTGGGCACTGGGCACTGGCCACTGGTCACTGCACACTGGACACTGCACACTGCACACTGGACACTGCGCACTGGACACTGCACACTGGACACTGCGCACTGGACACTGCACACTGGACACTGGACACTGCACACTGCACACTGCACACTGGACATTGGACACTGGGCACTGCACACTGGACACTGGGCACTGGACACTGCACACTGGACACTGGACACTGCGCACTGCACACTGGGCACTGCGCACTGGACAGTGCGCGCTGGACACTGGACACTGCACTGGGCACTGGCCACTGGGCACTGCACACTGGACACTGCACAATGCACACTGGACACTGCACACTGGACACTGCGCACTGGACACTGCACACTGGACACTGCGCACTGGACACTGCACACTGGACACTGGACACTGCACACTGCACACTGCACACTGCACACTGGACATTGGACACTGGGCACTGCACACTGGACACTGGGCACTGGACACTGCACACTGGACACTGGACACTGCGCACTGCACACTGCACACTGGACACTGGACACTGCGCACTGGACACTGCACACTGGACACTGGACACTGCACACTGGACACGGGACACTGCACACTGGACACTGTGCACTGGACACTGCACACTGGACACTGCACACTAGACGCTGCACACTGCACACTGGACACTGCACACTGGACACTGCACACTGGACACTGGACAATGCGCACTGCACACTGGGCACTGCACACTGGACACTGGACACTGCACACTGGACACTGCGCACTGGACACTGGGCACTGGGCACTGCACACTGGACACTGCACACTGCACACTGGACACTGGACACTGCACACTGGACACTGGACACTGGGCACTGCGCACTGCACACTGGACACTGCGCACTGCACACTGGACACTGGGCACTGCACACTGGAGACTGCACACTGCGCACTGCGCACTGGACACTGCGCACTGGACACTGCACACTGGACACTGCACACTGGACACTGCACACTGGACACTGCACACTGGACACTGGGCACTGCACACTGGACACTGCGCACTGCACACTGGACACTGGGCACTGCACACTGCACACTGCTCACTGGACACTGCGCACTGGACACTGCACACTGGACACTGCGCACTGCGCACTGCACTCTGGACACTGGTCACTGGATACTGCACACTGGTCACTGGATACTGCACACTGGTCACTGGATACTGCACACTGCACACTGCGCGCTGCGCACTGGGCACTGGGCACTGGACACTGCGCACTGCACTCTGGACACTGGACACTGGACACTGGACACTGCACACTGAACACTGAACACTGGACACTACGTACTGGACACTGGACACTGGGCACTGCGCACTGGACAGTGCGCGCTGGACACTGGACACTGCACTGGGCACTGCGCACTGGCCACTGGGCACTGCACACTGGACACTGCACACTGGACACTGCACACTGCACACTGCGCACTGGACACTGCACACTGGACACTGCGCACTGGACACTGCACACTGGACACTGGACACTGCACACTGCACACTGAACACTGCACACTGGACATTGCACACTGGGCACTGCACACTGGACACTGGGCACTGGACACTGCACACTGGACACTGGACACTGCGCACTGCACACTGCACACTGGACACTGCGCACTGCGCACTGGACACTGCACACTGGACACTGGACACTGCGCACTGCACACTGCACACTGGACACTGCGCACTGCGCACTGGACACTGGACACTGGACACTGCACACTGGACACGGGACACTGCACACTGGACACTGCGCACTGGACACTGCACACTGGACACTGCACACTGGACGCTGCACACTGCACACTGGACACTGCACACTGGACACTGCACACTGGACACTGCACACTGGACACTGCGCACTGCACACTGGACACTGGGCACTGGACACTGGACACTGCACACTGGACACTGCGCACTGGGCACTGCACACTGGACACTGCACACTGGACACTGCACACTGGACACTGGACACTGGACACTGGGCACTGCACACTGGACACTGCGCACTGCACACTGGACACTGGGCACTGCACACTGCACACTGCACACTGGACACTGCGCACTGGACACTGGACACTGCACACTGGACACTGCACACTGGACACTGCACACTGGACACTGGGCACTGCACACTGGACACTGCGCACTGCACACTGGACACTGGGCACTGCGCACTGGACACTGCACACTGCGCACTGCGCACTGGACACTGCGCACTGGACACTGCACACTGCACACTGGACACTGCACACTGGATACTTCGCACTGGACACTGCACACTGGACACTGCGCACTGGACACTGGACACTGCGCACTGGACACTGGACACTGCACACTGGACACTGCACACTGCACACTGCACACTGCACACTGGACACTGCGCACTGGACACTGGGCACTGGACACTGGGCACTGGACACTGCACACTGGACACTGCACACTGCACACTGGACACTGCACACTGCACACTGGACACTGGACACTGCGCACTGCGCACTGGACACTGGACACTGCACACTGGACACTGCACACTGGACACGGGACACTGCGCACTGGACACTGCACACTGGACACTGCACACTGGACACTGCACACTGGACACTGCACACTGAACACTGCACACTGGACACTGGACACTGCACACTGCACACTGGACACTGGGCACTGGACACTGGACACTGCACACTGGACACTGGGCACTGGGCACTGCACACTGGACACTGCACACTGGACACTGGACACTGCACACTGGACACTGGGCACTGCGCACTGCACACTGGACACTGCGCACTGCACACTGGACACTGCACACTGCGCACTGCACACTGGACACTGCACACTGGACACTGCACACTGGACACTGCACACTGGACACTGCACACTGCACACTGGACACTGCACACTGGACACTGGACACTGCGCACTGCGCACTGGACACTGCGCACTGGACACTGCACACTGAACACTGCACACTGGACATTGCACACTGGGCACTGCACACTGGACACTGGGCACTGCACACTGGGCACTGCACACTGGACACTGCACACTGGACACTGGACACTGCGCACTGGACACTGCACACTGGACACTGCGCACTGGACACTGCACACTGGACACTGCACACTGGACACTGCACACTGGACACTGAGCACTGGACACTGCGCACTGACACTGCGCACTGCACACTGGACACTGCGCACTGGACACTGCGCACTGGGCACTGCGTACTGGGCACTGCACACTGCGCACTGGACACTGCTCACTGGACACTGCTCACTGGACACTGCACACTGGACACTGGACACTAGACACTGCGCACTGGACACTGCGCACTGTACACTGGACACTGCGCACTGGACACTGCGCACTGGACACTGCGCACTGGACACTGGACACTGGACACTGCGCACTGGACACTGCACAGTGGACACTGCACACTGCACACTGGACACTGCACACTGCACACTGGACACTGGACACTGCACACTGCACACTGCACACTGGACACTGCACACTGGATACTGCACACTGCACACTGGACACTGGATACTGCGCACTGGACACTGGACACTGGACACTGCGCACTGCGCACTGGGCACTGGACACTGGACACTGCACTTTGCACACTGCACACTTGACACTGCACACTGGTCACTGGACACTGCACACTGGGCACTGGACACTGCAGACTGCACACTGCACACTGCGCACTGCACACTGGACACTGCACACTGGACACTGCACACTGGACACTTCACACTGCACACTGGACATTGGACACTGGCCACTGGCCACTGCACACTGGCCACTGGACACTGCACACTGGACACTGGACACTGGACACTGCGCACTGGACACTGCACACTGGCCACTGCACACTGGCCACTGGACACTGCACACTGGACACTGCACACTGGACACTGGACACTGCACACTGGACACTGCACACTGGACACTGCACACTGGACACTGCGCACTGGACACTGCGCACTGGACACTGGACACTGGGCACTGGAAACTGGGCACTGGAAACTGGACACTGGACACTGCACACTGGACACTGGACACTGGACACTGCACACTGGACACTGCGCACTGGACACTGGACACTGCGCACTGGGCACTGGACACTGGGCACTGCACACTGGACACTGGACACTGGACACTGGACACTGCACACTGGACACTGAGCACTGGACACTGCGCACTGGACACTGCGCACTGCACACTGGACACTGTGCACTGGACACTGCGCACTGGACACTGCACACTGGACACTGGACACTAGAAACTGCGCACTGCACACTGGACACTGCGCACTGTACACTGGACACTGCGCACTGGACACTGCGCACTGCACACTGCACACTGCACACTGGACACTGCGCAGTGGACACTGGACACTGGACACTGGGCACTGGAAACTGGGCACTGGAAACTGGACACTGCACACTGCACACTGGACACTGCGCACTGGACACTGGACACTGGACACTGCACACTGGACACTGGGCACTGCACACTGGACACTGGACACTGCACACTGGACACTGGACACTGCACACTGCGCACTGCACACTGGACACTGGATACTGCGCACTGGACACTGGACACTGTACACTTTACACTGGACACTTTACACTGGACACTGCACACTGGACACACACACTGGATACTGCGCACTGCACACTGGACACTGCGCACTGCACATTGGGCACTGCACAATTGACACTGCGCACTGGACACTGGACACTGGACACTGGACACTGCACACTGCACACTGGACACTGCGCACTGGACACTGCACACTGCACACTGGACACTGCGCACTGAACAATGCGCACTGCACACTGCACACTGGACACTGCACACTGGACACTGCACACTGCACACTGGGCACTGCACACTGCACACTGGACACTGGACACTGCACACTGGGCACTGCACACTGGACACTGGACACTGGACACTGGGCACTGGACACTGGGCACTGCACACTGGACACTGCGCACTGCACTCTGGACACTGGACACTGGACACTGCACACTGCACACTGGACACTTCACACTGGGCACTGCGCACTGGGCACTGGGCACTGCGCACTGGGCACTGGGCACTGCACACTGGACACTGCGCACTGCACTCTGGACACTGGACACTGGACACTGCGCACTGCACACTGGACATTGCGCACTGGACACTGCACACTGGACACTGGACACTGGACACTGCACACTGGACACTGGACACTGCACACTGCACACTGCACACTGGACACTGCACACTGGACACTGCACACTGGACACTGCGCACTGGACACTGCACACTGGACACTGCGCACTGGACACTGCACACTGGACACTGGACACTGCACACTGCACACTGAACACTGCACACTGGACATTGGACACTGGGCACTGGACACTGGGCACTGGACACTGCACACTGGACACTGCGCACTGCACACTGCACACTGGACACTGCGCACTGGACACTGCACACTGGACACTGGACACTGCGCACTGCACACTGCACACTGGACACTGGACACTGCGCACTGCGCACTGGACACTGCACACTGGACACTGGACACTGCACACTGGACACGGGACACTGCACACTGGACACTGCGCACTGGACACTGCACACTGGACACTGCACACTGGACGCTGCACACTGCACACTGGACACTGCACACTGGACACTGGGCACTGCGCACTGCACACTGCACACAGCGCACTGGACACTGGACACTAGACACTGCACACTGGACACTGCACACTGGACACTGCACACTGGACACTGGACACTGCACACTGGACACTGCACACTGCGCACTGGACACTACACACTGGACACTGCGCACTGCACACTGGACACTGGACACTGCGCACTGCACACTGGACACTGCGCACTGGACACTGGACACTGGACACTGCGCACTGGACACTGCACAGTGGACACTGCACACTGCACACTGGACACTGCACACTGCACACTGGACACTGGACACTGGACACGGCGCACTGCACACTGGACACTGCGCACTGGACACTGGGCACTGCACACTGGAAACTGGACACTGCACACTGCACACTGGACACTGGACACTGCACACTGGACACTGGACACTACACACTGCGCACTGCACACTGGACACTGCACACTGGACATTGTGCACTGGACACTGCACACTGCGCACTCGACACTGCACACTGGACACTGGACACTGCACAATGCACACTGCACACTGGACACTGGACACTGCA
The DNA here is from genome assembly GCA_023333645.1 of Sceloporus occidentalis. Taxonomy (NCBI): domain Eukaryota; kingdom Metazoa; phylum Chordata; class Lepidosauria; order Squamata; family Phrynosomatidae; genus Sceloporus; species Sceloporus occidentalis. Next base: position 201,451 of record JALMGF010000253.1, read on the forward strand.
CACTGGACACTGCACACTGGACACTGCGCACTGCACACTGGACATTGCGCACTGGACACTGGACACTGCACACTCGACACTGCACACTGGACACTGGACACTGGACACTGCACACTGCACACTGCACAATGCACACTGCGCACTGGACACTGGACACTGCACACTGGACACTGCGCACTGCACACTGGACATTGCGCACTGGACACTGGACACTGCACACTGGACACTGCACACTGCACACTGGACACTGCACACTGCACACTGCACACTGCAACCTGCACACTGCGCACTGGACACTGGACACTGGACACTGCACACTGCGCACTGCACACTGGACATTGCACCCTGGACACTGCACACTGGACACTGCGCACTGCACACTGCACACTGGACATTGCGCTCTGCACACTGGACACTGCACACTGGACACTGCACACTGGACACTGCACACTGGGCACTGGACACTGCGCACTGCGCACTGGACATTGCGCACTGGACACTGGACACTGGACACTGCACACTGGACACTGCACACTGCACACTGGACACTGCACACTGGACACTAGACACTGGACACTGCACACTGGACACTGGACACCGGACACTGCGCACTGCGCACTGGACACTGCGCACTGGACACTGCACACTGGACACTGCACACTGGACACTGGACACTGGACACTGGACACTGCACCATGGACACTGCACACTGGACACTGCACACTGCACACTGGACACTGCACACTGCACACTGCACACTGGACACTGGATACTGCGCACTGGACACTGGACAGTGGACACTGCACACTGCACACTGGACACTGGACACTGGGCACTGCACACTGGACACTGCGCACTGCACACTGGACACTGGGCACTGGACACTGGGCACTGCACACTGCGCACTGCACACTGCACACTGGACACTGCGCATTGGACACTGCACACTGGACGCTGCACACTGCACACTGCGCACTGCACACTGGACACTGCGCACTGGACACTGCACACTGGACACTGCACATTGCGCACTGCGCACTGGACACTGGACACTGCGCACTGCGCACTGGACACTGCACACTGGACACTGCACACTGCACACTGGACACAGCGCACTGCACACTGGACGGTGGACACTGCACACTGGACACTGCACACTGGACACTGCACACTGCACACTGCGCACTGGACACTGGACACTGCGCACTGCGCACTGGACACTGCGCACTGGACACTGTGCACTGGACACTGGACACTGCGCACTGCACACTGGACACTGCACACTGCACACTGGACACTGGATACTGCGCACTGGACACTGGACACTGGACACTGCACACTGCGCACTGGACACTGCACACTGGACACACACACTGGACACTGCGCACTGCACACTGGACACTGCGCACTGCACATTGGGCACTGCACATTGGACACTGCGCACTGCACACTGCACACTGGACACTGGACACTGCACACTGCACACTGGACACTGCACACTGCACACTGCACACTGGACACTGCACACTGCACACTGGACACTGGACACTGGACACTGCACACTGCACACTGGACACTGCACACTGGGCACTGGACACTGCACACTGGACACTGTGCACTGCACACTGGGCATTGCGCACTGCACACTGCACACTGGACACTGCACACTGGACACTGCACACTGGATACTGCACACTGCACACTGCACACTGGACACTGCGCACTGGGCACTGGACACTGCGCACTGCACACTGTGCACTGGACACTGCACACTGCACACTGCGCACTGGACACTGCGCACTGCGCACTGGACACTGCACACTGGACACTGCACACTGCGCACTGCACACTGGACACTGCACACTGGACACTGCACACTGCACACTGCACACTGCACACTGGACACTGGACACTGGGCACTGGACACTGGACACTGCACACTGGACACTGGACACTGGGCACTGCGCACTGCACACTGCACACAGCGCACTGGACACTGGACACTAGACACTGCACACTGGACACTGCACACTGGACACTGGACACTGCACACTGGACACTGCACACTGCGCACTGGACACTACACACTGGACACTGCGCACTGCACACTGGACACTGGACACTGCACACTGCGCACTGCACACTGGACACTGGACACTGCGCACTGCACACTGGACATTGCGCACTGTACACTTGACACTGGACACTGCACACTGCACACTGGACACTGCACACTGCACACTGGACACTGGACACTGGACACTGGACACTGCGCACTGCGCACTGCACACTGGACACTGCGCACTGGACACTGGACACTGCACACTGGAAACTGGACACTGCACACTGGACACTGGACACTGCACACTGCACACTGGACACTGGAAACTACACACTGCGCACTGCACACTGGACACTGCACACTGGTCATTGCGCACTGCACACTGGACACTGGACACTGCGCACTGGACACTGCGCACTGGACACTGGACACTGCGCACTGGACACTGGACACTGCACACTGGACACTGGATACTGGACACTGCACACTGCGCACTGGACACTGGACACTGCGCACTGGACACTGCGCACTGGACACTGCGCACTGGACACTGGACACTGCGCACTGGACACTGGACACTGCACACTGGACACTGGATACTGGACACTGCACACTGGACACTGGACACTGGACACTGCACACTGGACATTGCGCACTGCACACTGGACATTGCGCACTGCACACTGGACACTGTGCACTGGACACTGGACACTGCACACTGGACACTGCGCACTGCACACTGGACATTGCGCACTGCACACTGGACACTGCACACTGCACACTGGACACTGCACACTGCACACTGGACACTGCACACTGGACACTGGACACTGGACACTACACACATGACATTGCACACTGGACAGTGCACACTGGACACTGCACACTGGACACTGCACACTGCGCACTGCACACTGGACACTGGACACTGCGCACTGCACACTGCACACTGCACACTGGACACTGGACACTGCACACTGCACACTGGACACTGGACACTGCACACTGGACACTGGACACTGGACACTGCACACTTTACATTGCGCACTGCACACTGGACACTGCACACTGGACACTGCACACTACACACTGGACACTGCACACTGCACACTGGACACTGCGCACTGCACACTGGACACTGCACACTGCACACTGGACACTGCGCACTGGACACTGGATACTGGACACTGCACACTGCACACTGGACACTGGACACTGCACACTGCACACTGGACACTGGGCACTGCACACTGCGCACTGGACACTGCACACTGGACACTGCACACTGCACACTGGACACTGGACACTGCACACTGGACACTGGACACTGAACACTGGACACTGGACACTGGACACTGGACACTGCACACTGGACACTGCGCACTGGACACTGCACACTGCACACTGGACACTGGACACTGGGCACTGCACACTGGACACTGCACACTGCACACTGCACACTGCACACTGCGCACTGGACACTGCACACTGCACACTGGACACTGGACACTGGACACTACACACTGCGCACTGGACACTTGACACTGGACACTGCACACTGGACACTGGGCACTGCACACTGGACACTGGTCACTGGACACTGCACACTGGACACTGGACACTGCACACTGGACACTGGACACTGGACACTGCACACTGCGCACTGCAAACTGGACATTGCGCACTGCACACTGGACACTGGACACTGCACACTGGACACTGGACACTGCACACTGGACACTGCGCACTGCACACTGCACACTGGACATTGCGCACTGCACACTGCACACTGCACACTGCACACTGGACACTGCACACTGGACACTGGACACTGGACACTGCACACTGGACACTGGACACTGCACACTGCACACTGGACACTGCACACTGGAAACTGCGCACTGCACACTGGACACTGGACACTGCGCACTGCACACTGCACACTGGACACTGGACACTGCACACTGCACACTGGACACTGGACACTGGACACTGCACACTGGACACTACACACTGCGCACTGCACACTGGACACTGCACACTTTACATTGCGCACTGCACACTTGACACTGGACACTGCACACTGGACACTGCACACTGGACACTGGACACTGCACACTGGACACTGCGCACTGCGCACTGGACACTGGACACTGCACACTGCACACTGGACACTGCACACTGCACACTGGACACTGCGCACTGGACACTGCACACTGCACACTGCACACTGGACACTGCACACTGGACACTGGACACTAGACACTGGACACTGGACACTGCGCACTGGACACTGGACACTGGGCACTGGGCACTGGACACTGGACACTGGACACTGCACACTGGACACTGGGCACTGGACACTGCACACTGCACACTGCACACTGCGCACTGGACACTGCACACTGCACACTGGACACTGGACACTGCACACTGGACACTACACACTGCGCACTGCACACTGGACACTGCACACTTTACATTGCGCACTGCACACTGGACACTGCACACTGGACACTGCACACTGGACACTGGACACTGCGCACTGGACACTGCGCACTGTGCACTACACACTGGACACTGCGCACTGCACACTGGACACTGCACACTGGACACTGCACACTGCGCACTGCGCACTGCACACTGCACACTGGACACTGGACCCTGGACACTGGACACTACGCATTGGACACTGGACACTGCACACTGCACACTGGACACTGCGCACTGCACACTGGACACTGGACACTGCGCACTGCACACTGCACACTGGACACTGCACACTGGACACTGCTCACTGGACACTGGACACTGTGCACTGCACACTGCACACTGCACACTGCACACTGGACACTGAACACTGGACACTGGACACTGGACACTGGACACTGCACACTGGACACTGCGCACTGCACATTGCGCACTGCACACTGGACACTGCGCACTGCACACTGGACATTGCGCACTGCACACTGGACAGTGCACACTGCGCACTGGACACTGCGCACTGCACACTGGACACTGCGCACTGGACACTGCACACTGCGCACTGGACACTGGACACTGCACACTGGACACTGCACACTGCACACTGGACACTGCGCACTGGACACTGGACACTGGACACTGCACACTGGACACTGGGCACTGGACACTGCACACTGGAAACTGCACACTGGTCACTGGACACTGCACACTGGGCACTGGACACTGCACACTGCACACTGCACACTGCGCACTGCGCACTGCGCACTGCACACTGGACACTGGACACTGGACACTGCACACTGGCCACTGCACACTGGACACTGGACACTGCACACTGGACACTGCGTCCGGTGTCTAATGCCCAGTGCCCAGTGTCTAATGTCCGGTGTCTAATGCCCAGTGTCTAATGCCCGGTGTCTAATGCCCAGTGCCCAGTGTCTAATGTCCGGTGTCTAATGCCCAGTGCCCAGTGTCTAATGTCCGGTGTCTAATGCCCGGTGTCTAATGCCCAGTGCCCAGTGTCTAATGTCCGGTGTCTAATGCCCAGTGCCCAGTGTCTAATGTCCGGTGTCTAATGCCCAGTGCCCAGTGTCTAATGTCCGGTGTCTAATGCCCAGTGTCTAATGTCCGGTGTCTAATTCCCTGTGCCCAGTGTCTAATGGCCACTGCACACTGGACACTGGACACTGGACACTGCACACTGGACACTGCGTCCGGTGTCTAATGCCCAGTGCCCAGTGTCTAATGTCCGGTGTCTAATGCCCAGTGTCTAATGCCCGGTGTCTAATGCCCAGTGCCCAGTGTCTAATGTCCGGTGTCTAATGCCCAGTGCCCAGTGTCTAATGTCCGGTGTCTAATGCCCGGTGTCTAATGCCCAGTGCCCAGTGTCTAATGTCCGGTGTCTAATGCCCAGTGCCCAGTGTCTAATGTCCGGTGTCTAATGCCCAGTGCCCAGTGTCTAATGTCCGGTGTCTAATGCCCAGTGTCTAATGTCCGGTGTCTAATTCCCTGTGCCCAGTGTCTAATGGCCACTGCACACTGGACACTGGACACTGGACACTGCACACTGGACACTGCGTCCGGTGTCTAATGCCCAGTGCCCAGTGTCTAATGTCCGGTGTCTAATGCCCAGTGTCTAATGCCCGGTGTCTAATGCCCAGTGCCCAGTGTCTAATGTCCGGTGTCTAATGCCCAGTGCCCAGTGTCTAATGTCCGGTGTCTAATGCCCAGTGTCTAATGCCCGGTGTCTAATGCCCAGTGCCCAGTGTCTAATGTCCGGTGTCTAATGCCCAGTGCCCAGTGTCTAATGTCCGGTGTCTAATGCCCGGTGTCTAATGCCCAGTGCCCAGTGTCTAATGTCCGGTGTCTAATGCCCAGTGCCCAGTGTCTAATGTCCGGTGTCTAATGCCCAGTGCCCAGTGTCTAATGTCCGGTGTCTAATGCCCAGTGTCTAATGTCCGGTGTCTAATTCCCTGTGCCCAGTGTCTAATGGCCACTGCACACTGGACACTGGACACTGGACACTGCACACTGGACACTGCGTCCGGTGTCTAATGCCCAGTGCCCAGTGTCTAATGTCCGGTGTCTAATGCCCAGTGTCTAATGCCCGGTGTCTAATGCCCAGTGCCCAGTGTCTAATGTCCGGTGTCTAATGCCCAGTGCCCAGTGTCTAATGTCCGGTGTCTAATGCCCAGTGTCTAATGCCCGGTGTCTAATGCCCGGTGTCTAATGCCCAGTGCCCAGTGTCTAATGTCCGGTGTCTAATGCCCAGTGCCCAGTGTCTAATGTCCGGTGTCTAATGCCCAGTGCCCAGTGTCTAATGTCCGGTGTCTAATGCCCAGTGTCTAATGTCCGGTGTCTAATGCCCTGTGCCCAGTGTCTAATGTCCGGTGTCTAATGCCCAGTGCTCAGTGTCTAATGTCCGGTGTCTAATGCCCAGTGTCTAATGCCCGGTGTCTAATGCCCGGTGTCTAATGCCCAGTGTCTAATGTCCGGTGTCTAATGCCCAGTGCCCAGTGTCTAATGTCCGGTGTCTAATGCAGAGTGCCCAGTGTCTAATGTCCGGTGTCTAATGCCCAGTGCCCAGTGTCTAGACACTGGGCATTAGACACTGGACATTAGACACCGGGCACTGGGCATTAGACACTGGACATTAGACACTGGGCATTAGACACTGGACATTAATGTCCAGTGTCTAATGCCCAGTGCCCGGTGTCTAATGCCCAGTGCCCAGTGTCTAGACACTGGGCATTAGACACTGGACATTAGACACCGGGCACTGGACATTAGACACTGGGCATTAGACACCGGGCATTAGACACTGGGCACCGGACATTAGACACTGGGCACTGGGCATTAGACACCGGGCATTAGACACTGGGCACCGGACATTAGACACCGGACATTAGACACTGGGCATTAGACACTGGACATTAGACACTGGGCACCGGACATTAGACACCGGACATTAGACACTGGGCACTGGGCATTAGACACCGGACATTAGACACTGGGCACTGGGCATTAGACACTGGACATTAGACACTGGGCACTGGGCATTAGACACTGGGCATTAGACACCGGACATTAGACACTGGGCACTGGGCATTAGACACCGGACATTAGACACTGGGCATTAGACACCGGGCATTAGACACTGGGCATTAGACACCGGGCATTAGACACTGGGCACCGGACATTAGACACCGGACATTAGACACTGCGCATTAGGCACTGGACATTAGACACTGGGCACCGGACATTAGACACCGGACATTTGACACTGGGCACTGGGCATTAGACACCGGACATTAGACACTGGGCATTAGACACCGGGCATTAGACACTGGGCACCGGACATTAAACACCGGACATTAGACACTGGGCACTGGGCATTAGACACCGGACATTAGACACTGGGCACTGGGCATTAGACACTGGACATTAGACACTGGGCACTGGGCATTAGACACTTGGCACTGGGCACTAGACGCTGGGAATTGGGCACTAGACGCTGGGCACTAGACACTGGGCACTAGGCACTGGGCATTAGACGCTGGGCATTAGACACTGGGCATTAGACACTGGGCACTGGGCATTAGACACTGGGCACTGGGCATTAGGCATTAGACACTGGGCACTAGGCACTGGGCATTAGACACTAGACACTGGGCATTAGACACTGTTCACTGGGCATTAGACACTGGGCATTAGACACTGGGCACTGGGCATTAGACACAGGACATTAGACACTGGGCACTGGGCATTAGACACCGGACATTAGACACTGGGCACTGGGCATTAGACACCGGACATTAGACACTGGGCACTGGGCATTAGACACCGGACATTAGGCACTGGGCATTAGACACCGGGCATTAGACACTGGGCACCGGACATTGGACACCGGACATTAGACACTGGGCACTGGGCATTAGACACCGGACATTAGACACTGGGCACTGGGCATTAGACACCGGACATTAGACACTGGGCACTGGGCATTAGACACTGGGCATTAGACACCGGACATTAAACACTGGGCACTGGGCATTAGACACTGGGCATTAGACACTGGGCATTAGACACCGGGCATTAGAGACTGGGCATTAGACACCGGACATTAGACACTAGGCACTGGGCATTAGACACCGAACATTAGACACTGGGCACTGGGCATTAGACACCGGACATTAGGCACTGGGCATTAGACACCGGGCATTAGACACTGGGCACCGGACATTAGACACCGGACATTAGACACTGGGCATTAGACACTGGACATTAGACACTGGGCACTGGGCATTAGACACCGGGCATTAGACACTGGGCATTAGACACTGGACATTAGACACTGGGCACTGGGCATTAGACACCGGACATTAGACACTGGACATTAGACACTGGACATTAGACACTTGGCACTGGGCATTAGACACTGGACATTAGACAATGGGCATTAGACACTGGACATTAGACACTGGGCACTGGGCATTAGACACTGGGCAATAGACACCGGACATTAGACACTGGGCACTGGGCATTAGACACTGGACATTAGACACTGGGCATTAGACACTGGACATTAGACACTGGGTACTGGGCATTAGACACCGGGCACTGGGCATTAGACACTGGACATTAGACACTGGGCATTAGACACTGGACATTAGACACTGGGCACTGGGCATTAGACACCGGACATTAGACACTGGGCACTGGGCATTAGACACTGGACATTAGACACTGGGCACTGGGCATTAGACACCGGACATTAGACACTGGGCATTAGACACCGGGCATTAGACACCGGGCATTAGACACTGGGCATTAGACACCGGACATTAGACACTGGGCATTAGACACTGGGCATTAGACACCGGACATTAGACACTGGGCACAGGGCATTAGACACCGGACATTAGACACTGGGCACTGGGCATTAGACACCGGACATTAGACACTGGGCACTGGGCATTAGACACCGGACATTAGACACTGGGCACTGGGCATTAGACACTGGGCATTAGACACTGGGCATTAGACACCGGGCATTAGACACCGGGCATTAGACACTGGACATTAGACACCGGACATTAGACACTGGGCACTGGGCATTAGACACCGGACATTAGACACTGGGCATTAGACACCGGGCATTAGACACTGGGCACCGGACATTAGACACCGGACATTAGACACTGGGCACTGGGCATTAGACACCGGACATTAGACACTGGGCACTGGGCATTAGACACCGGACATTAGGCACTGGGCATTAGACACCGGGCATTAGACACCGGGCATTAGACACCGGACATTAGACACTGGGCATTAGACACTGGACATTAGACACTGGGCACTGGGCATTAGACACCGTACATTAGACACTGGGCACTGGGCATTAGACACCGGACATTAGACACTGGGCACTGGGCATTAGACACTGGGCATTAGACACTGGGCATTAGACACTGGGCATTAGACACCGGACATTAGACACTGGGCACTGGGCATTAGACACCGGACATTAGACACTGGGCATTAGACACTGGGCATTAAACACCGGACATTAGACACAGGGCACAGGGCATTAGACACCGGACATTAGACACTGGGCACTGGGCATTAGACACCGGACATTAGACACTGGGCACTGGGCATTAGACACCGGACATTAGACACTGGGCACTGGGCATTAGACACTGGGCATTAGACACTGGGCATTAGACACCGGGCATTAGACACCGGGCATTAGACACTGGGCATTAGACACCGGACATTAGACACTGGGCACTGGGCATTAGACACCGGACATTAGACACTGGGCATTAGACACCGGGCATTAGACACTGGGCACCGGACATTAGACACCGGACATTAGACACTGGGCACTGGGCATTAGACACCGGACATTAGACACTGGGCACTGGGCATTAGACACCGGACATTAGACACTGGGCACTGGGCATTAGACACCGGACATTAGGCACTGGGCATTAGACACCGGGCATTAGACACCGGGCATTAGACACCGGGCATTACACACCGGACATTAGACACTGGGCATTAGACACTGGGCACTGGGCATTAGACACCGGACATTAGACACTGGGCACTGGGCATTAGACACTGGGCATTAGACACCGGACATTAGACACTGGGCACTGGGCATTAGACACTGGGCATTAGACACTGGGCATTAGACACTGGGCATTAGACACCGGGCATTAGACACCGGGCATTAGAGACTGGGCATTAGACACCGGACATTAGACACTGGGCACTGGGCATTAGACACTGGGCATTAGACACGGGACATTAGACACTGGGCACTGGGCATTAGACACCGGACATTAGACACTGGGCACTGGGCATTAGACACCGGACATTAGGCACTGGGCATTAGACACCGGGCATTAGACACTGGGCACTGGGCATTAGACACTGGGCATTAGGCACGGGACATTAGACACTGGGCACTGGGCATTAGACACCGGACATTAGACACTGGGCACTGGGCATTAGACACTGGGCATTAGACACCGGGCATTAGACACTGGGCACTGGGCATTAGACACCGGACATTAGACACTGGGCACTGGGCATTAGACACCGGGCACTGGGCATTAGACACTGGGCATTAGACACTGGTCATTAGACACTGGACATTAGACACCGGACGCAGTGTCCAGTGTGCAGTGTCCAGTGTCCAGTGTCCAGTGTGCAGTGTCCAGTGTGCAGTGTCCAGTGTGCAGTGCGCAGTATCCAGTGTGTGTGTCCAGTGTGCAGTGTCCAGTGTAAAGTGTCCAGTGTCCAGTGTAAAGTGTACAGTGTCCAGTGTCCAGTGTCCAGTGCGCAGTATCCAGTGTCCAGTGTGCAGTGCGCAGTGTGCAGTGTGCAGTGTGCAGTATCCAGTGTGCAGTGTGCAGTGTCCAGTGTGCAGTGTCCAGTGTCCAGTGTGCAGTGCCCAGTGTCCAGTGTGCAGTGTCCAGTGTCCAGTGCGCAGTGTCCAGTGTGCAGTGCGCAGTTTCTAGTGTCCAGTGTCCAGTGTGCAGTGTCCAGTGCGCAGTGTCCAGTGCACAGTGTCCAGTGTGCAGTTCGCAGTGTCCAGTGCGCAGTGTCCAGTGCTCAGTGTCCAGTGTCCAGTGTGCAGTGTCCAGTGTCCAGTGTCCAGTGTCCAGTGTGCAGTGCCCAGTGTCCAGTGCCCAGTGCGCAGTGTCCAGTGTCCAGTGCACAGTGTCCAGTGTGCAGTGTCCAGTGTCCAGTGTGCAGTGTGCAGTGTCCAGTGTCCAGTTTCCAGTGCCCAGTTTCCAGTGCCCAGTGTCCAGTGTCCAGTGCGCAGTGTCCAGTGTGCAGTGTCCAGTGTGCAGTGTCCAGTGTCCAGTGTGCAGTGTCCAGTGTGCAGTGTCCAGTGGCCAGTGTGCAGTGGCCAGTGTGCAGTGTCCAGTGCGCAGTGTCCAGTGTCCAGTGTGCAGTGTCCAGTGGCCAGTGTCCAATGTCCAGTGTGCAGTGTGAAGTGTCCAGTGTGCAGTGTGCAGTGTCCAGTGTGCAGTGTCCAGTGCGCAGTGTGCAGTGTGCAGTCTGCAGTGTCCAGTGCCCAGTGTGCAGTGTCCAGTGACCAGTGTGCAGTGTCAAGTGTCCAGTTTCCAGTGCCCAGTTTCCAGTGCCCAGTGTCCAGTGTCCAGTGCGCAGTGTCCAGTGTGCAGTGTCCAGTGTGCAGTGTCCAGTGTGCAGTGTCCAGTGTGCAGTGTCCAGTGGCCAGTGTGCAGTGGCCAGTGTGAAGTGTCCAGTGTGCAGTGTGCAGTGTCCAGTGTGCAGTGTCCAGTGCGCAGTGCGCAGTGTGCAGTGTGCAGTCTGCAGTGTCCAGTGCCCAGTGTGCAGTGTCCAGTGACCAGTGTGCAGTGTCAAGTGTGCAGTGTTCAAAGTGCAGTGTCCAGTGTCCAGTGCCCAGTGCGCAGTGCGCAGTGTCCAGTGTCCAGTGTCCAGTGCGCAGTGTCCAGTGTCCAGTGTGCAGTGTGCAGTATCCAGTGTGCAGTGTCCAGTGTGCAGTGTGCAGTGTGCAGTGTCCAGTGTGCAGTGTCCAGTGTGCAGTGTCCACTGTGCAGTGTCCAGTGCGCAGTGTCCAGTGTGCAGTGTGCAGTGTCCAGTGTCCAGTGCGCAGTGTCCAGTGCGCAGTGTCCAGTGCGCAGTGTCCAGTGTACAGTGCGCAGTGTCCAGTGCGCAGTGTCTAGTGTCCAGTGTCCAGTATGCAGTGTCCAGTGAGCAGTGTCCAGTGAGCAGTGTCCAGTGCGCAGTGTGCAGTGCCCAGTACACAGTGCCCAGTGCGCAGTGTCCAGTGCGCAGTGTCCAGTGTGCAGTGCGCAGTGTCCAGTGCGCAGTGTCCAGTGCTCAGTGTCCAGTGTCCAGTGTGCAGTGTCCAGTGTGCAGTGTCCAGTGTGCAGTGTCCAGTGTGCAGTGTCCAGTGCGCAGTGTCCAGTGCGCAGTGTCCAGTGCGCAGTGCGCAGTGTCCAGTGTCCAGTGTGCAGTGTCCAGTGTGCAGTGCCCAGTGTGCAGTGCCCAGTGTGCAGTGTCCAGTGTGCAGTGTGCAGTGTCCAGTGTGCAGTGTCCAGTGTGCAGTGTCAAGTGTGCAGTGTCCAGTGTGCAGTGCGCAGTGTGCAGTGTCCAGTGTGCAGTGCGCAGTGTCCAGTGTGCAGTGCGCAGTGCCCAGTGTCCAGTGTCCAGTGTCCAGTGTCCAGTGTGCAGTGTCCAGTGTGCAGTGCCCAGTGCCCAGTGTCCAGTGCCCAGTGTCCAGTGTGCAGTGTCCAGTGTCCAGTGTGCAGTGTTCAGTGTGCAGTGTCCAGTGTGCAGTGTCCAGTGTGCAGTGTCCAGTGCGCAGTGTCCCGTGTCCAGTGTGCAGTGTCCAGTGTGCAGTGTCCAGTGTCCAGTGCGCAGTGCGCAGTGTGCAGTGTGCAGTGTGCAGTGTGCAGTGTGCAGTGTGCAGTGTCCAGTGTGCAGTGTCCAGTGCGCAGTGTCCAGTGTGCAGTGTGCAGTGTCCAGTGTGCAGTGTCCAGTGTGCAGTGTCCAGTGTCCAGTGCGCAGTGTCCAGTGTCCAGTGCGCAGTGTCCAGTGTGCAGTGTCCAGTGTGCAGTGTCCAGTGCGAAGTATCCAGTGTGCAGTGTCCAGTGTGCAGTGTGCAGTGTCCAGTGCGCAGTGTCCAGTGCGCAGTGTCCAGTGCGCAGTGCGCAGTGCCCAGTGTCCAGTGTGCAGTGCGCAGTGTCCAGTGTGCAGTGCCCAGTGTCCAGTGTGCAGTGTCCAGTGTGCAGTGTCCAGTGTGCAGTGTCCAGTGTGCAGTGTCCAGTGTGCAGTGTCCAGTGTGCAGTGTGCAGTGCGCAGTGTGCAGTGTCCAGTGTGCAGTGTCCTGTGTCCAGTGTGCAGTGTCCAGTGTCCAGTTTCCAGTGCCCAGTTTCCAGTGCCCAGTGTCCAGTGTCCAGTGCGCAGTGTCCAGTGTGCAGTGTCCAGTGTGCAGTGTCCAGTGTCCAGTGTGCAGTGTCCAGTGTGCAGTGTCCAGTGGCCAGTGTGCAGTGGCCAGTGTGCAGTGTCCAGTGCGCAGTGTCCAGTGTCCAGTGTGCAGTGTCCAGTGGCCAGTGTCCAATGTCCAGTGTGCAGTGTGAAGTGTCCAGTGTGCAGTGTGCAGTGTCCAGTGTGCAGTGTCCAGTGCGCAGTGCGCAGTGTGCAGTGTGCAGTCTGCAGTGTCCAGTGCCCAGTGTGCAGTGTCCAGTGACCAGTGTGCAGTGTCAAGTGTCCAGTTTCCAGTGCCCAGTTTCCAGTGCCCAGTGTCCAGTGTCCAGTGCGCAGTGTCCAGTGTGCAGTGTCCAGTGTGCAGTGTCCAGTGTGCAGTGGCCAGTGTGCAGTGTCCAGTGCGCAGTGTCCAGTGTCCAGTGTGCAGTGTCCAGTGGCCAGTGTGCAGTGTCCAGTGTGCAGTGTGAAGTGTCCAGTGTGCAGTGTGCAGTGTCCAGTGTGCAGTGTCCAGTGCGCAGTGCGCAGTGTGCAGTGTGCAGTCTGCAGTGTCCAGTGCCCAGTGTGCAGTGTCCAGTGACCAGTGTGCAGTGTCAAGTGTGCAGTGTTCAAAGTGCAGTGTCCAGTGTCCAGTGCCCAGTGCGCAGTGCGCAGTGTCCAGTGTCCAGTGTCCAGTGCGCAGTGTCCAGTGTCCAGTGTGCAGTGTGCAGTATCCAGTGTGCAGTGTCCAGTGTGCAGTGTGCAGTGTGCAGTGTCCAGTGTGCAGTGTCCAGTGTGCAGTGTCCACTGTGCAGTGTCCAGTGCGCAGTGTCCAGTGTGCAGTGTGCAGTGTCCAGTGTCCAGTGCGCAGTGTCCAGTGCGCAGTGTCCAGTGCGCAGTGTCCAGTGTACAGTGCGCAGTGTCCAGTGCGCAGTGTCTAGTGTCCAGTGTCCAGTATGCAGTGTCCAGTGAGCAGTGTCCAGTGAGCAGTGTCCAGTGCGCAGTGTGCAGTGCCCAGTACGCAGTGCCCAGTGCGCAGTGTCCAGTGCGCAGTGTCCAGTGTGCAGTGCGCAGTGTCCAGTGCGCAGTGTCCAGTGCTCAGTGTCCAGTGTCCAGTGTGCAGTGTCCAGTGTGCAGTGTCCAGTGTGCAGTGTCCAGTGTGCAGTGTCCAGTGCGCAGTGTCCAGTGCGCAGTGTCCAGTGCGCAGTGCGCAGTGTCCAGTGTCCAGTGTGCAGTGTCCAGTGTGCAGTGCCCAGTGTGCAGTGCCCAGTGTGCAGTGTCCAGTGTGCAGTGTGCAGTGTCCAGTGTGCAGTGTCCAGTGTGCAGTGTCCAGTGTGCAGTGTCCAGTGTGCAGTGCGCAGTGTGCAGTGTCCAGTGTGCAGTGCGCAGTGTCCAGTGTGCAGTGCGCAGTGCCCAGTGTCCAGTGTCCAGTGTCCAGTGTGCAGTGTCCAGTGTGCAGTGCCCAGTGCCCAGTGTCCAGTGCCCAGTGTCCAGTGTGCAGTGTCCAGTGTCCAGTGTGCAGTGTTCAGTGTGCAGTGTCCAGTGTGCAGTGTCCAGTGTGCAGTGTCCAGTGCGCAGTGTCCCGTGTCCAGTGTGCAGTGTCCAGTGTGCAGTGTCCAGTGTCCAGTGCGCAGTGCGCAGTGTCCAGTGTGCAGTGTGCATTGTGCAGTGTGCAGTGTGCAGTGTCCAGTGTGCAGTGTCCAGTGCGCAGTGTCCAGTGTGCAGTGTGCAGTGTCCAGTGTGCAGTGTCCAGTGTGCAGTGTCCAGTGTCCAGTGCGCAGTGTCCAGTGTCCAGTGCGCAGTGTCCAGTGTGCAGTGTCCAGTGTGCAGTGTCCAGTGCGAAGTATCCAGTGTGCAGTGTCCAGTGTGCAGTGTGCAGTGTCCAGTGCGCAGTGTCCAGTGCGCAGTGTCCAGTGCGCAGTGCGCAGTGCCCAGTGTCCAGTGTGCAGTGCGCAGTGTCCAGTGTGCAGTGCCCAGTGTCCAGTGTGCAATGTCCAGTGTGCAGTGTCCAGTGTGCAGTGTCCAGTGTGCAGTGTCCAGTGTGCAGTGTCCAGTGTGCAGTGTGCAGTGCGCAGTGTGCAGTCTCCAGTGTGCAGTGCCCAGTGTCCAGTGTGCAGTGCGCAGTGTCCAGTGTGCTGTGCCCAGTGTCCAGTGTGCAGTGCCCAGTGTCCAGTGTCCAGTGTCCAGTGTGCAGTGTGCAGTGTCCAGTGTGCAGTGTCCAGTGTGCAGTGCCCAGTGCCCAGTGTCCAGTGTGCAGTGTCCAGTGTGCAGTGTCCAGTGTCCAGTGCCCAGTGTCCAGTGTCCAGAGTGCAGTGTCCAGTGTGCAGTGTCCAGTGCGCAGTGTCCAGTGTCCAGTGCGCAGTGGACACTGGACATTGGACACTGCACACTGGGCACTGGGCACTGCACACTGGACACTGCGCACTGCACTCTGGACACTGGACACTGGACACTGCACACTGAACACTGGTCACTGGATACTGCACACTGGTCACTGGATACTGCACACTGCGCGCTGCGCACTGGGCACTGGACGCTGCACACTGCACTCTGGACACTGGACACTGCACACTGAACACTGAACACTGGACACTACATACTGGACACTGGACACTGGGCACTGCGCACTGGACACTGCACACTGCACACTGGACACTGCACACTGCACACTGGACACTGCGCACTGGACACTGCACACTGGACACTGCACACTAGACACTGCACACTGGACACTGCACACTGGACACTGGACAATGCGCACTGCACACTGGACACTGGACACTGCACACTGGACACTGCGCACTGGACACTGGGCACTGGGCACTGCACACTGGACACTGCACACTGGACACTGGACACTGCACACTGGACACTGCACACTGCACACTGGACACTGCACACTGGACACTGCACACTGGACACTGCGCACTGGACACTGCACACTGGACACTGGACACTGCACACTGCACACTGCACACTGGACATTGGACACTGGGCACTGCACACTGGACACTGGGCACTGGACACTGCACACTGGACACTGGACACTGCGCACTGCACACTGGGCACTGCGCACTGGACAGTGCGCGCTGGACACTGGACACTGCACTGGGCACTGGGCACTGGCCACTGGGCACTGCACACTGGACACTGCACACTGCACACTGGACACTGCACACTGCACACTGGACACTGCGCATTGGACACTGCACACTGGACACTGCGCACTGGACACTGCACACTGGACACTGGACACTGCACACTGCACACTGCACACTGCACACTGGACACTGGACACTGGGCACTGCACACTGGACACTGGGCACTGGACACTGCACACTGGACACTGGACACTGCGCACTGGACACTGGACACTGCGCACTGGACACTGCACACTGGACACTGGACACTGCACACTGGACACGGGACACTGCACACTGGACACTGCGCACTGGACACTGCACACTGGACACTGCACACTAGACGCTGCACACTGCACACTGGACACTGCACACTGGACACTGCACACTGGACACTGGACAATGCGCAC
The DNA here is from genome assembly GCA_023333645.1 of Sceloporus occidentalis. Taxonomy (NCBI): domain Eukaryota; kingdom Metazoa; phylum Chordata; class Lepidosauria; order Squamata; family Phrynosomatidae; genus Sceloporus; species Sceloporus occidentalis. The sequence continues at coordinate 219,027 of JALMGF010000253.1, forward strand.
TGCACACTGGGCACTGCACACTGGACACTGGACACTGCACACTGGACACTGCGCACTGGACACTGGGCACTGGGCACTGCACACTGGACACTGCACACTGGACACTGGACACTGGGCACTGCGCACTGCACACTGGACACTGCGCACTGCACACTGGACACTGGGCACTGCACACTGGAGACTGCACACTGCGCACTGCGCACTGGACACTGCGCACTGGACACTGCACACTGGACACTGCACACTGGACACTGGGTACTGCACACTGGACACTGCGCACTGCACACTGGACACTGGGCACTGGACACTGCACACTGCGCACTGCTCACTGGACACTGCGCACTGGACACTGCGCACTGGACACTGCACACTGCACACTGCACACTGCACACTGGACACTGCACACTGGATACTTCGCACTGGACACTGCACACTGGACACTGCACACTGGACACTGCGCACTGGACACTGGACATTGCGCATTGGACACTGGACACTGCACACTGGACACTGCACACTGGACACTGCACACTGGACACTGCGCACTGGGCACTGGACACTGGGCACTGGGCACTGGACACTGCACACTGCACACTGGATACTGCACACTGCACACTGCACACTGGACACTGGACACTGGACACTGGACACACACACTGGACACTGCGCACTGCACACTGGACACTGCACACTGGATACTTCGCACTGGACACTGCACACTGGACACTGCACACTGGACACTGGGCACTGGACACTGGGCACTGGACACTGCACACTGGACACTGCACACCGCACACCGGACACTGCACACTGCACACTGCACACCGGACACTGGACACTGCGCACTGGGCACTGCGCACTGGACACTGGGCACTGCGCACTGGACACTGGACACTGCACACTGGACACACACACTGGATACTGCGCACTGCACACTGGACACTGCGCACTGCACATTGGGCACTGCACAATTGACACTGCGCACTGGACACTGGACACTGGACACTGCACACTGCACACTGGACACTGTTCACTTGACACTGGACACTGGACACTGCGCACTGGACACTGCACACTGGACACTGGACACTGCACACTGCACACTGCACACTGGACACTGCACACTGCACACTGCACTCTGGACACTGGACACTGGACACTGCACACTGCACACTGGACACTTCACACTGGGCACTGGGCACTGCGCACTGGGCACTGGGCACTGGGCACTGCACACTGGACACTGCGCACTGCACTCTGGACACTGGACACTGGACACTGCACACTGAACACTGGTCACTGGATACTGGTCACTGGATACTGCACACTGCACACTGCGCGCTGCGCACTGGACACTGGGCACTGGGCACTGGGAACTGCACACTGGACACTGCGCACTGGACACTGCACACTGGACACTGGACACTGCACACTGCACACTGGACACTGGGCACTGCACACTGGACACTGGACACTGCACACTGCACACTGAACACTGCACACTGGACATTGGACACTGGGCACTGCACACTGGACACTGCACACTGCACACTGCACACTGCACACTGGACACTGGACACTGCACACTGGACATTGGACACTGCACACTGGACACTGCGCACTGCACACTGGACATTGCGCACTGCACACTGGACATTGTGCACTGGACACTGCACACTGGACACTGGACACTGCACACTGCACACTGGACACTGCACACTGCGCACTGCACACTGGACACTGCACACTGCGCACTGCACACTGGACACTGCGCACTGGACACTGCACACTGGACACTGCGCACTGGACACTGCACACTGGACACTGGACATTGCACACTGCACACTGAACACTGCACACTGGACACTGGGCACTGCACACTGGACACTGGGCACTGGACACTGCACACTGGACACTGGACACTGCGCACTGCACACTGCACACTGGACACTGCGCACTGGACACTGCACACTGGACACTGGACACTGCGCACTGCACACTGGACACTGGACACTGCACACTGCGCACTGGACACTGCACACTGGACACTGCACACTGGACACGGGACACTGCGCACTGGACACTGCACACTGGACACTGCACACTGGACGCTGCACACTGCACACTGGACACTGCACACTGGACACTGCACACTGGACACTGCACACTGGACACTGCGCACTGCACACTGGACACTGGGCACTGGACACTGGACACTGGAAACTGCGCACTGCACACTGGACACTGGACACTGCGCACTGCACACTGCACACTGGACACTGGACACTGCACACTTTACATTGCGCACTGCACACTTGACACTGGACACTGCACACTGGACACTGCACACTGCACACTGCGCACTGGACACTGCGCACTGCACACTTGACACTGGACACTGGACACTGCACACTGGACACTGCACACTGCACACTGGACACTTCACACTGCACACTGGACATTGGACACTGGCCACTGGCCACTGCACACTGGACACTGGACACTGCACACTGGACACTGGACACTGCGCACTGGACACTGCACACTGGCCACTGCACACTGGCCACTGGACACTGCACACTGGACACTGCACACTGGACACTGGACACTGCACACTGGACACTGCACACTGGACACTGCACAATGGACACTGCACACTGGACACTGGACACTGGGCACTGGAAACTGGGCACTGGAAACTGGACACTGCACACTGCACACTGGACACTGGACACTGCACACTGGACACTGCGCACTGGACACTGGACACTGCGCACTGGGCACTGCACACTGGACACTAGACACTGGACACTGGACACTGCACACTGGACACTGGACACTGACCACTGGACACTGCGCACTGGACACTGCGCACTGCACACTGGACACTGTGCACTGGACACTGCGCACTGGACACTGCACACTGGACACTGGACACTAGAAACTGCGCACTGCACACTGGACACTGCGCACTGTACACTGGACACTGTGCACTGGACACTGCGCACTGCACACTGGACACTGCGCAGTGGACACTGGACACTGGACACTGGGCACTGGAAACTGGGCACTGGACACTGCACACTGGACACTGCGCACTGGACACGGGACACTGGACACTGGGCACTGCACACTGGACACTGCACACTGGACACTGCACACTGCACACTGCACACTGGACACTGGACACTGCACACTGGACACTGTTCACTTGACACTGGACACTGGACACTGCGCACTGGACACTGCACACTGCACACTGGACACTGGACACTGGACACTGTGCACTGAACACTGCGCACTGCACACTGGACACTGCACACTGGGCACTGCACACTGCACACTGGACACTGGACACTGGACACTGCACACTGGGCACTGCACACTGGACACTGGACACTGGACACTGGGCACTGCACACTGGACACTGCGCACTGCACTCTGGACACTGGACACTGGACACTGCACACTGCACACTGGACACTTCACACTGGGCACTGCGCACTGGGCACTGGGCACTGCGCACTGGGCACTGGACACTGCACACTGGGCACTGCACACTGGACACTGGACACTGGACACTGGGCACTGCACACTGGACACTGCGCACTGTGCACTGCACTCTGGACACTGGACACTGGACACTGCACACTGAACACTGGTCACTGGATACTGCACACTGCACACTGGTCACTGGATACTGCACACTGCACACTGCGCGCTGCGCACTGGACACTGGGCACTGGGCACTGGGAACTGCACACTGGACACTGCGCACTGCACTCTGGACACTGGACACTGGACACTGCACAATGAACACTGGACACTACATACTGGACACTGGACACTGGACACTGCACACTGCACACTGGACACTGCGCACTGGACACTGCGCACTGCACACTGGACACTGGGCACTGCACACTGGACACTGGACACTGCACACTGGACACTGCACACTGCACACTGCACACTGGACACTGCACACTGGATACTGCACACTGCACACTGCGCACTGCACACTGGACACTGGATACTGCACACTGGACACTGGACACTGTACACTTTACACTGGACACTGGACACTTTACACTGGACACTGCACACTGGACACACACACTGGATACTGCGCACTGCACACTGGACACTGTGCACTGCACATTGGGCACTGCACAATTGACACTGCACACTGGACACTGGACACTGCACACTGTTCACTTGACACTGGACACTGGACACTGCGCACTGGACACTGCACACTGCACACTGGACACTGGACACTGGACACTGCGCACTGAACACTGCGCACTGCACACTGGACACTGCACACTGCACACTGGACACTGGACATTGGACACTGCACACTGGGCACTGCACACTGGACACTGGACACTGGACACTGGACACTGGACACTGGACACTGCACACTGAACACTGGTCACTGGATACTGCACACTGCACACTGGTCACTGGATACTGCACACTGCACACTGGACACTGGGCACTGGGCACTGGGAACTGCACACTGGACACTGCGCACTGCACTCTGGACACTGGACACTGGACACTGCACAATGAACACTGGACACTACATACTGGACACTGGACACTGGTCACTGCGCACTGGACAGTGCGCGCTGGGCACTGGGCACTGGGCACTGGACACTGCACACTGGACACTGCACACTGCACACTGCACACTGCACACTGGACACTGCACACTGCACACTGGACACTGCACACTGGACACTGCGCACTGGACACTGCGCACTGCACACTGGACACTGTGCACTGGACACTGCACACTGGACACTGCACACTGGACACTGCACACTGCACACTGGACATTGGACACTGGGCACTGCACACTGGACACTGGGCACTGGACACTGCACACTGGACACTGGACACTGCGCACTGCACACTGGACACTGCACACTGGACACTGGACACTGCACACTGCACACTGCACACTGGACACTGCACACTGGATACTGCACACTGCACACTGCACACTGCGCACTGCACACTGGACACTGGATACTGCGCACTGGACACTGGACACTGGACACTGCACACTGTGCACTGGACACTGGACACTGCACACTGTACACTTTACACTGGACACTGGACACTTTACACTGGACACACACACTGGACACTGCGCACTGCACACTGGACACTGCGCACTGCACATTGGGCACTGCACAATTGACACTGGGCACTGGACACTGCACACTGGACACTGGACACTGCGCACTGCACACTGCACACTGGACACTGCGCACTGGACACTGCACACTGGACACTGGACACTGCGCACTGCACACTGGACACTGGACACTGCACACTGCGCACTGGACACTGCACACTGGACACTGCACACTGGACACGGGACACTGCGCACTGGACACTGCACACTGGACACTGCACACTGGACGCTGCACACTGCACACTGGACACTGCACACTGGACACTGCACACTGGACACTGCACACTGGACACTGCGCACTGCACACTGGACACTGGGCACTGGACACTGGACACTGGAAACTGCGCACTGCACACTGGACACTGGACACTGCGCACTGCACACTGCACACTGGACACTGGACACTGCACACTTTACATTGCGCACTGCACACTTGACACTGGACACTGCACACTGGACACTGCACACTGCACACTGCGCACTGGACACTGCGCACTGCACACTTGACACTGGACACTGGACACTGCACACTGGACACTGCACACTGCACACTGGACACTTCACACTGCACACTGGACATTGGACACTGGCCACTGGCCACTGCACACTGGACACTGGACACTGCACACTGGACACTGGACACTGCGCACTGGACACTGCACACTGGCCACTGCACACTGGCCACTGGACACTGCACACTGGACACTGCACACTGGACACTGGACACTGCACACTGGACACTGCACACTGGACACTGCACAATGGACACTGCACACTGGACACTGGACACTGGGCACTGGAAACTGGGCACTGGAAACTGGACACTGCACACTGCACACTGGACACTGGACACTGCACACTGGACACTGCGCACTGGACACTGGACACTGCGCACTGGGCACTGCACACTGGACACTAGACACTGGACACTGGACACTGCACACTGGACACTGGACACTGACCACTGGACACTGCGCACTGGACACTGCGCACTGCACACTGGACACTGTGCACTGGACACTGCGCACTGGACACTGCACACTGGACACTGGACACTAGAAACTGCGCACTGCACACTGGACACTGCGCACTGTACACTGGACACTGTGCACTGGACACTGCGCACTGCACACTGGACACTGCGCAGTGGACACTGGACACTGGACACTGGGCACTGGAAACTGGGCACTGGACACTGCACACTGGACACTGCGCACTGGACACGGGACACTGGACACTGGGCACTGCACACTGGACACTGCACACTGGACACTGCACACTGCACACTGCACACTGGACACTGGACACTGCACACTGGACACTGTTCACTTGACACTGGACACTGGACACTGCGCACTGGACACTGCACACTGCACACTGGACACTGGACACTGGACACTGTGCACTGAACACTGCGCACTGCACACTGGACACTGCACACTGGGCACTGCACACTGCACACTGGACACTGGACACTGGACACTGCACACTGGGCACTGCACACTGGACACTGGACACTGGACACTGGGCACTGCACACTGGACACTGCGCACTGCACTCTGGACACTGGACACTGGACACTGCACACTGCACACTGGACACTTCACACTGGGCACTGCGCACTGGGCACTGGGCACTGCGCACTGGGCACTGGACACTGCACACTGGGCACTGCACACTGGACACTGGACACTGGACACTGGGCACTGCACACTGGACACTGCGCACTGTGCACTGCACTCTGGACACTGGACACTGGACACTGCACACTGAACACTGGTCACTGGATACTGCACACTGCACACTGGTCACTGGATACTGCACACTGCACACTGCGCGCTGCGCACTGGACACTGGGCACTGGGCACTGGGAACTGCACACTGGACACTGCGCACTGCACTCTGGACACTGGACACTGGACACTGCACAATGAACACTGGACACTACATACTGGACACTGGACACTGGACACTGCACACTGCACACTGGACACTGCGCACTGGACACTGCGCACTGCACACTGGACACTGGGCACTGCACACTGGACACTGGACACTGCACACTGGACACTGCACACTGCACACTGCACACTGGACACTGCACACTGGATACTGCACACTGCACACTGCGCACTGCACACTGGACACTGGATACTGCACACTGGACACTGGACACTGGACACTGTACACTTTACACTGGACACTGGACACTTTACACTGGACACTGCACACTGGACACACACACTGGATACTGCGCACTGCACACTGGACACTGTGCACTGCACATTGGGCACTGCACAATTGACACTGCACACTGGACACTGGACACTGCACACTGTTCACTTGACACTGGACACTGGACACTGCGCACTGGACACTGCACACTGCACACTGGACACTGGACACTGGACACTGCGCACTGAACACTGCGCACTGCACACTGGACACTGCACACTGCACACTGGACACTGGACATTGGACACTGCACACTGGGCACTGCACACTGGACACTGGACACTGGACACTGGACACTGGACACTGGACACTGCACACTGAACACTGGTCACTGGATACTGCACACTGCACACTGGTCACTGGATACTGCACACTGCACACTGGACACTGGGCACTGGGCACTGGGAACTGCACACTGGACACTGCGCACTGCACTCTGGACACTGGACACTGGACACTGCACAATGAACACTGGACACTACATACTGGACACTGGACACTGGTCACTGCGCACTGGACAGTGCGCGCTGGGCACTGGGCACTGGGCACTGGACACTGCACACTGGACACTGCACACTGCACACTGCACACTGCACACTGGACACTGCACACTGCACACTGGACACTGCACACTGGACACTGCGCACTGGACACTGCGCACTGCACACTGGACACTGTGCACTGGACACTGCACACTGCACACTGGACACTGGACACTGGACACTGCGCACTGAACACTGCGCACTGCACACTGGACACTGCACACTGGACACTGCACACTGCACACTGGACATTGGACACTGGGCACTGCACACTGGACACTGGGCACTGGACACTGCACACTGGACACTGGACACTGCGCACTGCACACTGGACACTGCACACTGGACACTGGACACTGCACACTGCACACTGCACACTGGACACTGCACACTGGATACTGCACACTGCACACTGCACACTGCGCACTGCACACTGGACACTGGATACTGCGCACTGGACACTGGACACTGGACACTGCACACTGTGCACTGGACACTGGACACTGCACACTGTACACTTTACACTGGACACTGGACACTTTACACTGGACACACACACTGGACACTGCGCACTGCACACTGGACACTGCGCACTGCACATTGGGCACTGCACAATTGACACTGCGCACTGCACACTGCACACTGGACACTGGACACTGGACACTGCACACTTGACACTGGACACTGCGCACTGGACACTGCACACTGCACACTGGACACTGGACACTGGACACTGCGCACTGAACACTGCGCACTGCACACTGGACACTGCACACTGGACACTGCACACTGCACACTGGACACTGCACACTGCACACTGGACACTGGACATTGGACACTGCACACTGGGCACTGCACACTGCACACTGGACACTGGACACTGCACACTGGGCACTGCACACTGGGCACTGGGCACTGGGCACTGCGCACTGGGCACTGGGCACTGCACACTGGACACTGCGCACTGCACTCTGGACACTGGACACTGGACACTGCACACTGAACACTGGTCACTGGATACTGCACACTGCACACTGGTCACTGGATACTGCACACTGCGCGCTGCGCACTGGACACTGGGCACTGGGCACTGGACACTGCACACTGGACACTGGACACTGCACACTGGACACTGGACACTGGACACTGCACACTGGACACTGCGTCCGGTGTCTAATGTCCAGTGTCTAATGTCCAGTGTCTAATGCCCAGTGTCTAATGCCCAGTGCCTGGTGTCTAATGCCCAGTGCCCAGTGTCTAATGTCCGGTGTCTAATGCCCAGTGCCCAGTGTCTAATGCCCGGTGTCTAATGCCCAGTGTCTAATGCCCAGTGCCCAGTGTCTAATGTCCAGTGTCTAATGCCCAGTGCCCAGTGTCTAATGTCAAGTGTCTAATGCCCAGTGTCTAATGTCCGGTGTCTAATGTCCGGTGCCCAGTGTCTAATGCCTGGTGTCTAATGCCCAGTGCCTAATGTCCGGTGTCTAATGCCCAGTGCCCAGTGTCTAATGTCCGGTGTCTAATGCCCAGTGCCCAGTGTCTAATGTCCCGTGTCTAATGCCCAGTGTCTAATGCCCAGTGCCCAGTGTCTAATGTCCGGTGTCTAATGCCCAGTCTCTAATGCCCGGTGTCTAATGCCCGGTGTCTAATGCCCAGTGTCTAATGCCCAGTGTCTAATGCCCAGTGTCTAATGCCCAGTGCCCAGTGTCTAATGTCCGGTGTCTAATGCCCAGTGTCTAATGCCCAGTGCCCAGTGTCTAATGTCCGGTGTCTAATGCCCAGTGCCCAGTGTCTAATGCCCAGTGTCTAATGTCCGGTGTCTAATGCCCGGTGTCTAATGCCCGGTGTCTAATGCCCAGTGCCTAATGTCCGGTGTCTAATGCCCAGTGCCCAGTGTCTAATGTCCGGTGTCTAATGCCCAGTGCCCAGTGTCTAATGTCCGGTGTCTAATGTCCGGTGCCCAGTGTCTAATGCCCGGTGTCTAATGCCCAGTGTCTAATGTCCGGTGTCTAATGCCCAGTGCCCAGTGTCTAATGTCCGGTGTCTAATGTCCAGTGTCTAATGCCCGGTGTCTAATGCCCAGTGTCTAATGCCCAGTGTCTAATGCCCAGTGTCTAATGCCCAGTGTCTAATGCCCAGTGCCCAGTGTCTAATGTCCGGTGTCTAATGCCCAGTGCCCAGTGTCTAATGTCCGGTGTCTAATGCCCAGTGCCCAGTGTCTAATGTCCGGTGTCTAATGCCCTGTGCCCAGTGTCTAATGTCCGGTGTCTAATGCCCAGTGTCTAATGCCCAGTGTCTAATGTCCAGTGTCTAATGCCCAGTGCCCAGTGTCTAATGTCCGGTGTCTAATGCCCAGTGTCTAATGCCCGCTGTCTAATGCCCGGTGTCTAATGCCCAGTGTCTAATGTCCGGTGTCTAATGCCCAGTGCCCAGTGTCTAATGTCCAGTGTCTAATGCCCAGTGCCCAGTGTCTAATGTCCGGTGTCTAATGCCCAGTGCCCAGTGTCTAATGTCCAGTGTCTAATGCCCAGTGTCTAATGTCCAGTGTCTAATGCCCAGTGCCCGGTGTCTAATGCCCAGTGCCCAGTGTCTAATGTCCAGTGTCTAATGCCCAGTGTCTAATGTCCAGTGTCTAATGCCCAGTGCCCAGTGTCTAATGTCCGGTGTCTATTGCCCAGTGTCTAATGCCCAGTGCCCAGTGTCTAATGTCCAGTGTCTAATGCCCATTGTCTAATGTCCAGTGTCTAATGCCCAGTGCCAAGTGTCTAATGTCCAGTGTCTAATGTCCAGTGTCTAATGTCCGGTGTCTAATGCCCAGTGCCCAGTGTCTAATGTCCAGTGTCTAATGTCCAGTGTCTAATGCCCAGTGTCTAATGCCCAGTGCCCGGTATCTAATGCCCAGTGCCCAGTGTCTAATGCCCAGTGTCTAATGTCCGGTGCCCAGTGTCTAATGCCCAGTGCCCAGTGTCTAATGTCCAGTGTCTAATGTCCAGTGTCTAATGCCCAGTGTCTAATGCCCAGTGCCCGGTATCTAATGCCCAGTGCCCAGTGTCTAATGCCCAGTGTCTAATGTCCGGTGCCCAGTGTCTAATGCCCGGTGTCTAATGCCCAGTGTCTAATGCCCAGTGCCCAGTGTCTAATGTCCAGTGTCTAATGCCCAGTGTCTAATGTCCGGTGTCTAATGCCCAGTGCCCAGTGTCTAATGTCCGGTGTCTAATGCCCAGTGCCCAGTGTCTAATGTCCGGTGTCTAATGCCCTGTGCCCAGTGTCTAATGTCCGGTGTCTAATGCCCAGTGTCTAATGCCCAGTGTCTAATGTCCGGTGTCTAATGCCCAGTGCCCAGTGTCTCATGTCCGGTGTCTAATGCCCAGTGTCTAATGCCCGGTGTCTAATGCCCGGTGTCTAATGCCCAGTGTCTAATGTCCGGTGTCTAATGCCCAGTGCCCAGTGTCTAATGTCCAGTGTCTAATGCCCAGTGCCCAGTGTCTAATGTCCGGTGTCTAATGCCCAGTGCCCAGTGTCTAATGTCCAGTGTCTAATGCCCAGTGTCTAATGTCCAGTGTCTAATGCCCAGTGTCCGGTGTCTAATGCCCAGTGCCCAGTGTCTAATGTCCAGTGTCTAATGCCCAGTGTCTAATGTCCAGTGTCTAATGCCCAGTGCCCAGTGTCTAATGTCCGGTGTCTATTGCCCAGTGTCTAATGCCCAGTGCCCAGTGTCTAATGTCCAGTGTCTAATGCCCATTGTCTAATGTCCAGTGTCTAATGCCCAGTGCCAAGTGTCTAATGTCCAGTGTCTAATGTCCGGTGTCTAATGCCCAGTGCCCAGTGTCTAATGTCCAGTGTCTAATGTCCAGTGTCTAATGCCCAGTGTCTAATGCCCAGTGCCCGGTATCTAATGCCCAGTGCCCAGTGTCTAATGCCCAGTGTCTAATGTCCGGTGCCCAGTGTCTAATGCCCGGTGTCTAATGCCCAGTGTCTAATGCCCAGTGCCCAGTGTCTAATGTCCAGTGTCTAATGATCAGTGTCTAATGTCCGGTGTCTAATGTCCGGTGCCCAGTGTCTAATGCCCGGTGTCTAATGCCCAGTGCCTAATGTCCGGTGTCTAATGCCCAGTGCCCAGTGTCTAATGTCCGGTGTCTAATGCCCAGTGTCTAATGCCCGGTGTCTAATGCCCAGTGCCCAGTGTCTAATGTCCAGTGTCTAATGCCCAGTGTCTAATGTCCGGTGTCTAATGTCCGGTGCCCAGTGTCTAATGCCCGGTGTCTAATGCCCAGTGCCTAATGTCCGGTGTCTAATGCCCAGTGCCCAGTGTCTAATGTCCGGTGTCTAATGCCCAGTGCCCAGTGTCTAATGTCCGGTGTCTAATGCCCAGTCTCTAATGCCCGGTGTCTAATGCCCAGTGTCTAATGCCCAGTGTCTAATGCCCAGTGCCCAGTGTTTAATGTCCGGTGTCTAATGCCCAGTGTCTAATGCCCAGTGCCCAGTGTCTAATGTCCGGTGTCTAATGCCCAGTGCCCAGTGTCTAATGTCCGGTGTCTAATGCCCAGTGCCCAGTGTCTAATGTCCGGTGTCCAATGTCCGGTGCCCAGTGTCTAATGCCCGGTGTCTAATGCCCAGTGCCTAATGTCCGGTGTCTAATGCCCAGTGCCCAGTGTCTAATGTCCGGTGTCTAATGCCCAGTGCCCAGTGTCTAATGTCCGGTGTCTAATGCCCAGTGCCCAGTGTCTAATGTCCGGTGTCTAATGCCCAGTGCCCAGTGTCTAATGCCCAGTGTCTAATGCCCAGTGAACAGTGTCTAATGCCCAGTGTCTAGTGTCTAATGCCCAGTGCCTAGTGCCCAGTGTCTAATGCCTAATGCCCAGTGCCCAGTGTCTAATGCACAGTGCCCAGTGTCTAATGCCCAGTGTCTAATGCCCAGCGTCTAATGCCCAGTGCCTAGTGCCCAGTGTCTAGTGCCCAGCATCTAGTGCCCAATTCCCAGCGTCTAGTGCCCAGTGCCAAGTGTCTAATGCCCAGTGCCCAGTGTCTAATGTCCAGTGTCTAATGCCCAGTGCCCAGTGTCTAATGTCCGGTGTCTAATGCCCAGTGCCCAGTGTCTAATGTCCGGTGTCTAATGTCCGGTGCCCAGTGTCTAATGCCCGGTGTCTAATGCCCAGTGTCTAATGTCCGGTGTCTAATGCCCAGTGCCCAGTGTCAAATGTCCGGTGTCTAATGTCCGGTGCCCAGTGTCTAATGTCCAGTGCCTAATGCGCAGTGTCTAATGTCCGGTGTCTAATGCCCGGTGTCTAATGCCCAGTGTCTAATGCCCGGTGTCTAATGCCCAGTGTCTAATGTCCGGTGTCTAATGCCCAGTGTCTAATGCCCAGTGCCCAGTGTCTAATGTCCGGTGTCTAATGCCCAGTGTCTAATGCCCAGTGCCCAGTGTCTAATGTCCAGTGTCTAATGCCCAGTGCCCAGTGTATAATGTCCGGTGTCTAATGCCCAGTGCCCAGTGTCTAATGTCCGGTGTCTAATGTCCGGTGCCCAGTGTCTAATGCCCGGTGTCTAATGCCCAGTGTCTAATGTCCGGTGTCTAATGCCCAGTGCCCAGTGTCTAATGTCCGGTGTCTAATGTCCGGTGCCCAGTGTCTAATGTCCAGTGTCTAATGCCCAGTGTCTAATGTCCGGTGTCTAATGTCCGGTGCCCAGTGTCTAATGCCCGGTGTCTAATGCCCAGTGCCCAGTGTCTAATGTCCGGTGCCCAGTGTCTAATGCCCGGTGTCTAATGCCCAGTGTCTAATGTCCAGTGCCCGGTGTCTAATGTCCAGTGTCTAATGCCCAGTGTCTAGACACTGGGCACTGGGCATTAGACACCGGGCACTGGGCATTAGACACTGGACATTAATGTCCAGTGTCTAATGCCCAGTGTCTAATGTCCAGTGTCTAATGCCCAGTGCCCGGTGTCTAATGTCCAGTGTCTAATGCCCAGTGTCTAGACACTGGGCACTGGGCATTAGACACCGGACATTAGACACTGGGCACTCTGCATTAGACACCGGACATTAGACACTGGGCACTGGGCATTAGACACCGGACATTAGACACTGGGCATTGGGCATTAGACACCGGACATTAGACACTGGGCATTAGACACCGGGCATTAGACACCGGGCATTAGACACCGGGCATTAGACACCGGGCATTAGACACTGGGCATTAGACACCGGACATTAGACACTGGGCACTGGGCATTAGACACCGGACATTAGACACTGGGCACAGGGCATTAGACACCGGACATTAGACACTGGGCATTAGACACCGGACATTAGACACTGGGCACTGGGCATTAGACACCGGACATTAGACACTGGGCACTGGGCATTAGACACCGGACATTAGACACTGGGCACTGGGCATTAGACACCGGGCATTAGACACCGGGCATTAGACACTGGGCATTAGACACCGGACATTAGACACTGGGCACTGGGCATTAGACACCGGACATTAGACACTGGGCACTGGGCATTAGACACCGGGCATTAGACACTGGGCATTAGACACCGGACATTAGACACTGGGCACTGGGCATTAGACACCGGACGCAGTGTCCAGTGTGCAGTGTCCAGTGTCCAGTGTCCAGTGTGCAGTGGCCATTAGACACTGGGCACAGGGCATTAGACACCGGACATTAGACACTGGGCATTAGACACCGGACATTAGACACTGGGCACTGGGCATTAGACACCGGACATTAGACACTGGGCACTGGGCATTAGACACCGGACATTAGACACTGGGCACTGGGCATTAGACACTGGGCATTAGACACCGGGCATTAGACACTGGGCATTAGACACCGGACATTAGACACTGGGCACTGGGCATTAGACACCGGACATTAGACACTGGGCACTGGGCATTAGACACCGGGCATTAGACACTGGGCATTAGACACCGGACATTAGACACTGGGCACTGGGCATTAGACACCGGACGCAGTGTCCAGTGTGCAGTGTCCAGTGTCCAGTGTCCAGTGTGCAGTGGCCAGTGTGCAGTGTCCAGTGTCCAGTGTCCAGTGTCCAGTGTGCAGTGCGCAGTGCGCAGTGTGCAGTGTGCAGTGTCCAGTGCCCAGTGTGCAGTTTCCAGTGTGCAGTGTCCAGTGCCCAGTGTCCAGTGTGCAGTGTCCAGTGTCCAGTGTCCAGTGCGCAGTGTCCAGTGTGCAGTGTGCAGTGTCCAGTGTGCAGTGTCCAGTGTCCAGTGCGCAGTGTCCAGTGTGCAGTGCGCAGTGTCCAGTGCGCAGTGTGCACTGTCCAGTGTGCAGTGCGCAATGTCCAGTGTGCAGTGCGCAGTGTCCAGTGTGCAGTGCGCAATGTGCAGTGCGCAGTGTCCAGTGCGCAGTGTCCAGTGTCCAGTGTGCAGTGTCCAGTGTCCAGTGTTCAGTGTGCAGTGTGCAGTGCACAGTGTCCAGTGTCCAGTGTCCAGTGTCCAGTGAGCAGTGTCTAGTGTGCAGTGTCCAGTGTGCAGTGTGCAGTGCGCAGTGTCCAGTGTCCAGTGTGCAGTGCGCAGTGTCCAGTGTGCAGTGTGCAGTGTCCAGTGTCCAATGCGTAGTGTCCAGTGTCCAGGGTCCAGTGTCCCGTGTGCAGTGTCCAGTGTGCAGTGCGCAGTGTCCAGTGTGCAGTGCGCAGTGCGCAGTGTCCAGTGCGCAGTGTCCAGTGTCCAGTGTCCTGTGTGCAGTGTGCAGTGTCCAGTGTGCAGTGTGCAGTGTCCAGTGTGCAGTGTGCAGTGTCCAGTGCGCAGTGTGCAGTGTGCAGTGTGCAGTGCCCAGTGTGCAGTGTGCAGTGTGCAGTGTGCAGTGTGCAGTGTCCAGTGTGCAGTGCGCAGTGTCCAGTGTGCAGTGTGCAGTGACCAGTGTGCAGTATCCAGTGACCAGTGTTCAGTGTGCAGTGTCCAGTGTCCAGAGTGCAGTGCGCAGTGCGCAGTGTCCAGTGTGCAGTGCCCAGTGCCCAGTGCGCAGTGCCCAGTGTCGAGTGCCCAGTGTGAAGTGTCCAGTGTGCAGTGTGCAGTGTGCAGTGTCCAGAGTGCAGTGTCCAGTGCGCAGTGCCCAGTGTGCAGTGTCCAGTGTCCACTGTGCAGTGCCCAGTGTCCAGTGTCCAGTGTCCAGTGTGCAGTGCCCAGTGCCCAGTGTGCAGTGTCCAATGTCCAGTGTCCAGTGTGCAGTGTCCAGTGTGCAGTGTCCAGTGTGCAGTGTCCAGTGTGCAGTGTGCAGTGTGCAGTGTGCAGTGTGCAGTGTCCAGTGTGCAGTGTGCAGTGTGCAGTGTTCAGTGTGCAGTGTCCAGTGCGCAGTGTCCAGTGTCCAGTGTGCAGTGTGCAGTGTCCAGTGCGCAGTGTCCAGTGTCCAGTGTACAGTGTCCTGTGTGCAGTGTCCAGTGTCCAGTGTCCAGTGTGCAGTGCGCAGTGTCCATTGTGCAGTGCCCAATGTGCAGTGCGCAGTGTCCATTGTGCAGTGCGCAGTGTCCAGTGTGTGTGTCCAGTGTGCAGTGTCCAGTGCGCAGTGTCCAGTGTCCAGTGTGCAGTGTGCAGTATCCAGTGTGCAGTGTGCAGTGTCCAGTGCCCAGTGTCCAGTGCCCAGTGCGCAGTGTCCAGTGTGCAGTGTCCAGTGTGCAGTGTCCAGTGTGCAGTGTCCAGTGTCCAATGCGCAATGTCCAGTGCGCAGTGTCCAGTGTGCAGTGTCCAGTGTGCAGTGTCCAGTGCGAAGTATCCAGTGTGCAGTGTCCAGTGTGCAGTGTGCAGTGTCCAGTGCGCAGTGTCCAGTGCGCAGTGTCCAGTGCGCAGTGCGCAGTGTGCAGTGTCCAGTGCCCAGTGTCCAGTGTGCAGTGCGCAGTGTCCAGTGTGCAGTGCCCAGTGTTCAGTGTGCAGTGTCCAGTGTGCAGTGTCCAGTGCGCAGTGTCCAGTGCGCAGTGTCCAGTGCGCAGTGTGCAGTGCGCAGTGTGCAGTCTCCAGTGTGCAGTGCCCAGTGTCCAGTGTGCAGTGCGCAGTGTCCAGTGTGCAGTGCGCAGTGCCCAGTGTGCAGTGTCCAGTGTGCAGTGCCCAGTGCCCAGTGTCCAGTGCGCAGTGTCCAGTGTGCAGTGTCCAGTGTCCAGTGTGCAGTGCCCAGTGTGCAGTGCGCATTGTCCAGTGTCCAGTGTGCAGTGTGCAGTGTCCAGTGTGCAGAGTCCAGTGCCCAGTGTCCAGTGTCAACTGTCCAGTGCGCAGTGTCCAGTGTCCAGTGCGCAGTGCCCAGTGTCCAGTGCGCAGTGCCCAGTGTCCAGTGCGCAGTGCCCAGTGTCCAGTGTCCAGTGTGCAGTGTGCAGTGCCCAGTGTCCAGTGTGCAGTGTGCAGTGTCATTAGACACTGGGCATTAGACACCGGACATTAGACACTGGGCACTGGGCATTAGACACCGGACATTAGACACTGGGCACTGGGCATTAGACACCGGACATTAGACACTGGGCACTGGGCATTAGACACCGGGCATTAGACACCGGGCATTAGACACTGGGCATTAGACACCGGACATTAGACACTGGGCACTGGGCATTAGACACCAGACATTAGACACTGGGCACTGGGCATTAGACACCGGGCATTAGACACTGGGCATTAGACACCGGACATTAGACACTGGGCACTGGGCATTAGACACCGGACGCAGTGTCCAGTGTGCAGTGTCCAGTGTCCAGTGTCCAGTGTGCAGTGGCCAGTGTGCAGTGTCCAGTGTCCAGTGTCCAGTGTGCAGTGCGCAGTGCGCAGTGTGCAGTGTCCAGTGCCCAGTGTGCAGTTTCCAGTGTGCAGTGTCCAGTGCCCAGTGTCCAGTGTGCAGTGTCCAGTGTCCAGTGTCCAGTGCGCAGTGTCCAGTGTGCAGTGTGCAGTGTCCAGTGTGCAGTGTCCAGTGTCCAGTGCGCAGTGTCCAGTGTGCAGTGCGCAGTGTCCAGTGCGCAGTGTGCACTGTCCAGTGTGCAGTGCGCAATGTCCAGTGTGCAGTGCGCAGTGTCCAGTGTGCAGTGCGCAATGTGCAGTGCGCAGTGTCCAGTGCGCAGTGTCCAGTGTCCAGTGTGCAGTGTCCAGTGTCCAGTGTTCAGTGTCCAGTGTGCAGTGTGCAGTGTGCAGTGCACAGTGTCCAGTGTCCAGTGTCCAGTGTCCAGTGAGCAGTGTCTAGTGTGCAGTGTCCAGTGTGCAGTGTGCAGTGCGCAGTGTCCAGTGTCCAGTGTGCAGTGCGCAGTGTCCAGTGTGCAGTGTGCAGTGTCCAGTGTCCAATGCGTAGTGTCCAGTGTCCAGGGTCCAGTGTCCAGTGTGCAGTGTGCAGTGCGCAGTGCGCAGTGTGCAGTGTGCAGTGTCCAGTGTGCAGTGTCCAGTGTGCAGTGCGCAGTGTCCAGTGTGCAGTGCGCAGTGCGCAGTGTCCAGTGCGCAGTGTCCAGTGTCCAGTGTCCAGTGTGCAGTGTGCAGTGTCCAGTGTGCAGTGTGCAGTGTGCAGTGTCCAGTGTGCAGTGTGCAGTGTCCAGTGCGCAGTGCGCAGTGTGCAGTGCCCAGTGTGCAGTGTGCAGTGTCCAGTGTGCAGTGTGCAGTGTCCAGTGTGCAGTGCGCAGTGTCCAGTGTGCAGTGTGCAGTGACCAGTGTGCAGTATCCAGTGACCAGTGTTCAGTGTGCAGTGTCCAGTGTCCAGTGTTCAGTGCGCAGTGTCCAGTGCGCAGTGTCCAGTGCGCAGTGTGCAGTGCGCAGTGTGCAGTCTCCAGTGTGCAGTGCCCAGTGTCCAGTGTGCAGTGCGCAGTGTCCAGTGTGCAGTGCGCAGTGCCCAGTGTGCAGTGTGCAGTGTCCAGTGTGCAGTGCCCAGTGCCCAGTGTCCAGTGCGCAGTGTCCAGTGTGCAGTGTCCAGTGTCCAGTGTGCAGTGCCCAATGTGCAGTGCGCATTGTCCAGTGTCCAGTGTGCAGTGTGCAGTGTGCAGTGTCCAGTGTGCAGAGTCCAGTGCCCAGTGTCCAGTGTCAACTGTCCAGTGCGCAGTGCCCAGTGTCCAGTGCGCAGTGCCCAGTGCGCAGTGTCCAGTGTGCAGTGCCCAGTGTCCAGTGTGCAGTGTGCAGTGTGCAGTGTCCAGTGTGCAGTGTCCAGTGTGCAGTGTCCAGTGTGCAGTGCACAGTGTCCAGTGTCCAGTGTGCAGTGCGCAATGTCCAGTGTGCAGTGCGCAGTGTCCAGTGTGCAGTGTCCAGTGTCCAGTGTGCAGTGTCCAGTGTGCAGTGCGCAGTGTCCAGTGTGCAGTGTCCAGTGTCCAGTGCGCAATGTTCAGTGTGCAGTGCGCAGTGCACAGTGTCCAGTGCGCAGTGTGCAGTGTCCAGTGTCCAGTGTGCAGTGCGCAGTGTCCAGTGCACAGTGTCCAGTGTGCAGTGTGCAGTGTCCAGTGTGCAGTGTCCAGTGTCAAGTGTGCAGTGCGCAATGTAAAGTGTGCAGTGTCCAGTGTCCAGTGTGCAGTGCGCAGTTTTCAGTGCGCAGTGTGCAATGCGCAGTGTGCCGTGTCCAGTGTGCAGTGTCCAGTGTGCAGTGTCCAGTGTGCAGTGTCCAGTGTGCAATGTCATGTGTGCAGTGCACAGTGTCCAGTGTCCAGTGTGCAGTGTCCAGTGTGCAGTGTCCAGTGTGCAGTGTCCAGTGTCCAGTGTGCAGTGTGCAGTGCCCAGTGTCCAGTGTGCAGTGTGCAGTGCGCAGTGTCCAGTGTCCAGTGTGCAGTGTCCAGTGTCCAGTGTCCAGTGTGCAGTGTCCAGTGTGCATTGTGCAGTGTGCAGTGCGCAGTGCGCAGTGTCCAGTGCGCAGTGCGCAGTGTCCAGTGTGCAGTGTCCAGTGTCCAGTGTGCAGTGTGCAGTGTCCAGTGTCCAGTGCGCTGTGTGCAGTGTGCAGTGCGCAGTGCCCAGTGTCCAGTGTCCAGTGTGCAGTGTCCAGTGTCCAGTGCCCAGTGTCCAGTGTCCAGTGTGCAGTGTGCAGTGTGCAGTGTGCAGTGTGCAGTGTCCAGTGTCCAGTGTGCAGTGTCCAGTGTGCAGTGCGCAGTGTGCAGTGTCCAGTGTGCAGTGTCCAGTGCGCAGTGCGCAGTGTCCAGTGCGCAGTGTGCAGTATGCAGTGTCCAGTGCGCAGTGTGCAGTGCGCAGTGTCCAGTGCCCAGTGCGCAGTGTCCAGTGTGCAGTGTGCAGTGTGCAGTATCCAGTGTGCAGTGTCCAGTGTGCAGTGTCCAGTGTGCAGTGTGCAGTGCGCAATGCCCAGTGTGCAGTGCACAGTGTCCAGTGTGCAGTGTCCAGTGTCCAGTGTGCAGTGTGCAGTGTCCAGTGTCCAGTGTCCAGTGTGCAGTGTGCAGTGTCCAGTGTGCAGTGTGCAGTGTCCAGTGTGCAGTGTGCAGTGTCCAGTGTCCAGTGTGCAGTGTGCAGTGCGCAGTGTCCAATGTGCAGTGCCCAATGTGCAGTGCGCAGTGTCCAGTGTGCAGTGTGCAGTGTCCAGTGTGTGTGTCCAGTGTGCAGTGTCCAGTGCGCAGTGTGCAGTGTCCAGTGTCCAGTGTCCAGTGCGCAGTATCCAGTGTCCAGTGTGCAGTGTGCAGTGTCCAGTGTGCAGTGCGCAGTGTCCAGTGTCCAGTGCACAGTGTCCAGTGCGCAGTGTCCAGTGCGCAGTGCGCAGTGTCCAGTGTCCAGTGCGCAGTGTGCAGTGTCCAGTGTGCAGTGTCCACCGTCCAGTGTGCAGTGCGCTGTGTCCAGTGTGCAGTGTGCAGTGTCCAGTGTGCAGTGTCCAGTGCGCAGTGCGCAGTGTCCAGTGTCCAGTGCGCAGTGCGCAATGTGCAGTGTCCAGTGTGCAGTGTCCAGTGCGCAGTGTCCAGTGTGCAGTGCGCAGTGTGCAGTGTGCAGCGTCCAGTGTGCAGTGTCCAATGCGCAGTGTCCAGTGTGCAGTGTGCAGTGCGCAGTGTGCAGTGCCCAGTGTCCAGTGCCCAGTGTCCAGTGTGCAGTGCGCAGTGTCCAGTGTGCAGTGCCCAGTGTCCAGTGTCCAGTGTGCAGTGTGCAGTGTCCACTGTCCAGTGTCCAGTGCGCAGTATCCAGTGTCCAGTGTGCAGTGTGCAGTGTGCAGTGTGCAGTGTCCAGTGTGCAGTGTGCAGTGTCCAGTGTGCAGTGTCCATGGTGCAGTGTCCAGTGTCCAGTGTCCAGTGTCCAGTGTGCAGTGTCCAGTGTGCAGTGTCCAGTGCGCAGTGTCCAGTGCGCAGTGCGCAGTGTCCGGTGTCCAGTGTCCAGTGTCCAGTGTCCAGTGTGCAGTGTCCAGTGTCCAGTGTCCAGTGTGCAGTGTCCAGTGTGCAGTGTGCAGTGTCCAGTGTGCAGTGTCCAGTGTCCAGTGTCCAGTGTCCAGTGCGCAATGTCCAGTGCACAGTGCGCAGTGTCCAGTGCCCAGTGTGCAGTGTCCAGTGTGCAGTGTCCAGTGTGCAGTGTCCAGTGTGCAGAGCGCAATGTCCAGTGTGCAGTGCGCAGTGTCCAGTGTGCAGTGTCCAGTGTGCAGTGTCCAGTGTGCAATGTCCAGTGTGCAGTGCGCAGTGTGCAGTGTCCAGTGTCCAGTGTCCAGTGCGCAGTGTGCAGGTTGCAGTGTGCAGTGTGCAGTGTGCAGTGTCCAGTGTGCAGTGTGCAGTGTCCAGTGTCCAGTGCGCAATGTCCAGTGTGCAGTGCGCAGTGTCCAGTGTGCAGTGTCCAGTGTGCAGTGTCCAGTGTCCAGTGCGCAGTGTGCATTGTGCAGTGTGCAGTGTGCAGTGTCCAGTGTCCAGTGTCCAGTGTGCAGTGTGCAGTGTCGAGTGCGCAGTGTGCAGTGTCCAGTGTCCAGTGCGCAATGTCCAGTGTGCAGTGCGCAGTGTCCAGTGTGCAGTGTCCAGTGTGCAGTGTCCAGTGTCCAGTGTGCAGTGTGCATTGTGCAGTGTCCAGTGTCCAGTGTGCAGTGTCGAGTGCGCAGTGTGCAGTGTCCAGTGCGCAATGTCCAGTGTGCAGTGTCCAGTGTGCAGTGCGCAGTGTGTAGTGTCCAGTGTCCAGTGTGCAGTGTCCAGTGTCCAGTGTGCAGTGTGCAGTGTCCAGTTTCCAGTGTGCAGTGTCCAGTGTCCAGTGCGCAGTGTCCAGTGTGCAGTGCGCCGTGTCCAGTGTCCAGTGTCCAGTGTGCAGTGTGCAGTGTCCAGTGTCAAGTGTACAGTGCGCAATGTCCAGTGTGCAGTGCGCAGTGTCCAGTGTCCAGTGTGCAGTGCGCAGTGTCCAGTGTCCAGTGTGCAGTGCGCAGTGTCCAGTGTGTAGTGTCCAGTGCGCAATGTGCAGTGTCCAGTGTGCAGTGTCCAGTGTCCAGTGGGCAGTGTCCAGTGTGCAGTGTCCAGTGTGCAGTGTCTAGTGTCCAGTGTCCAGTGCGCTGTGTGCAGTGTGCAGTGCGCAGTACCCAGTGTCCAGTGTGCAGTGTCCAGTGTCCAGTGTGCAGTGTGCAGCGTCCAGTGTGCAGTGTCCAGTGTGCAGTGTCCAGTGCGCATTGTCCAGTGTGCAGTGTCCCGTGTCCAGTGTGCAGTGTCCAGTGCGCAGTGCGCAGTGTCCAGTGTGCAGTGTGCAGTGCGCAGTGTCCAGTGTCCAGTGTGCAGTGTCCAGTGCGCAGTGCGCAGTGTCCAGTGTGCAGTGTCCAGTGTGCAGTGTCCAGTGCCCAGTGTCCAGTGTGCAGTGCCCAGTGTCCAATGTCCAGTGTGCAGTGTTCAGTGTGCAGTGTGCAGTGTCCAGTGTCCAGTGTGCAGTGTCCAGTGCGCAGTGTCCAGTGTGCAGTGTCCAGTGCGCAGTGTCCAGTGTGCAGTGCGCAGTGTGCAGTGTCCAGTGTGCAGTGTGCAGTGTGCAGTGTCCAGTGTCCAGTGTCCAGTGTCCAGTGTCCAGTGTGCAGTGTCCAGTGCGCAATGTCCAGTGTGCAGTGCGCAGTGTCCAGTGTCCAGTGTCCAGAGTGCAGTGCGCAGTGTGCAGTGCCCAGTGCCCAGTGCGCAGTGCCCAGTGCCCAGTGCGCAGTGCCCAGTGCCCAGTGCGCAGTGCCCAGTGTGAAGTGTCCAGTGTGCAGTGTGCAGTGTCCAGTGTCCAGTGTCCAGTGTCCAGAGTGCAGTGCGCAGTGTCCAGTGTCCAGTGCCCAGTGTCCAGTGCCCAGTGTCCAGTGTCCAGTGTCCAGTGTGCAGTGCCCAGTGTGCAGTGTCCAGTGTCCAGTGTGCAGTGTGCAGTGCCCAGTGTGCAGTGTGCAGTGTCCAGTGTGCAGTGTCCAGTGTGCAGTGTGCAGTGCGCAGTGTTCAGTGCGCAGTGTCCAGTGTCCAGTGTCCAGTGTGCAGTGTGCAGTGTCCAGTGCGCAGTGTCCAGTGTCAAGTGAACAGTGTCCAGTGTGCAGTGTGCAGTGTCCAGTGTCCAGTGTCCAGTGCGCAGTGTCAATTGTGCAGTGCCCAATGTGCAGTGCGCAGTGTCCAGTGTGCAGTGCGCAGTATCCAGTGTGTGTGTCCAGTGTGCAGTGTCCAGTGTAAAGTGTCCAGTGTCCAGTGTAAAGTGTACAGTGTCCAGTGTCCAGTGCGCAGTATCCAGTGTCCAGTGTGCAGTGCGCAGTGTGCAGTGTCCAGTGTCCAGTGTGCAGTGTCCAGTGTCCAGTGTGCAGTGCCCAGTGTCCAGTGTGCAGTGTCCAGTGTCCAGTGCGCAGTGTCCAGTGTGCAGTGTGCAGTGTCCAGTGTCCAGTTTCCAGTGCCCAGTTTCCAGTGCCCAGTGTCCAGTGTCCAGTGTCCACTGCGCAGTGTCCAGTGTGCAGTGTGCAGTGTGCAGTGCGCAGTGTCCAGTGCGCAGTGTCCAGTGTACAGTGCGCAGTGTCCAGTGTGCAGTGCGCAGTTTCTAGTGTCCAGTGTCCAGTGTGCAGTGTCCAGTGCGCAGTGTCCAGTGCACAGTGTCCAGTGTGCAGTGCGCAGTGTCCAGTGCGCAGTGTCCAGTGCTCAGTGTCCAGTGTCCAGTGTGCAGTGTCCAGTGTCCAGTGTCCAGTGTCCAGTGTGCAGTGCCCAGTGTCCAGTGCCCAGTGCGCAGTGTCCAGTGTCCAGTGCGCAGTTTCCAGTGTGCAGTGTCCAGTGTCCAGTGTCCAGTGTGCAGTGTCCAGTGTCCAGTTTCCAGTGCCCAGTTTCCAGTGCCCAGTGTCCAGTGTCCAGTGCGCAGTGTCCAGTGCGCAGTGTCCACTGTGCAGTGTCCAGTGTGCAGTGTCCAGTGTGCAGTGTCCAGTGTCCAGTGTGCAGTGTCCAGTGGCCAGTGTGCAGTGGCCAGTGTGCAGTGTCCAGTGCGCAGTGTCCAGTGTCCAGTGTCCAGTGTGCAGTGTCCAGTGTGCAGTGGCCAGTGGCCAGTGTCCAATGTCCAGTGTGCAGTGTGAAGTGTCCAGTGTGCAGTGTCCAGTGTGCAGTGTCCAGTGTGCAGTGCGCAGTGTGCAGTGTGCAGTCTGCAGTGTCCAGTGCCCAGTGTGCAGTGTCCAGTGACCAGTGTGCAGTGTCAAGTGTGCAGTGTGCAAAGTGCAGTGTCCAGTGTCCAGTGCCCAGTGCGCAGTGCGCAGTGTCCAGTGTCCAGTGCGCAGTATCCAGTGTCCAGTGTGCAGTGTGCAGTATCCAGTGTGCAGTGTCCAGTGTGCAGTGTGCAGTGTGCAGTGTCCAGTGTCCAGTGTGCAGTGTGCAGTGTCCACTGTGCAGTGTCCAGTGCGCAGTGTCCAGTGTCCAGTGTCCAGTGCGCAGTGTCCAGTGCGCAGTGTCCAGTGCGCAGTGTCCAGTGTACAGTGCGCAGTGTCCAGTGCGCAGTGTCTAGTGTCCAGTGTCCAGTGTGCAGTGTCCAGTGAGCAGTGTCCAGTGAGCAGTGTCCAGTGCGCAGTGTGCAGTGCCCAGTACGCAGTGCCCAGTGCGCAGTGTCCAGTGCGCAGTGTCCAGTGTGCAGTGCGCAGTGTCCAGTGCGCAGTGTCCAGTGCTCAGTGTCCAGTGTCCAGTGTGCAGTGTCCAGTGTGCAGTGTCCAGTGTGCAGTGTCCAGTGCGCAGTGTCCAGTGTGCAGTGTCCAGTGCGCAGTGTCCAGTGTCCAGTGTGCAGTGTCCAGTGTGCAGTGCCCAGTGTGCAGTGCCCAGTGTGCAGTGCCCAGTGTCCAGTGTGCAGTGCCCAGTGTGCAATGTCCAGTGTGCAGTGTTCAGTGTGCAGTGTCCAGTGCGCAGTGTCCAGTGCGCAGTGCGCAGTGTCCAGTGTCCAGTGTGCAGTGTCCAGTGTGCAGTGTGCAGTGTCCAGTGTGCAGTGTCCAGTGTGCAGTGTGCAGTGTCCAGTGTGCAGTGTCCAGTGTGCAGTGTCCAGTGTGCAGTGTGCAGTGTCCAGTGTGCAGTGTGCAGTGCGCAGTGTGCAGTGTCCAGTGTGCAGTGCGCAGTGTCCAGTGTGCAGTGCGCAGTGCCCAGTGTCCAGTGTGCAGTGTCCAGTGTCCAGTGTGCAGTGTCCAGTGTGCAGTGCCCAGTGCCCAGTGTCCAGTGTGCAGTGTCCAGTGTGCAGTGTCCAGTGTGCAGTGTCCAGTGTCCAGTGTGCAGTGTCCAGTGCGCAGTGCGCAGTGTCCAGTGTGCAGTGTGCAGTGTCCAGTGTCCAGTGTGCAGTGTCCAGTGCGCAGTGCGCAGTGTCCAGTGTGCAGTGTGCAGTGCGCAGTGTCCAGTGTCCAGTGTGCAGTGTCCAGTGCCCAGTGTCCAGTGTGCAGTGCCCAGTGTGCAATGTCCAGTGTGCAGTGTTCAGTGTGCAGTGTCCAGTGTCCAGTGTGCAGTGTCCAGTGCGCAGTGTCCAGTGTGCAGTGTCCAGTGCGCAGTGTCCAGTGTGCAGTGTGCAGTGTCCAGTGTGCAGTGTCCAGTGTGCAGTGCCCAGTGGCCAGTGCGCAGTGCCCAGTGCAGTGTCCAGTGTCCAGCGTGCACTGTCCAGTGCGCAGTGCCCAGTGTCCAGTGTCCAGTATGTAGTGTCCAGTGTTCAGTGTTCAGTGTGCAGTGTCCAGTGTCCAGTGTCCAGAGTGCAGTGCGCAGTGTCCAGTGCCCAGTGCCCAGTGCGCAGCGCGCAGTGTGCAGTGTGCAGTATCCAGTGACCAGTGTGCAGTATCCAGTGACCAGTGTTCAGTGTGCAGTGTCCAGTGTCCAGAGTGCAGTGCGCAGTGCGCAGTGTCCAGTGTGCAGTGCCCAGTGCCCAGTGCGCAGTGCCCAGTGTCGAGTGCCCAGTGCCCAGTGTGAAGTGTCCAGTGTCCAGTGTGCAGTGTGCAGTGTGCAGTGTCCAGAGTGCAGTGTGCAGTGTCCAGTGCGCAGTGCCCAGTGTGCAGTGTCCAGTGTCCACTGTGCAGTGCCCAGTGTCCAGTGTGCAGTGTCCAGTGTCCAGTGTGCAGTGCCCAGTGCCCAGTGTGCAGTGTCCAGTGTGCAGTGTCCAGTGTGCAGTGTGCAGTGTGCAGTGTACAGTGTACAGTGTGCAGTGTGCAGTGTTCAGTGTGCAGTGTCCAGTGCGCAGTGTCCAGTGTCCAGTGTGCAGTGTGCAGTGTCCAGTGCGCAGTGTCCAGTGTCCAGTGTACAGTGTCCTGTGTGCAGTGTGCAGTGTCCAGTGTCCAGTGTCCAGTGTCCAGTGTGCAGTGCGCAGTGTCCAATGTGCAGTGCGCAGTGTCCATTGTGCAGTGCGCAGTGTCCAGTGTGTGTGTCCAGTGTGCAGTGTCCAGTGCGCAGTGTCCAGTGTCCAGTGTCCAGTGTCCAGTGTGCAGTGTGCAGTGTGCAGTGTGCAGTATCCAGTGTGCAGTGTGCAGTGTCCAGTGCCCAGTGCCCAGTGTCCAGTGCCCAGTGCACAGTGTCCAGTGTGCAGTGTCCAGTGTGCAGTGTCCAGTGTGCAGTGTCCAGTGTCCAATGCGCAATGTCCAGTGCGCAGTGTCCAGTGTGCAGTGTGCAGTGTCCAGTGCGAAGTATCCAGTGTGCAGTGTCCAGTGTGCAGTGTGCAGTGTGCAGTGTCCAGTGCGCAGTGTCCAGTGAGCAGTGTGCAGTGTGCAGTGCCCAGTGTCCAGTGTGCAGTGCGCAGTGTCCAGTGTGCAGTGCCCAGTGTCCAGTGTGCAGTGTCCAGTGTGCAGTGTCCAGTGTGCAGTGTCCAGTGTGCAGTGTCCAGTGCGCAGTGTCCAGTGCGCAGTGCGCAGTGTGCAGTCTCCAGTGTGCAGTGCCCAGTGCCCAGTGTGCAGTGCGCAGTGTCCAGTGTGCAGTGCGCAGTGCCCAGTGTCCAGTGTGCAGTGTCCAGTGTCCAGTGTGCAGTGTCCAGTGTGCAGTGCCCAGTGCCCAGTGTCCAGTGCGCAGTGTCCAGTGTGCAGTGTCCAGTGTCCAGTGTGCAGTGCCCAGTGTGCAGTGCGCATTGTCCAGTGTCCAGTGTGCAGTGTCCAGTGTGCAGTGTCCAGTGTGCAGTGTGCAGCGTCTAGTGTGCAGTGTCCAGTGTGCAGTGTCCAGTGCGCAGTGTCCAGTGTGCAGTGTCCCGTGTCCAGTGTGCAGTGTCCAGTGTCCAGTGTGCAGTGTCCAGTGCGCAGTGTCCAGTGTCCAGTGTGCAGTGTGCAGTGCGCAGTGTCCAGTGTCCAGTGTGCAGTGTCCAGTGCCCAGTGTCCAGTGTGCAGTGCCCAGTGTCCAATGTCCAGTGTGCAGTGTGCAGTGTGCAGTGTGCAGTGTCCAGTGTCCAGTGTGCAGTGTCCAGTGCGCAGTGTCCAGTGTGCAGTGTCCAGTGCGCAGTGTCCAGTGTGCAGTGTGCAGTGTCCAGTGTGCATTGTGCAGTGTCCAGTGTGCAGTGCCCAGTGGCCAGTGCCCAGTGCAGTGTCCAGTGTCCAGCGCGCACTGTCCAGTGCGCAGTGCCCAGTGTGCAGTGCGCAGTGTCCAGTGTCCAGTGTGCAGTGTCCAGTGCCCAGTGTCCAGTGTGCAGTGCCCAGTGTCCAATGTCCAGTGTGCAGTGTGCAGTGTGCAGTGTCCAGTGTCCAGTGTGCAGTGTCCAGTGCGCAGTGTCCAGTGTGCAGTGTCCAGTGCGCAGTGTCCAGTGTGCAGTGTGCAGTGTCCAGTGTGCAGTGACCAGTGGCCAGTGCCCAGTGCCCAGTGCAGTGTCCAGTGTCCAGCACGCACTGTCCAGTGCGCAGTGCCCAGTGTCCAGTGTCCAGTATGTAGTGTCCAGTGTTCAGTGTTCAGTGTGCAGTGTCCAGTGTCCAGTGTCCAGAGTGCAGTGCGCAGTGTCCAGTGCCCAGTGCGCAGCGCGCAGTGTGCAGTGTGCAGTATCCAGTGACCAGTGTGCAGTATCCAGTGACCAGTGTTCAGTGTGCAGTGTCCAGTGTCCAGTGTCCAGAGTGCAGTGCGCAGTGCGCAGTGTCCAGTGTGCAGTGCCCAGTGTGCAGTGTCCAATGTCCAGTGTCCACTGCGCACTGGACACTGGACACTGCGCACTGCGCACTGGACACTGCACACTGGACACTGCGCACTGGGCACTGGGCACTGGACACTGGGCACTGCACACTGGACACTGAGCACTGGACACTGCACACTGGACACTGCGCACTGCACACTGGACACTGCGCACTGGACACTGCTCACTGGGCACTGCACACTGCACACTGGACACTGCACACTGCACACTGGACACTGGGCACTGCACACTGCACACTGGACACTGCACACTGGACACTGGACACTGGACACTGCGCACTGCACACTGCACACTGGACACTGGGAACTGCACACTGCACACTGGACACTGGACACTGCACACTGGACACTGCACACTGGACACTGGACACTGTGCACTGCACACATGACATTGCACACTGGACACTGCACACTGGACACTGCACACTGGACACTGCACACTGGACACGGCACACTGCGCATTGCACACTGCGCACTGAACACTGCGCACTGCGCACTGCACACTGGACACTGGACACTGCACACTTTACATTGCGCACTGCACACTTGACACTGGACACTGCACACTGGACACTGCACACTGCACACTGGACACTGTGCACTGGACACTGCGCACTGCACACTGGACACTGGACACTGCACACTGGGCACTGCACACTGCACACTGCGCACTGGACACTGCGCACTGCATACTGGACACTGCACACTGGACACTGCGCAATGTGCACTGGACACTGCGCACTGCACACTGGACATTGCGCACTGGACACTGCGCACTGGACACTGGACACTGCACACTGCACACTGCACACTGGACACTGCGCACTGCACACTGGACAATGCACACTGGACACTGGACACTGCACACTGGACACTGCGCACTGCACACTGGACATTGCGCACTGCACACTGCACACTGCACACTGGACACTGGACACTGGACACTGCACACTGGACACTGCACACTGCACACTGCACACTGGACACTGGGCACTGCACACTGGACACTGCGCACTGGGCACTGCACACTGGACACTGCACACTGGACACTGCGCACTGCACACTGCACACTGCACACTGGCCACTGCACATTGCGCACTGTACACTGGACACTGGACACTGGACACTGCACACAGGACACTGCACACTGGACACTGCACACTGGACACTGCACACTGGACACTGCACACTGGGCACTGGACACTGGGCACTGGACACTGCGCACTGCGCACTGCACACTGGACATTGCACACTAGACACTGCACACTGCGCACTGGACACAGCGCACTGCGCACTGGACACTGCGCACTGCACACTGGACACTGGACACTGCGCACTGGACACTGCACACTGCACACTGGACACTGGACACTGGACACTGGACACTGGACACTGCACACTGGACAATGGACACTGCACACTGCACACTGGAAACTGGACACTGCGCACTGCACACTAGACATTGCGCACTGCGCACTGGACATTGCACACTGCACACTGCACACTGCACACTGGACAATGCACACTGCACACTGGACACTGGATAATGCACACTGGGCACTGAACACTGGACACTGCACACTGGACACTGCGCACTGCACACTGGGCATTGCGCACTGCACACTGCACACTGGACACTGCACACTGGACACTGCTCACTGGATACTGCACACTGCACACTGGACACCACACACTGGGCACTGGACACTGCGCACTGCATACTGGACACTGCACACTGGACACTGCGCACTGCACACTGGACATTGCGCACTGCGCACTGCACACTGGACATTGCGCACTGGACACTGCGCACTGGACACTGGACACTGCACACTGCACACTGCACACTGGACACTGCGCACTGCACACTGGACACTGCACACTGTACACTGGACACTGCACACTGGACACTGGACACTGCACACTGGACATTGCGCACTGCACACTGGACACTGGACACTGCGCACTGCACACTGGACACTGCACACTGGACACTGCGCACTGGACACTGCACACTGCGCACTGGACACTGCGCACTGCACACTTGACACTGGACACTGGACACTGCACACTGGACACTGCACACTGGACACTGTGCACTGGACACTGGACACTGGACACTGCGCACTGGACACTGGACACTGCACACTGCACACTGGACACTGCGCACTGCACACTGGACACTGCGCACTGGACACTGAACACTGGACACTGGACACTGCACACTGCACACTGGACACTGGACACTGGACACTACACACTGCGCACTGCACACTGGACACTGCACACTGGACACTGGACATTGCGCACTGCACACTTGACACTGGAGACTGCACACTGCACACTGCACACTGGACACTGCACACTGCACACTGCACACTGGACACTGTACACTGCACACTGCACACTACACACTGCACACTACACACTGCACACTGCACACTGCCCACTGGACACTGCACACTGGACACTGCACACTGCACACTGGACACTGCACACTGGACATTGCGCACTGGACACTGCACACTGGACACTGCACACTGCACACTGCACACTGCACACTGGACACTGGACACTGCACACTGCACACTGGACACTGCACACTGCACACTGGACACTGCACACTCCACACTGGACACTGCACACTGCACACTGCACACTGCACACTGCACACTGGGCACTGCACACTGCACACTACACACTGCACACTGCACACTGGACACTGCACACTGGACACTGCACACTGCACACTGGAAACTGCACACTGGACATTGCGCACTGGACACTGGACACTGCACACTGCACACTGGACACTGGACACTGCACACTGCACACTGGACACTGGACACTGCACACTGGACACTGGGCACTGCGCACTGGACACTGCGCACTGGACACTGGACACTTGACACTGGACACTGGACACTGCACACTGGACACTGCACACTGGACACTGCACACTGCGCACTGCAAACTGGACATTGCGCACTGCACACTGCACACTGGACACTGCACACTGGACACTGGACACTGCACACTGCGCACTGCACACTGCACACTGGACATTGCGCACTGCACACTGCACAGTGGACACTGCACACTGGACACTGGACACTGGACACTGGACACTGCACACTGCACACTGGACACTGGACACTGCACACTGGAAACTGCGCACTGCACACTGGACACTGGACACTGCACACTGCACACTGCACACTGGACACTGCACACTGCACACTGCCCACTGGACACTGCACACTGGACACTGCACACTGCACACTGGACACTGCACACTGGACATTGCGCACTGGACACTGCACACTGGACACTGCACACTGCACACTGCACACTGGACACTGCACACTGCACACTGGACACTGCACACTGCACACTGGACACTGCACACTGCACACTGGACACTGCACACTGCACACTGGACACTGCACACTGCACACTGCGCACTGGGCACTGCACACTGCACACTACACACTGCACACTGGACACTGCACACTGGACACTGCACACTGCACACTGGAAACTGCACACTGGACATTGCGCACTGGACACTGGACACTGCACACTGCACACTGGACACTGGACACTGCACACTGCACACTGGACACTGGACACTGCACACTGCACACTGGACACTGGGCACTGCGCACTGGACACTGCGCACTGGACACTGGACACTTGACACTGGACACTGGACACTGCACACTGGACACTGGACACTGCACACTGGACACTGCACACTGCGCACTGCAAACTGGACATTGCGCACTGGACACTGCACACTGGACACTGCACACTGGACACTGGACACTGCACACTGCGCACTGCACACTGCACACTGGACATTGCGCACTGCACACTGCACAGTGGACACTGCACACTGGACACTGGACACTGGACACTGGACACTGCACACTGCACACTGGACACTGGACACTGCACACTGGAAACTGCGCACTGCACACTGGACACTGGACACTGCACACTGCACACTGCACACTGGACACTGGACACTGCACACTGCGCACTGTACACTGGACACTGTGCACTGGACACTGCGCACTGCACACTGGACACTGCGCAGTGGACACTGGACACTGGACACTGGGCACTGGAAACTGGGCACTGGAAACTGGACACTGGACACTGCACACTGCACACTGGACACTGCGCACTGGACACTGGACACTGGACACTGGACACTGGGCACTGCACACTGGACACTGGACACTGCACACTGGACACTGCACACTGCACACTGCACACTGGACACTGGACACTGCACACTGCACACTGGACACTGTTCACTTGACACTGGACACTGGACACTGGACACTGCGCACTGGACACTGCACACTGCACACTGGACACTGGACACTGGACACTGTGCACTGAACACTGCGCACTGCACACTGCACACTGGACACTGCACACTGGGCACTGCACACTGCACACTTGACACTGGACACTGGACACTGCACACTGGGCACTGCACACTGGACACTGGACACTGGACACTGGGCACTGCACACTGGACACTGCGCACTGCACTCTGGACACTGGACACTGGACACTGCACACTGCACACTGGACACTTCACACTGGGCACTGGGCACTGCGCACTGGGCACTGGGCACTGCGCACTGGGCACTGGGCACTGCACACTGGACACTGCGCACTGTGCACTGCACTCTGGACACTGGACACTGGACACTGCACACTGAACACTGGTCACTGGATACTGCACACTGCTCACTGGTCACTGGATACTGCACACTGCGCGCTGCGCACTGGACACTGGGCACTGGGCACTGGGAACTGCACACTGGACACTGCGCACTGCACTCTGGACACTGGACACTGGACACTGCACAATGAACACTGGACACTACATACTGGACACTGGACACTGGACACTGCACACTGCACACTGGACACTGCGCACTGGACACTGCGCACTGCACACTGCACACTGGACACTGCACACTGGACACTGCACACTGGGCACTGCACACTGGGCACTGCACACTGGACACTGCACACTGGACACTGGACACTGCGCACTGCGCACTGGACACTGCGCACTGGACACTGCACACTGGACACTGCACACTGGACACTGCACACTGGACACTGGACACTGAGCACTGGACACTGCGCACTGCACACTGGACACTGCGCACTGGACACTGCGCACTGGGCACTGCGTACTGGGCACTGCACACTGCGCACTGGACACTGCTCACTGGACACTGCTCACTGGACACTGCGCACTGGACACTGGACACTGCACACTGCACACTGGACACTGGACACTGCGCACTGGACACTGCACAGTGGACACTGCACACTGCACACTGGACACTGCACACTGCACACTGGACACTGGACACTGCACACTGCACACTGCACACTGGACACTGCACACTGGATACTGCACACTGCACACTGGACACTGCGCACTGGACACTGGACACTGCGCACTGGGCACTGGACACTGGACACTGCACTTTGCACACTGCACACTTGACACTGCACACTGGTCACTGGGCACTGGACACTGCAGACTGCACACTGCGCACTGCGCACTGGACACTGCACACTGGACACTGCACACTGCACACTGGACACTTCACACTGCACACTGGACATTGGACACTGGCCACTGGACACTGCACACTGGACACTGGACACTGCGCACTGGACACTGCACACTGGCCACTGCACACTGGCCACTGGACACTGCACACTGGACACTGCACACTGCACACTGGACACTGCACACTGGACACTGCACACTGGACACTGCGCACTGGACACTGGACACTGGGCACTGGAAACTGGGCACTGGAAACTGGACACTGGACACTGCACACTGCACACTGGACACTGGACACTGCACACTGGACACTGCGCACTGGACACTGGACACTGCGCACTGGGCACTGGACACTGGGCACTGCACACTGGACACTGGACACTGGACACTGGACACTGCACACTGGACACTGGACACTGAGCACTGGACACTGCGCACTGGACACTGCGCACTGCACACTGGACACTGTGCACTGGACACTGCACACTGGACACTGGACACTAGAAACTGCGCACTGCACACTGGACACTGCACACTGTACACTGGACACTGCGCACTGGACACTGCGCACTGCACACTGCACACTGGACACTGCGCAGTGGACACTGGACACTGGACACTGGGCACTGGAAACTGGGCACTGGAAACTGGACACTGGACACTGCACACTGCACACTGGACACTGCGCACTGGACACTGGACACTGGACACTGCACACTGGACACTGGGCACTGCACACTGGACACTGCACACTGGACACTGCACACTGCACACTGCACACTGGACACTGCACACTGGATACTGCACACTGCACACTGCACACTGCACACTGCGCACTGCACACTGGACACTGGATACTGCGCACTGGACACTGGACACTGGACACTGTACACTTTACACTGGACACTGGACACTTTACACTGGACACTGCACACTGGACACACACACTGGATACTGCGCACTGCACACTGGACACTGCACACTGGACACTGCACACTGGACACTGGACACTGCACACTGGACACTGCGTCCGGTGTCTAATGTCCAGTGTCTAATGTCCAGTGTCTAATGCCCAGTGCCCGGTGTCTAATGCCCAGTGCCCAGTGTCTAATGTCCGGTGTCTAATGCCCAGTGCCCAGTGTCTAATGCCCGGTGTCTAATGCCCAGTGTCTAATGCCCAGTGCCCAGTGTCTAATGTCCGGTGTCTAATGCCCAGTGCCCAGTGTCTAATGTCCCGTGCCTAATGCCCAGTGTCTAATGCCCAGTGCCCAGTGTCTAATGCCCGGTGTCTAATGCCCAGTGCCTAATGTCCGGTGTCTAATGCCCAGTGCCCAGTGTCTAATGTCCGGTGTCTAATGCCCAGTGCCCAGTGTCTAATGTCCCGTGTCTAATGCCCAGTGTCTAATGCCCAGTGCCCAGTGTCTAATGTCCGGTGTCTAATGCCCAGTCTCTAATGCCCGGTGTCTAATGCCCGGTGTCTAATGCCCAGTGTCTAATGCCCAGTGTCTAATGCCCAGTGTCTAATGCCCAGTGCCCAGTGTCTAATGTCCGGTGTCTAATGCCCAGTGTCTAATGCCCAGTGCCCAGTGTCTAATGTCCGGTGTCTAATGCCCAGTGCCCAGTGTCTAATGCCCAGTGTCTAATGTCCGGTGTGTAATGCCCGGTGTCTAATGCCCGGTGTCTAATGCCCGGTGTCTAATGCCCAGTGCCTAATGTCCGGTGTCTAATGCCCAGTGCCCAGTGTCTAATGTCTGGTGTCTAATGCCCAGTGCCCAGTGTCTAATGTCCGGTGTCTAATGCCCAGTGCCCAGTGTCTAATGTCTGGTGTCTAATGTCCGGTGCCCAGTGTCTAATGCCCGGTGTCTAATGCCCAGTGTCTAATGTCCGGTGTCTAATGCCCAGTGCCCAGTGTCTAATGTCCGGTGTCTAATGCCCAGTGTCTAATGCCCCGTGTCTAATGCCCGGTGTCTAATGCCCAGTGTCTAATGCCCAGTGTCTAATGCCCAGTGCCCAGTGTCTAATGTCCGGTGTCTAATGCCCAGTGCCCAGTGTCTAATGTCCGGTGTCTAATGCCCAGTGCCCAGTGTCTAATGTCCGGTGTCTAATGCCCTGTGCCCAGTGTCTAATGTCCGGTGTTTAATGCCCAGTGTCTAATGCCCAGTGTCTAATGTCCGGTGTCTAATGCCCAGTGCCCAGTGTCTAATGTCCGGTGTCTAATGCCCAGTGTCTAATGCCCGGTGTCTAATGCCCAGTGTCTAATGCCCAGTGTCTAATGCCCAGTGCCCAGTGTCTAATGTCCGGTGTCTAATGCCCAGTGCCCAGTGTCTAATGTCCGGTGTCTAATGCCCAGTGCCCAGTGTCTAATGTCCAGTGTCTAATGCCCAGTGTCTAATGTCCGGTGTCTAATGCCCGGTGTCTAATGCCCGGTGTCTAATGCCCAGTGCCTAATGTCCGGTGTCTAATGCCCAGTGCCCAGTGTCTAATGTCCGGTGTCTAATGCCCAGTGCCCAGTGTCTAATGTCCGGTGTCTAATGTCCGGTGCCCAGTGTCTAATGCCCGGTGTCTAATGCCCAGTGTCTAATGTCCGGTGTCTAATGCCCAGTGCCCAGTGTCTAATGTCCGGTGTCTAATGTCCAGTGTCTAATGCCCGGTGTCTAATGCCCGGTGTCTAATGCCCAGTGTCTAATGCCCAGTGTCTAATGCCCAGTGCCCAGTGTCTAATGTCCGGTGTCTAATGCCCAGTGCCCAGTGTCTAATGTCCGGTGTCTAATGCCCAGTGCCCAGTGTCTAATGTCCGGTGTCTAATGCCCTGTGCCCAGTGTCTAATGTCCGGTGTCTAATGCCCAGTGTCTAATGCCCAGTGTCTAATGTCCGGTGTCTAATGCCCAGTGCCCAGTGTCTAATGTCCGGTGTCTAATGCCCAGTGTCTAATGCCCGGTGTCTAATGCCCGGTGTCTAATGCCCAGTGTCTAATGTCCGGTGTCTAATGCCCAGTGCCCAGTGTCTAATGTCCAGTGTCTAATGCCCAGTGCCCAGTGTCTAATGTCCGGTGTCTAATGCCCAGTGCCCAGTGTCTAATGTCCAGTGTCTAATGCCCAGTGTCTAATGTCCAGTGTCTAATGCCCAGTGCCCGGTGTCTAATGCCCAGTACCCAGTGTCTAATGTCCAGTGTCTAATGCCCAGTGTCTAATGTCCAGTGTCTAATGCCCAGTGCCCAGTGTCTAATGTCCGGTGTCTATTGCCCAGTGTCTAATGCCCAGTGCCCAGTGTCTAATGTCCAGTGTCTAATGCCCATTGTCTAATGTCCAGTGTCTAATGCCCAGTGCAAGTGTCTAATGTCCAGTGTCTAATGTCCAGTGTCTAATGTCCGGTGTCTAATGCCCAGTGCCCAGTGTCTAATGTCCAGTGTCTAATGTCCAGTGTCTAATGCCCAGTGTCTAATGCCCAGTGCCCGGTATCTAATGCCCAGTGCCCAGTGTCTAATGCCCAGTGTCTAATGTCCGGTGCCCAGTGTCTAATGCCCGGTGTCTTATGCCCAGTGTCTAATGCCCAGTGCCCAGTGTCTAATGTCCAGTGTCTAATGCCCAGTGTCTAATGTCCGGTGTCTAATGTCCGGTGCCCAGTGTCTAATGCCCGGTGTCTAATGCCCAGTGCCTAATGTCCGGTGTCTAATGCCCAGTGCCCAGTGTCTAATGTCCGGTGTCTAATGCCCAGTGTCTAATGCCCGGTGTCTAATGCCCAGTGCCCAGTGTCTAATGTCCAGTGTCTAATGCCCAGTGTCTAATGTCCGGTGTCTAATGTCCGGTGCCCAGTGTCTAATGCCTGGTGTCTAATGCCCAGTGCCTAATGTCCGGTGTCTAATGCCCAGTGCCCAGTGTCTAATGTCCGGTGTCTAATACCCAGTGCCTAGTGTCTAATGTCCGGTGTCTAATGCCCAGTCTCTAATGCCCGGTGTCTAATGCCCAGTGTCTAATGCCCAGTGTCTAATGCCCAGTGCCCAGTGTTTAATGTCCGGTGTCTAATGCCCAGTGTCTAATGCCCAGTGCCCAGTGTCTAATGTCCGGTGTCTAATGCCCAGTGCCCAGTGTCTAATGTCCGGTGTCTAATGCCCAGTGCCCAGTGTCTAATGTCCGGTGTCCAATGTCCGGTGCCCAGTGTCTAATGCCCGGTGTCTAATGCCCAGTGCCTAATGTCCGGTGTCTAATGCCCAGTGCCCAGTGTCTAATGTCCGGTGTCTAATGCCCAGTGCCCAGTGTCTAATGTCCGGTGTCTAATGCCCAGTGCCCAGTGTCTAATGTCCTGTGTCTAATGCCCAGTGCCCAGTGTCTAATGCCCAGTGTCTAATGCCCAGTGAACAGTGTCTAATGCCCAGTGTCTAGTGTCTAATGCCCAGTGCCTAGTGCCCAGTGTCTAATGCCTAATGCCCAGTGCCCAGTGTCTAATGCCCAGTGCCCAGTGTCTAATGCCCAGTGTCTAATGCCCAGCGTCTAATGCCCAGTGCCTAGTGCCCAGTGTCTAGTGCCCAGCGTCTAGTGCCCAATTCCCAGCGTCTAGTGCCCAGTGCCAAGCGTCTAATGCCCAGTGCCCAGTGTCTAATGTCCAGTGTCTAATGCCCAGTGCCCAGTGTCTAATGTCCGGTGTCTAATGCCCAGTGCCCAGTGTCTAATGTCCGGTGTTTAATGTCCGGTGCCCAGTGTCTAATGCCCGGTGTCTAATGCCCAGTGTCTAATGTCCGGTGTCTAATGCCCAGTGCCCAGTGTCAAATGTCCGGTGTCTAATGTCCGGTGCCCAGTGTCTAATGTCCAGTGCCTAATGCGCAGTGTCTAATGTCCGGTGTCTAATGTCCGGTGCCCAGTGTCTAATGCCCGGTGTCTAATGCCCAGTGTCTAATGCCCGGTGTCTAATGCCCAGTGTCTAATGTCCGGTGTCTAATGCCCAGTGCCCAGTGTCTAATGTCCGGTGTCTAATGCCCAGTGTCTAATGCCCAGTGCCCAGTGTCTAATGTCCAGTGTCTAATGCCCAGTGCCCAGTGTCTAATGTCCGGTGTCTAATGCCCAGTGCCCAGTGTCTAATGTCCGGTGTCTAATGTCCGGTGCCCAGTGTCTAATGTCCAGTGTCTAATGCCCAGTGTCTAATGTCCGGTGTCTAATGTCCGGTGCCCAGTGTCTAATGCCCGGTGTCTAATGCCCAGTGCCCAGTGTCTAATGTCCGGTGCCCAGTGTCTAATGCCCGGTGTCTAATGCCCAGTGTCTAATGTCCAGTGCCCGGTGTCTAATGTCCAGTGTCTAATGCCCAGTGTCTAGACACTGGGCACTGGGCATTAGACACCGGGCACTGGGCATTAGACACTGGACATTAATGTCCAGTGTCTAATGCCCAGTGTCTAATGTCCAGTGTCTAATGCCCAGTGCCCGGTGTCTAATGTCCAGTGTCTAATGCCCAGTGTCTAGACACTGGGCACTGGGCATTAGACACCGGACATTAGACACTGGGCACTCTGCATTAGACACCGGACATTAGACACTGGGCACTGGGCATTAGACACCGGACATTAGACACTGGGCATTAGACACCGGGCATTAGACACCGGGCATTAGACACTGGGCATTAGACACCGGACATTAGACACTGGGCACTGGGCATTAGACACCGGACATTAGACACTGGGCACAGGGCATTAGACACCGGACATTAGACACTGGGCATTAGACACCGGACATTAGACACTGGGCACTGGGCATTAGACACCGGACATTAGACACTGGGCACTGGGCATTAGACACCGGACATTAGACACTGGGCACTGGGCATTAGACACCGGGCATTAGACACCGGGCATTAGACACTGGGCATTAGACACCGGACATTAGACACTGGGCACTGGGCATTAGACACCGGACATTAGACACTGGGCACTGGGCATTAGACACCGGGCATTAGACACTGGGCATTAGACACCGGACATTAGACACTGGGCACTGGGCATTAGACACCGGACGCAGTGTCCAGTGTGCAGTGTCCAGTGTCCAGTGTCCAGTGTGCAGTGGCCATTAGACACTGGGCACAGGGAATTAGACACCGGACATTAGACACTGGGCATTAGACACCGGACATTAGACACTGGGCACTGGGCATTAGACACCGGACATTAGACACTGGGCACTGGGCATTAGACACCGGGCATTAGACACCGGACATTAGACACTGGGCACTGGGCATTAGACACCGGGCATTAGACACCGGGCATTAGACACCGGACATTAGACACTGGGCACTGGGCATTAGACACCGGACATTAGACACTGGGCACTGGGCATTAGACACCGGGCATTAGACACTGGGCATTAGACACCGGACATTAGACACTGGGCACTGGGCATTAGACACCGGACGCAGTGTCCAGTGTGCAGTGTCCAGTGTCCAGTGTGCAGTGGCCAGTGTGCAGTGTCCAGTGTCCAGTGTCCAGTGTGCAGTGCGCAGTGTGCAGTGTGCAGTGTGCAGTGTCCAGTGCCCAGTGTGCAGTGTCCAGTGACCAGTGTGCAGTTTCCAGTGTGCAGTGTCCAGTGCCCAGTGTCCAGTGTGCAGTGTCCAGTGTCCAGTGTCCAGTGCGCAGTGTCCAGTGTGCAGTGTGCAGTGTCCAGTGTGCAGTGTCCAGTGTCCAGTGCGCAGTGTGCAGTGTCCAGTGCGCAGTGTCCAGTGTG
The DNA here is from genome assembly GCA_023333645.1 of Sceloporus occidentalis. Classification (NCBI taxonomy): domain Eukaryota; kingdom Metazoa; phylum Chordata; class Lepidosauria; order Squamata; family Phrynosomatidae; genus Sceloporus; species Sceloporus occidentalis. The sequence goes on from JALMGF010000253.1 coordinate 259,760, forward strand.
CAGTGCGCAGTGTCCAGTGCGCAGTGTGCACTGTCCAGTGTGCAGTGCGCAATGTCCAGTGTGCAGTGCGCAGTGTCCAGTGTGCAATGTGCAGTGCGCAGTGTCCAGTGTGCAGTGTCCAGTGTCCAGTGTGCAGTGTCCAGTGTCCAGTGTTCAGTGTCCAGTGTGCAGTGTGCAGTGCACAGTGTCCAGTGTCCAGTGTCCAGTGTCCAGTGAGCAGTGTCCAGTGTGCAGTGTCCAGTGTGCAGTGTGCAGTGCGCAGTGTCCAGTGTCCAGTGTGCAGTGCGCAGTGTCCAGTGTGCAGTGTGCAGTGTCCAGTGTCCAATGCGTAGTGTCCAGTGTCCAGTGTCCAGTGTGCAGTGTGCAGTGCGCAGTGCGCAGTGTGCAGTGTCCAGTGTGCAGTGTCCAGTGTGCAGTGCGCAGTGTCCAGTGTGCAGTGCACAGTGCGCAGTGTCCAGTGCGCAGTGTCCAGTGTCCAGTGTGCAGTGTCCAGTGTGCAGTGTCCAGTGTGCAGTGCGCAATGTAAAGTGTGCAGTGTCCAGTGTGCAGTGCGCAGTGTGTAGTGTCCAGTGTCCAGTGTGCAGTGTCCAGTGTCCAGTGTGCAGTGTCCAGTGTCCAGTGTGCAGTGTGCAGTGTCCAGTGCGCAGTGTGCAGTGTGCAGTGTGCAGTGTCCAGTGCCCAGTGTCCAGTGTGCAGTGTCCAGTGTCCAGTGTCCAGTGCCCAGTGCCCAGTGTCCAGTGTCCAGTGTCCAGTGTCCAGTGTCCAGTGCGCAGTGTCCAGTGTCCAGTGTCTAGTGTCTAGTGTCCAGTGTCCAGTGTGCAGTGTCCAGTGTGCAGTGTGCAGTGTGCAGTGTCCAGTGCGCAGTGTCCAGTGTGCAGTGTGCAGTGTCCAGTGTGCAGGGTCCAGTGTCCAGTGCGCAGTGCGCAGTGTCCAGTGTGCAGTGTCCAGTGTCCAGTGTGCAGTGTGCAGTGTCCAGTGTGCAGTGTCCAGTGTCAAGTGTGCAGTGCGCAATGTAAAGTGTGCAGTGTCCAGTGTGCAGTGCGCAGTGTGTAGTGTCCAGTGTGCAGTGTCCAGTGTCCAGTGTCCAGTGTGCAGTGTGCAGTGTCCAGTGTGCAGTGTGCAGTGTGCAGTGCGCAGTGTCCAGTGTCCAGTGAGCAGTGCGCAGTTTCCAGTGTGCAGTGTCCAGTGTGCAGTGTCCAGTGTCCAGTGTGCAGTGTCCAGTGTCCAGTGTCCAGTGTGCAGTGTCCAGTGTGCAGTGTGCAGTGTGCAGTGTGCAGTGCGCAATGTCCAGTGTGCAGTGTGCAGTGCGCAGTGTCCAGTGTGCAGTGTCCAGTGTCCAGTGTGCAGTGTCCAGTGTCCAGTGTGCAGTGCGCAATGTCCAGTTTGCAGTGCGCAGTGTGCAGTGTCCAGTGTCCAGTGTCCAGTGTGCAGTGTCCAGTGTCCAGTGTGCAGTGTCCAGTGACCAGTGTCCAGTGTGCAGTGCCCAGTGTCCAGTGTGCAGTGTCCAGTGTCAAGTGTCCAGTGCGCAGTGTGTAGTGTCCAGTGTCCAGTGTCCAGTGTGCAGTGTGCAGTGTCCAGTGCGCAGTGTGCAGTGTGCAGTGTGCAGTGTGCAGTGTCCAGTGTGCAGTGCCCAGTGTCCAGTGTCCAGTGTCCAGTGTGCAGTGTGCAGTGTCCAGTGTGCAGTGTCCAGTGTGCAGTGTCCAGTGTGCAATGTCCAGTTTGCAGTGCGCAGTGTCCAGTGTCCAGTGTGCAGTGTCCAGTGTCCAGTGTCCAGTGTGCAGTGTCCAGTGTCCAGTGCGCAGTGTCCAGTGCGCAGTGTCCAGTGTCCAGTGTCCAGTGTGCAGTGCGCAGTGTCCAGTGTCCAGTGTGCAGTGTCCAGTGTCCAGTGTGCAGTGTGCAGTGTCCAGTGTGCAGTGTCCAGTGCGCAGTGTGCAGTGCCCAGTGTCCAGTGTGCAGTGTGCAGTGTCCAGTGTCCAGTGTGCAGTGTGCAGTGTCCAGTATCCAGTGTCCAGTGCGCAGTGTCCAGTGTGCAGTGTGCAGTGTCCAGTGTGCAGTGTCCAGTGTGCAGTGCGCAGTGTCCAGTGTGCAGTGTGCAGTGTCCAGTGTGCAGTGTCCAGTGTGCAGTGCGCAATGTAAAGTGTGCAGTGTCCAGTGTCCAGTGTCCAGTGTGCAGTGTCCAGTGTCCAGTGTGCAGTGTCCAGTGTCCAGTGTCCAGTGTCCAGTGTGCAGTGTGCAGTGTGCAGTGCGCAGTGTCCAGTGTCCAGTGTGCAGTGCGCAGTGTGCAGTGTCCAGTGTGCAGTGTCCAGTGTGCAGTGTCCAGTGTGCAATGTCATGTGTGTAGTGTCCAGTGTCCAGTGTCCAGTGTGCAGTGTCCAGTGTGCAGTGTGCAGTGTCCAGTGTGCAGTGTGCAGTGTCCAGTGTGCAGTGTCCAGTGTCCAGTGTGCAGTGCGCAATGTCCAGTGTGCAGTGCGCAGTGTCCAGTGTGCAGTGTCCAGTGTCCAGTGCACAGTGTCCAGTGTGCAGTGCGCAATGTCCAGTGTGCAGTGCGCAATGTCCAGTGTGCAGTGTCCAGTGTCCAGTGTCCAGTGTCCAGTGTCCAGTGTGCAGTGTGCAGTGTGCAGTGTGCAGTGTCCAGTATCCAGTGTCCAGTGTGCAGTGTCCAGTGTCCAGTGCGCAGTGTCCAGTGTCCAGTGCGCAGTGTCCAGTGCGCAGTGTCCAGTGTGCAGTGTCCAGTGTGCAGTGTCCAGTGTGCAGTGTCCAGTGTCCAATGCGCAATGTCCAGTGCGCAGTGTCCAGTGTGCAGTGTCCAGTGTGCAGTGTCCAGTGCGAAGTATCCAGTGTGCAGTGTCCAGTGTGCAGTGTGCAGTGTGCAGTGTCCAGTGCGCAGTGTCCAGTGAGCAGTGTGCAGTGTGCAGTGCCCAGTGTCCAGTGTGCAGTGCGCAGTGTCCAGTGTGCAGTGCCCAGTGTCCAGTGTGCAGTGTGCAGTGCCCAGTGTCCAGTGTGCAGTGTCCAGTGTGCAGTGTCCAGTGCGCAGTGTCCAGTGCGCAGTGCGCAGTGTGCAGTCTCCAGTGTGCAGTGCCCAGTGTCCAGTGTGCAGTGCGCAGTGTCCAGTGTGCAGTGCGCAGTGCCCAGTGTCCAGTGTCCAGTGTGCAGTGTCCAGTGTCCAGTGTGCAGTGTCCAGTGTGCAGTGCCCAGTGCCCAGTGTCCAGTGCGCAGTGTCCAGTGTGCAGTGTCCAGTGTCCAGTGTGCAGTGCCCAGTGTGCAGTGCGCATTGTCCAGTGTCCAGTGTGCAGTGTCCAGTGTGCAGTGTCCAGTGTGCAGTGTGCAGCGTCTAGTGTGCAGTGTCCAGTGTGCAGTGTCCAGTGCGCAGTGTCCAGTGTGCAGTGTCCCGTGTCCAGTGTGCAGTGTCCAGTGTCCAGTGTGCAGTGTCCAGTGCGCAGTGTCCAGTGTCCAGTGTGCAGTGTGCAGTGCGCAGTGTCCAGTGTCCAGTGTGCAGTGTCCAGTGCCCAGTGTCCAGTGTGCAGTGCCCAGTGTCCAATGTCCAGTGTGCAGTGTGCAGTGTGCAGTGTGCAGTGTCCAGTGTCCAGTGTGCAGTGTCCAGTGCGCAGTGTCCAGTGTGCAGTGTCCAGTGCGCAGTGTCCAGTGTGCAGTGTGCAGTGTCCAGTGTGCATTGTGCAGTGTCCAGTGTGCAGTGCCCAGTGGCCAGTGCCCAGTGCCCAGTGCAGTGTCCAGTGTCCAGCGCGCACTGTCCAGTGCGCAGTGCCCAGTGTGCAGTGCGCAGTGTCCAGTGTCCAGTGTGCAGTGTCCAGTGCCCAGTGTCCAGTGTGCAGTGCCCAGTGTCCAATGTCCAGTGTGCAGTGTGCAGTGTGCAGTGTCCAGTGTCCAGTGTGCAGTGTCCAGTGCGCAGTGTCCAGTGTGCAGTGTCCAGTGCGCAGTGTCCAGTGTGCAGTGTCCAGTGTGCAGTGACCAGTGGCCAGTGCCCAGTGCCGTGTCCAGTGTCCAGCATGCACTGTCCAGTGCACAGTGCCCAGTGTCCAGTGTCCAGTATGTAGTGTCCAGTGTTCAGTGTTCAGTGTGCAGTGTCCAGTGTCCAGTGTCCAGAGTGCAGTGCGCAGTGTCCAGTGCCCAGTGCGCAGCGCGCAGTGTGCAGTATCCAGTGACCAGTGTGCAGTATCCAGTGACCAGTGTTCAGTGTGCAGTGTCCAGTGTCCAGTGTCCAGAGTGCAGTGCGCAGTGCGCAGTGTCCAGTGTGCAGTGCCCAGTGCCCAGTGTGCAGTGTCCAATGTCCAGTGTCCACTGCGCACTGGACACTGGACACTGCGCACTGGACACTGCACACTGGACACTGCGCACTGGGCACTGGGCACTGGACACTGGGCACTGCACACTGGACACTGAGCACTGGACACTGCACACTGGACACTGCACACTGGACACTGGACACTGCACACTGGACACTGCGCACTGCGCACTGGACACTGCGCACTGCACACTGCACAATGCACACTGGACACTGCGCACTGCACACTGCACACTGGACACTGGACACTGGACACTGGACACTGGACACTGGCAGTGTGCAGTGTCCAGTATCCAGTGTCCAGTGTGCAGTGTCCAGTGTCCAGTGCGCAGTGTCCAGTGTCCAGTGCGCAGTGTCCAGTGCGCAGTGTCCAGTGTGCAGTGTCCAGTGTGCAGTGTCCAGTGTGCAGTGTCCAGTGTCCAATGCGCAATGTCCAGTGCGCAGTGTCCAGTGTGCAGTGTCCAGTGTGCAGTGTCCAGTGCGAAGTATCCAGTGTGCAGTGTCCAGTGTGCAGTGTGCAGTGTGCAGTGTCCAGTGTGCAGTGTCCAGTGAGCAGTGTGCAGTGTGCAGTGCCCAGTGTCCAGTGTGCAGTGCGCAGTGTCCAGTGTGCAGTGCCCAGTGTCCAGTGTGCAGTGTGCAGTGCCCAGTGTCCAGTGTGCAGTGTCCAGTGTGCAGTGTCCAGTGCGCAGTGTCCAGTGCGCAGTGCGCAGTGTGCAGTCTCCAGTGTGCAGTGCCCAGTGTCCAGTGTGCAGTGCGCAGTGTCCAGTGTGCAGTGCGCAGTGCCCAGTGTCCAGTGTCCAGTGTGCAGTGTCCAGTGTCCAGTGTGCAGTGTCCAGTGTGCAGTGCCCAGTGCCCAGTGTCCAGTGCGCAGTGTCCAGTGTGCAGTGTCCAGTGTCCAGTGTGCAGTGCCCAGTGTGCAGTGCGCATTGTCCAGTGTCCAGTGTGCAGTGTCCAGTGTGCAGTGTCCAGTGTGCAGCATCTAGTGTGCAGTGTCCAGTGTGCAGTGTCCAGTGCGCAGTGTCCAGTGTGCAGTGTCCCGTGTCCAGTGTGCAGTGTCCAGTGTCCAGTGTGCAGTGTCCAGTGCGCAGTGTCCAGTGTCCAGTGTGCAGTGTGCAGTGCGCAGTGTCCAGTGTCCAGTGTGCAGTGTCCAGTGCCCAGTGTCCAGTGTGCAGTGCCCAGTGTCCAATGTCCAGTGTGCAGTGTGCAGTGTGCAGTGTGCAGTGTCCAGTGTCCAGTGTGCAGTGTCCAGTGCGCAGTGTCCAGTGTGCAGTGTCCAGTGCGCAGTGTCCAGTGTGCAGTGTGCAGTGTCCAGTGTGCATTGTGCAGTGTCCAGTGTGCAGTGCCCAGTGGCCAGTGCCCAGTGCCCAGTGCAGTGTCCAGTGTCCAGCGCGCACTGTCCAGTGCGCAGTGCCCAGTGTGCAGTGCGCAGTGTCCAGTGTCCAGTGTGCAGTGTCCAGTGCCCAGTGTCCAGTGTGCAGTGCCCAGTGTCCAATGTCCAGTGTGCAGTGTGCAGTGTGCAGTGTCCAGTGTCCAGTGTGCAGTGTCCAGTGCGCAGTGTCCAGTGTGCAGTGTCCAGTGCGCAGTGTCCAGTGTGCAGTGTCCAGTGTGCAGTGACCAGTGGCCAGTGCCCAGTGCCGTGTCCAGTGTCCAGCATGCACTGTCCAGTGCGCAGTGCCCAGTGTCCAGTGTCCAGTATGTAGTGTCCAGTGTTCAGTGTTCAGTGTGCAGTGTCCAGTGTCCAGTGTCCAGAGTGCAGTGCGCAGTGTCCAGTGCCCAGTGCGCAGCGCGCAGTGTGCAGTATACAGTGACCAGTGTGCAGTATCCAGTGACCAGTGTTCAGTGTGCAGTGTCCAGTGTCCAGTGTCCAGAGTGCAGTGCGCAGTGCGCAGTGTCCAGTGTGCAGTGCCCAGTGCCCAGTGTGCAGTGTCCAATGTCCAGTGTCCACTGCGCACTGGACACTGGACACTGCGCACTGGACACTGCACACTGGACACTGCGCACTGGGCACTGGGCACTGGACACTGGGCACTGCACACTGGACACTGAGCACTGGACACTGCACACTGGACACTGCACACTGGACACTGGACACTGCACACTGGACACTGCGCACTGCGCACTGGACACTGCGCACTGCACACTGCACAATGCACACTGGACACTGCGCACTGCACACTGCACACTGGACACTGGACACTGGACACTGGACACTGGACACTGGACACTGCGCACTGCACACTGCACACTGGACACTGGGCACTGCACACTGCACACTGGACACTGCACACTGGACACTGGACACTGGACACTGCGCACTGCACACTGCACACTGGACACTGGGCACTGCACACTGCACACTGGACACTGGACACTGCACACTGGACACTGCACACTGGACACTGGACACTGTGCACTGCACACATGACATTGCACACTGGACACTGCACACTGGACACTGCACACTGGACACTGCACACTGGACACTGCACACTGGACACGGCACACTGCGCATTGCACACTGTGCACTGGACACTGCGCACTGCGCACTGCACACTGGACACTGGACACTGCACACTTTACATTGCGCACTGCACACTTGACACTGGACACTGCACACTGGACACTGCACACTGCACACTGCACACTGGACACTGTGCACTGGACACTGCGCACTGCACACTGGACACTGGACACTGCACACTGCACACTGGACACTGCACACTGGGCACTGCACACTGGGCACTGCACACTGCACACTGCGCACTGGACACTGCACACTGCATACTGGACACTGCACACTGGACACTGCGCACTGCGCACTGGACACTGCACACTGCGCACTGCACACTGGACATTGCGCACTGGACACTGCGCACTGGACACTGGACACTGCACACTGCACACTGCACACTGGACACTGCGCACTGCACACTGGACAATGCACACTGGACACTGGACACTGCACACTGGACACTGCGCACTGCACACTGGACATTGCGCACTGCACACTGCACACTGCACACTGGACACTGGACACTGCACACTGGACACTGCACACTGGACACTGCACACTGCACACTGCACACTGGACACTGGGCACTGCACACTGGACACTGGACACTGCGCACTGGGCACTGCACACTGGACACTGCACACTGGACACTGCGCACTGCACACTGCACACTGGCCACTGCACATTGCGCACTGTACACTGGACACTGGACACTGGACACTGCACACTGGACACTGCACACTGGACACTGCACACTGGACACTGCACACTGGGCACTGGACACTGGGCACTGGACACTGCGCACTGCGCACTGCACACTGGACATTGCACACTAGACACTGCACACTGCGCACTGGACACAGCGCACTGCGCACTGGACACTGCGCACTGCACACTGGACACTGGACACTGCGCACTGGACACTGCACACTGCACACTGGACACTGGACACTGGACACTGGACACTGGACACTGCACACTGGACAATGGACACTGCACACTGCACACTGGACACTGCGCACTGCACACTAGACATTGCGCACTGCGCACTGGACATTGCGCACTGCACACTGCACACTGCACACTGCACACTGGACAATGCACACTGCACACTGGACACTGGATAATGCACACTGGGCACTGAACACTGGACACTGCACACTGGACACTGCGCACTGCACACTGGGCATTGCGCACTGCACACTGCACACTGGACACTGCACACTGGACACTGCTCACTGGATACTGCACACTGCACACTGGACACCACACACTGGGCACTGGACACTGCGCACTGCACACTGCGCACTGGACACTGCACACTGCACACTGCACACTGGACACTGGTCACTGGACACTGCACACTGGACACTGCGCACTGGGCACTGCACACTGCACACTGGACACTGCACACTGCACACTGGACATTGTGCACTGCACACTTGACACTGGACACTGCACACTGGACACTGGACACTGCACACTGGGCACTGCACACTGCACACTGCGCACTGGACACTGCGCACTGCATACTGGACACTGCACACTGGACACTGCGCACTGCGCACTGGACACTGCGCACTGCGCACTGCACACTGGACATTGCGCACTGGACACTGCGCACTGGACACTGGACACTGCACACTGCACACTGGACACTGCGCACTGCACACTGGACACTGCACACTGGACACTGGACACTGCACACTGGACACTGCGCACTGCACACTGGACATTGCGCACTGCACACTGGACACTGGACACTGCGCACTGCACACTGGACACTGCACACTGGACACTGCGCACTGGACACTGCACACTGGACACTGCGCACTGGACACTGCGCACTGCACACTTGACACTGGACACTGGACACTGCACACTGGACACTGCACACTGGACACTGCGCACTGGACACTGGACACTGGACACTGCGCACTGGACACTGGACACTGCACACTGCACACTGGACACTGCACACTGGACACTGCGCACTGCACACTGGACACTGCGCACTGGACAGTGCGCGCTGGACACTGGACACTGCACTGGGCACTGGGCACTGGCCACTGGGCACTGCACACTGGACACTGAACACTGGACACTGGACACTGCACACTGCACACTGGACACTGGACACTACACACTGCGCACTGCACACTGGCGCAGTGCGCAGTGTCCAGTGTGCAGTGTCCAGTGTGCAGTGTCCAGTGCGAAGTATCCAGTGTGCAGTGTCCAGTGTGCAGTGTGCAGTGTGCAGTGTCCAGTGTGCAGTGTCCAGTGAGCAGTGTGCAGTGTGCAGTGCCCAGTGTCCAGTGTGCAGTGCGCAGTGTCCAGTGTGCAGTGCCCAGTGTCCAGTGTGCAGTGTGCAGTGCCCAGTGTCCAGTGTGCAGTGTCCAGTGTGCAGTGTCCAGTGCGCAGTGTCCAGTGCGCAGTGCGCAGTGTGCAGTCTCCAGTGTGCAGTGCCCAGTGTCCAGTGTGCAGTGCGCAGTGTCCAGTGTGCAGTGCGCAGTGCCCAGTGTCCAGTGTCCAGTGTGCAGTGTCCAGTGTCCAGTGTGCAGTGTCCAGTGTGCAGTGCCCAGTGCCCAGTGTCCAGTGCGCAGTGTCCAGTGTGCAGTGTCCAGTGTCCAGTGTGCAGTGCCCAGTGTGCAGTGCGCATTGTCCAGTGTCCAGTGTGCAGTGTCCAGTGTGCAGTGTCCAGTGTGCAGCATCTAGTGTGCAGTGTCCAGTGTGCAGTGTCCAGTGCGCAGTGTCCAGTGTGCAGTGTCCCGTGTCCAGTGTGCAGTGTCCAGTGTCCAGTGTGCAGTGTCCAGTGCGCAGTGTCCAGTGTCCAGTGTGCAGTGTGCAGTGCGCAGTGTCCAGTGTCCAGTGTGCAGTGTCCAGTGCCCAGTGTCCAGTGTGCAGTGCCCAGTGTCCAATGTCCAGTGTGCAGTGTGCAGTGTGCAGTGTGCAGTGTCCAGTGTCCAGTGTGCAGTGTCCAGTGCGCAGTGTCCAGTGTGCAGTGTCCAGTGCGCAGTGTCCAGTGTGCAGTGTGCAGTGTCCAGTGTGCATTGTGCAGTGTCCAGTGTGCAGTGCCCAGTGGCCAGTGCCCAGTGCCCAGTGCAGTGTCCAGTGTCCAGCGCGCACTGTCCAGTGCGCAGTGCCCAGTGTGCAGTGCGCAGTGTCCAGTGTCCAGTGTGCAGTGTCCAGTGCCCAGTGTCCAGTGTGCAGTGCCCAGTGTCCAATGTCCAGTGTGCAGTGTGCAGTGTGCAGTGTCCAGTGTCCAGTGTGCAGTGTCCAGTGCGCAGTGTCCAGTGTGCAGTGTCCAGTGCGCAGTGTCCAGTGTGCAGTGTCCAGTGTGCAGTGACCAGTGGCCAGTGCCCAGTGCCGTGTCCAGTGTCCAGCATGCACTGTCCAGTGCGCAGTGCCCAGTGTCCAGTGTCCAGTATGTAGTGTCCAGTGTTCAGTGTTCAGTGTGCAGTGTCCAGTGTCCAGTGTCCAGAGTGCAGTGCGCAGTGTCCAGTGCCCAGTGCGCAGCGCGCAGTGTGCAGTATACAGTGACCAGTGTGCAGTATCCAGTGACCAGTGTTCAGTGTGCAGTGTCCAGTGTCCAGTGTCCAGAGTGCAGTGCGCAGTGCGCAGTGTCCAGTGTGCAGTGCCCAGTGCCCAGTGTGCAGTGTCCAATGTCCAGTGTCCACTGCGCACTGGACACTGGACACTGCGCACTGGACACTGCACACTGGACACTGCGCACTGGGCACTGGGCACTGGACACTGGGCACTGCACACTGGACACTGAGCACTGGACACTGCACACTGGACACTGCACACTGGACACTGGACACTGCACACTGGACACTGCGCACTGCGCACTGGACACTGCGCACTGCACACTGCACAATGCACACTGGACACTGCGCACTGCACACTGCACACTGGACACTGGACACTGGACACTGGACACTGGACACTGGACACTGCGCACTGCACACTGCACACTGGACACTGGGCACTGCACACTGCACACTGGACACTGCACACTGGACACTGGACACTGGACACTGCGCACTGCACACTGCACACTGGACACTGGGCACTGCACACTGCACACTGGACACTGGACACTGCACACTGGACACTGCACACTGGACACTGGACACTGTGCACTGCACACATGACATTGCACACTGGACACTGCACACTGGACACTGCACACTGGACACTGCACACTGGACACTGCACACTGGACACGGCACACTGCGCATTGCACACTGTGCACTGGACACTGCGCACTGCGCACTGCACACTGGACACTGGACACTGCACACTTTACATTGCGCACTGCACACTTGACACTGGACACTGCACACTGGACACTGCACACTGCACACTGCACACTGGACACTGTGCACTGGACACTGCGCACTGCACACTGGACACTGGACACTGCACACTGCACACTGGACACTGCACACTGGGCACTGCACACTGGGCACTGCACACTGCACACTGCGCACTGGACACTGCGCACTGCATACTGGACACTGCACACTGGACACTGCGCACTGCGCACTGGACACTGCACACTGCGCACTGCACACTGGACATTGCGCACTGGACACTGCGCACTGGACACTGGACACTGCACACTGCACACTGCACACTGGACACTGCGCACTGCACACTGGACAATGCACACTGGACACTGGACACTGCACACTGGACACTGCGCACTGCACACTGGACATTGCGCACTGCACACTGCACACTGCACACTGGACACTGGACAATGCACACTGGACACTGCACACTGGACACTGCACACTGCACACTGCACACTGGACACTGGGCACTGCACACTGGACACTGGACACTGCGCACTGGGCACTGCACACTGGACACTGCACACTGGACACTGCGCACTGCACACTGCACACTGGCCACTGCACATTGCGCACTGTACACTGGACACTGGACACTGGACACTGCACACTGGACACTGCACACTGGACACTGCACACTGGACACTGCACACTGGGCACTGGACACTGGGCACTGGACACTGCGCACTGCGCACTGCACACTGGACATTGCACACTAGACACTGCACACTGCGCACTGGACACAGCGCACTGCGCACTGGACACTGCGCACTGCACACTGGACACTGGACACTGCGCACTGGACACTGCACACTGCACACTGGACACTGGACACTGGACACTGGACACTGGACACTGCACACTGGACAATGGACACTGCACACTGCACACTGGACACTGCGCACTGCACACTAGACATTGCGCACTGCGCACTGGACATTGCGCACTGCACACTGCACACTGCACACTGCACACTGGACAATGCACACTGCACACTGGACACTGGATAATGCACACTGGGCACTGAACACTGGACACTGCACACTGGACACTGCGCACTGCACACTGGGCATTGCGCACTGCACACTGCACACTGGACACTGCACACTGGACACTGCTCACTGGATACTGCACACTGCACACTGGACACCACACACTGGGCACTGGACACTGCGCACTGCACACTGCGCACTGGACACTGCACACTGCACACTGCACACTGGACACTGGTCACTGGACACTGCACACTGGACACTGCGCACTGGGCACTGCACACTGCACACTGGACACTGCACACTGCACACTGGACATTGTGCACTGCACACTTGACACTGGACACTGCACACTGGACACTGGACACTGCACACTGGGCACTGCACACTGCACACTGCGCACTGGACACTGCGCACTGCATACTGGACACTGCACACTGGACACTGCGCACTGCGCACTGGACACTGCGCACTGCGCACTGCACACTGGACATTGCGCACTGGACACTGCGCACTGGACACTGGACACTGCACACTGCACACTGGACACTGCGCACTGCACACTGGACACTGCACACTGGACACTGGACACTGCACACTGGACACTGCGCACTGCACACTGGACATTGCGCACTGCACACTGGACACTGGACACTGCGCACTGCACACTGGACACTGCACACTGGACACTGCGCACTGGACACTGCACACTGGACACTGCGCACTGGACACTGCGCACTGCACACTTGACACTGGACACTGGACACTGCACACTGGACACTGCACACTGGACACTGCGCACTGGACACTGGACACTGGACACTGCGCACTGGACACTGGACACTGCACACTGCACACTGGACACTGCACACTGGACACTGCGCACTGCACACTGGACACTGCGCACTGGACAGTGCGCGCTGGACACTGGACACTGCACTGGGCACTGGGCACTGGCCACTGGGCACTGCACACTGGACACTGAACACTGGACACTGGACACTGCACACTGCACACTGGACACTGGACACTACACACTGCGCACTGCACACTGGACACTGCACACTGGACACTGGACATTGCGCACTGCACACTTGACACTGGAGACTGCACACTGCACACTGCACACTGGACACTGCACACTGCACACTGCACACTGGACACTGTACACTGCACACTGCACACTACACACTGCACACTGCACACTGGACACTGCACACTGGACACGGCACACTGCACACTGGACACTGCACACTGGACATTGCGCACTGGACACTGCACACTGGACACTGCACACTGCACACTGCACACTGGACACTGGACACTGCACACTGCACACTGGACACTGCACACTGCACACTGGACACTGGACACTGCACACTGCACACTGGACACTGGACACTGCACACTGCACACTGCACACTGGGCACTGCACACTGCACACTACACACTGCACACTGCACACTGGACACTGCACACTGGAAACTGCACACTGGACATTGCGCACTGGACACTGGACACTGCACACTGCACACTGGACACTGGACACTGCACACTGCACACTGGACACTGGACACTGCACACTGCACACTGGACACTGGGCACTGCGCACTGGACACTGCGCACTGGACACTGGACACTGGACACTGGGCACTGCACACTGGACACTGCACACTGGACACTGCACACTGGACACTGGACACTGCACACTGCGCACTGCAAACTGGACATTGCGCACTGCACACTGCACACTGGACACTGGACACTGCACACTGGACACTGGACACTGCACACTGCGCACTGCACACTGCACACTGGACATTGCGCACTGCACACTGCACAGTGGACACTGCACACTGGACACTGGACACTGGACACTGGACACTGCACACTGCACACTGGACACTGGACACTGCACACTGGAAACTGCGCACTGCACACTGGACACTGGACACTGCACACTGCACACTGGACACTGGACACTGCACACTGCACACTGGACACTGGACACTGGACACTGCACACTGGACACTGGACACTACACACTGCGCACTGCACACTGGACACTGCACACTTTACATTGCGCACTGCACACTGGACACTGCACACTGGACACTGCACACTAGACACTGGACACTGCACACTGGACACTGCACACTGCGCACTGGACACTGGACACTGCGCACTGCACACTGGACACTGCGCACTGGACACTGGACACTGCACACTGCACACTGCACACTGGACACTGCACACTGGACACTGGACACTGGACACTGCGCACTGGACACTGGACACTGGACACTGGACACTGGACACTGCGCACTGGACACTGCGCACTGGACACTGGACACTGCACACTGGACACTGCACACTGGACACTGGACACTGGACACTGGGCACTGCACACTGGACACTGCACACTGCACACTGCACACTGCACACTGGACACTGGACACTGCACACTGGACACTGGACAGTACACACTGCGCACTGGACACTGGACACTTGACACTGGACACTGCACACTGGACACTGGGCACTGCACACTGGACACTGGACACTGGACACTGCACACTGGACACTGGACACTGGACACTGCACACTGGACACTGGACACTGGACACTGCACACTGCACACTGGACACTGGACACTGCACACTGGAAACTGCGCACTGCACACTGGACACTGGACACTGCGCACTGCACACTGCACACTGGACACTGGACACTGGACACTGCACACTGCACACTGGACACTGGACACTGGACACTGCACACTGGACACTGGACACTCCACACTGTGCACTGCACACTGGACACTGCACACTTTACATTGTGCACTGCACACTTGACACTGCACACTGCACACTGGACACTGCACACTGGACACTGCACACTGCGCACTGGACACTGGACACTGCACACTGGACACTGCACACTGCACACTGGACACTGCGCACTGGACACTGGACACTGCACACTGCACACTGCACACTGGACACTGCACACTGGACACTGGACACTGCGCACTGGACACTGGACACTGGACACTGGACACTGCACACTGCACACTGGACACTGGACACTGGATACTGCACACTGGACACTGCACACTGGACACTGGGCACTGCACACTGCGCACTGCGCACTGGACACTGCACACTGGACACTGGACACTGCACACTGGACACTGGACACTACACACTGCGCACTGCACACTGGACACTGGGCACTGCACACTGGACACTGGACACTGGACACTGCGCACTGGGCACTGCGCACTGCACACTGGACACTGCGCACTGCACACTGGACACTGCGCACTGGACACTGGTCACTGGATACTGCACACTGCACACTGGACACTGCACACTGCACACTGGACACTGCGCACTGCACACATGACATTGCACACTGGACACTGCACACTGGACACTGCACACTGCACACTGGACACTGCACACTGCGCATTGCACACTGCGCACTGGACACTGGACACTGCGCACTGGACACTGCACACTGCACACTGCACACTGGACACTGGACACTGCACACTGCACACTGGACACTGGACACTGGACACTGCACACTGCACACTGGACACTGGACACTGGACACTGCACACTGGACACTGCGCACTGCGCACTGGACACTGCGCACTGCGCACTGCACACTGCACAATGCACACTGGACACTGCACACTGCACACTGCACACTGGACACTGGACACTGGACACTGCACACTGGACACTGGACACTGCGCACTGCACACTGCACACTGGACACTGGGCACTGCACACTGCACACTGGACACTGGACACTGCACACTGGACACTGCACACTGGACACTGTGCACTGCACACATGACATTGCACACTGGACACTGCACACTGGACACTGCACACTGGACACTGCACACTGGACACGGCACACTGCGCATTGCACACTGCGCACTGAAAACTGCGCACTGCACACTGGACACTGGACACTGCACACTTTACATTGCGCACTGCACACTTGACACTGGACACTGCACACTGGACACTGCACACTGCACACTGGACACTGTGCACTGCGCACTGCGCACTGGACACTGGACACTGGACACTGCACACTGCGCACTGGACACTGCGCACTGCGCACTGCACACTGAACATTGCGCACTGGACACTGGACACTGCGCACTGCACACTGGACACTGCACACTGGACACTGGACACTGCACACTGGACACTGCGCACTGCACACTGGACATTGCGCACTGCACACTGGACACTGCGCACTGCACACTGGACACTGCGCACTGCACACTGGACACTGCACACTGGACACTGCACACTGGACACTGCACACTGGACACTGCACACTGCACACTGCACACT
Source organism: Sceloporus occidentalis (assembly GCA_023333645.1). Lineage (NCBI taxonomy): Eukaryota > Metazoa > Chordata > Lepidosauria > Squamata > Phrynosomatidae > Sceloporus > Sceloporus occidentalis. The sequence goes on from JALMGF010000253.1 coordinate 276,310, forward strand.
GGACACTGGGCACTGCACACTGCACACTGGACACTGGACACTGCGCACTGGGCACTGCGCACTGGACACTGGGCACTGCGCACTGGACACTGGACACTGCGCACTGGACAGTTGACACTGGACACTGGGCACTGGACTCTGCACACTGGACACTGCACACTGCACACTGGACACTGGACAATGCGCACTGCACACTGGGCACTGCACACTGGACACTGGACACTGCACACTGGACACTGCGCACTGGACACTGGGCACTGGGCACTGCACACTGGACACTGCACACTGCACACTGGGCACTGCGCACTGCACACTGGACACTGCGCACTGCACACTGGACACTGGGCACTGCACACTGGAGACTGCACACTGCGCACTGCACACTGCGCACTGGACACTGCGCACTGGACACTGCGCACTGGACACTGCACACTGGACACTGCACACTGGACACTGCACACTGAACACTGGGCACTGCACACTGGACACTGCGCACTGCACACTGGACACTGGGCACTGGACACTGCACACTGCGCACTGCGCACTGGACACTGCGCACTGGACACTGCGCACTGGACACTGCACACTGGACACTGCACACTGGATACTTCGCACTGGACACTGCACACTGGACACTGCACACTGGACACTGCGCACTGGACATTGCGCATTGGACACTGGACACTGCACACTGGACACTGCACACTGGACACTGCACACTGGACACTGCGCACTGGGCACTGGACACTGGGCACTGGACACTGCACACTGCACACTGGATACTGCACACTGCACACTGGACACTGGATACTGGACACTGCGCACTGGACACTGCACACTGGACACACACACTGGACACTGCGCACTGCACAATGGACACTGCGCACTGCACATTGGGCACTGCACATTGGACACTGCGCACTGCACACTGCACACTGGACACTGGACACTGGACACTGCACACAGGACACTGTACACTGGACACTGGACACTGCGCACTGGACACTGCACACTGCACACTGGACACTGCGCACTGGACACTGCACACTGAACACTGCACACTGCACACTGCACACTGGACACTGCACACTGCACACTGCACACTGCACACTGGACACTGCACACTGGACACTGCACACTGGACACTGGACATTGGACACTGCACACTGGGCACTGGGCACTGCACACTGGACACTGGACACTGGACACTGGGCACTGCACAGTGGACACTGGACACTGCACACTGGGCACTGTGCACTGGACACTGCGCACTGCACTCTGGACACTGCACACTGCACACTGCACACTGGACACTTCACACTGGGCACTCGACACTGGGCACTGCGCACTGGGCACTGGGCACTGCACACTGGACACTGCGCACTGCGCACTGCACTCTGGACACTGGACACTGCACACTGAACACTGGTCACTGGATACTGCACACTGCACACTGCGCACTGCACACTGGACACTGCACACTGCACACTGGACACTGCACACTGCACACTGGGCACTGCACACTGCACACTGCACACTGCGCACTGGACACTGCACACTGCACACTGGACACTGCACACTGCACACTGCACACTGGACACTGCACACTGCACACTGGACACTGGACACTGGACACTGCGCACTGGACACTGCGCACTGCGCACTGCACACTGGACACTGCGCACTGGACACTGGACACTGCGCACTGGACACTGCGCACTGGACACTGGACACTGCACACTGCACACTGGACACTGCGCACTGCACACTGGACACTGGACACTGCGCACTGCACACTGCACACTGGACACTGAACACTGGACACTGGACACTGCACACTGGACACTGGACACTGCGCACTGCACACTGGACACTGGACACTGCGCACTGGACACTGGACACTGCACACTGGACACTGGACACTGCACACTGGACACGGGACACTGCACACTGGACACTGCGCACTGCACACTGGACACTGGACACTGCGCACTGCACACTGCACACTGGACACTGCACACTAGACACTGCTCACTGGACACTGGACACTGGACACTGGACACTGTGCACTGCACACTGCACACTGCACACTGGACACTGAACACTGGACACTGGACACTGCACACTGGACACTGGACACTGCGCACTGGACACTGCGCACTGCACATTGCGCACTGCACACTGGACACTGCGCACTGCACACTGGACATTGCGCACTGCACACTGGACAGTGCACACTGCGCACTGGACACTGCGCACTGCACACTGGACACTGCGCACTGGACACTGGACACTGCACACTGGACACTGCACACTGCACACTGGACACTGCGCACTGGACACTGGACACTGGACACTGCACACTGGACACTGGGCACTGGACACTGCACACTGGAAACTGCACACTGGGCACTGGACACTGCACACTGCACACTGCACACTGCGCACTGCGCACTGCACACTGGACACTGGACACTGGACACTGGACACTGCACACTGGCCACTGCACACTGGACACTGGACACTGGACACTGCACACTGGACACTGCGTCCGGTGTCTAATGCCCAGTGCCCAGTGTCTAATGTCCGGTGTCTAATGCCCAGTGTCTAATGCCCGGTGTCTAATGCCCAGTGCCCAGTGTCTAATGTCCGGTGTCTAATGCCCAGTGCCCAGTGTCTAATGTCCGGTGTCTAATGCCCAGTGTCTAATGCCCGGTGTCTAATGCCCGGTGTCTAATGCCCAGTGCCCAGTGTCTAATGTCCGGTGTCTAATGCCCAGTGCCCAGTGTCTAATGTCCGGTGTCTAATGCCCAGTGCCCAGTGTCTAATGTCCGGTGTCTAATGCCCAGTGTCTAATGACACTGCACACTGCACACTGCACACTGGACACTGGGCACTGCACACTGCACACTGGACACTGGACACTGGACACTGCGCACTGGGCACTGCGCACTGGACACTGGGCACTGGACTCTGCACACTGGACACTGCACACTGCACACTGCACACTGGACACTGGACAATGCGCACTGCACACTGGGCACTGCACACTGGACACTGGACACTGCACACTGGACACTGCGCACTGGACACTGGGCACTGCACACTGGACACTGCACACTGCACACTGGGCACTGCGCACTGCACACTGGACACTGCGCACTGCACACTGGACACTGGGCACTGCACACTGGAGACTGCACACTGCGCACTGCACACTGCGCACTGGACACTGCGCACTGGACACTGCGCACTGGACACTGCACACTGGACACTGCACACTGGACACTGCACACTGAACACTGGGCACTGCACACTGGACACTGCGCACTGCACACTGGACACTGGGCACTGGACACTGCACACTGCGCACTGCGCACTGGACACTGCGCACTGGACACTGCGCACTGGACACTGCGCACTGGACACTGCACACTGCACACTGGACACTGCACACTGGATACTTCGCACTGGACACTGCACACTGGACACTGCACACTGGACACTGCGCACTGGACATTGCGCATTGGACACTGGACACTGCACACTGGACACTGCACACTGGACACTGCACACTGGACACTGCGTACTGGGCACTGGACACTGGGCACTGGACACTGCACACTGGATACTGCACACTGCACACTGGACACTGGACACTGCGCACTGGACACTGCACACTGGACACACACACTGGACACTGCGCACTGCACAATGGACACTGCGCACTGCACATTGGGCACTGCACATTGGACACTGCGCACTGCACACTGCACACTGGACACTGGACACTGCACACAGGACACTGTACACTGGACACTGGACACTGCGCACTGGACACTGCACACTGCACACTGGACACTGGACACTGCGCACTGGACACTGCACACTGCACACTGCACACTGCACACTGCACACTGGACACTGCACACTGCACACTGCACACTGCACACTGGACACTGCACACTGGACACTGCACACTGGACACTGCACACTGGACACTGGACATTGGACACTGCACACTGGGCACTGGGCACTGCACACTGGACACTGGACACTGGGCACTGCACAGTGGACACTGGACACTGCACACTGGGCACTGCGCACTGGACACTGCGCACTGCACTCTGGACACTGCACACTGCACACTGCACACTGCACACTGGACACTTCACACTGGGCACTCGACACTGGGCACTGCGCACTGGGCACTGGGCACTGCACACTGCGCACTGCGCACTGCACTCTGGACACTGGACACTGCACACTGAACACTGGTCACTGGATACTGCACACTGGTCACTGCACACTGGACACTGCGCACTGCACACTGGACACTGCACACTGCACACTGCACACTGGACACTGCACACTGGGCACTGCACACTGCACACTGCGCACTGGACACTGCACACTGCACACTGGACACTGCACACTGCACACTGGACACTGGACACTGGACACTGGACACTGGACACTGCGCACTGGACACTGCGCACTGCGCACTGCACACTGCGCACTGCACACTGGACACTGCACACTGGACACTGCACACTGCGCACTGCGCACTGCACACTGCACACTGGACACTGGACCCTGGACACTGGACACTACGCATTGGACACTGGACACTGCACACTGCACACTGCACACTGCACACTGGACACTGCACACTAGACACTGCTCACTGGACACTGGACACTGGACACTGGACACTGTGCACTGCACACTGCACACTGCACACTGGACACTGAACACTGGACACTGGACACTGCACACTGGACACTGGACACTGCGCACTGGACACTGCGCACTGCACATTGCGCACTGCACACTGGACACTGCGCACTGCACACTGGACATTGCGCACTGCACACTGGACAGTGCACACTGCGCACTGGACACTGCGCACTGCACACTGGACACTGCGCACTGGACACTGGACACTGCACACTGGACACTGCACACTGCACACTGGACACTGCGCACTGGACACTGGACACTGGACACTGCACACTGGACACTGGGCACTGGACACTGCACACTGGAAACTGCACACTGGGCATTGGACACTGCACACTGCACACTGCGCACTGCGCACTGCACACTGGACACTGGACACTGGACACTGCACACTGGCCACTGCACACTGGACACTGGACACTGGACACTGGACACTGCACACTGGACACTGCGTCCGGTGTCTAATGCCCAGTGCCCAGTGTCTAATGCCCGGTGTCTAATGCCCAGTGCCCAGTGTCTAATGTCCGGTGTCTAATGCCCAGTGCCCAGTGTCTAATGTCCGGTGTCTAATGCCAAGTGTCTAATGCCCGGTGTCTAATGCCCGGTGTCTAATGCCCGGTGTCTAATGCCCAGTGCCCAGTGTCTAATGTCCGGTGTCTAATGCCCAGTGCCCAGTGTCTAATGTCCGGTGTCTAATGCCCAGTGCCCAGTGTCTAATGTCCGGTGTCTAATGCCCAGTGTCTAATGTCCGGTGTCTAATGCCCTGTGCCCAGTGTCTAATGGCCACTGCACACTGGACACTGGACACTGGACACTGCACACTGGACACTGCGTCCGGTGTCTAATGCCCAGTGCCCAGTGTCTAATGTCCGGTGTCTAATGCCCAGTGTCTAATGCCCGGTGTCTAATGCCCAGTGCCCAGTGTCTAATGTCCGGTGTCTAATGCCCAGTGCCCAGTGTCTAATGTCCGGTGTCTAATGCCCAGTGTCTAATGCCCGGTGTCTAATGCCCGGTGTCTAATGCCCAGTGCCCAGTGTCTAATGTCCGGTGTCTAATGCCCAGTGCCCAGTGTCTAATGTCCGGTGTCTAATGCCCAGTGCCCAGTGTCTAATGTCCGGTGTCTAATGCCCAGTGTCTAATGCCCGGTGTCTAATGCCCGGTGTCTAATGCCCGGTGTCTAATGCCCAGTGTCTAATGTCCGGTGTCTAATGCCCAATGCCCAGTGTCTAATGTCCGGTGTCTAATGCCCAGTGCCCAGTGTCTAATGTCCGGTGTCTAATGCAGAGTGCCCAGTGTCTAATGTCCGGTGTCTAATGCCCAGTGCCCAGTGTCTAGACACTGGGCATTAGACACTGGACATTAGACACCGGGCACTGGGCATTAGACACTGGACATTAGACACTGGGCATTAGACACTGGACATTAATGTCCAGTGTCTAATGCCCAGTGCCCGGTGTCTAATGCCCAGTGCCCAGTGTCTAGACACTGGGCATTAGACACTGGACATTAGACACCGGGCACTGGACATTAGACACTGGGCATTAGACACCGGGCATTAGACACTGGGCACCGGACATTAGACACTGGGCACTGGGCATTAGACACCGGGCATTAGACACTGGGCACCGGACATTAGACACCGGACATTAGACACTGGGCATTAGACACTGGACATTAGACACTGGGCACCGGACATTAGACACCGGACATTAGACACTGGGCACTGGGCATTAGACACCGGACATTAGACACTGGGCATTAGACACCGGGCATTAGACACTGGGCACCGGACATTAGACACCGGACATTAGACACTGGGCACTGGGCATTAGACACCGGACATTATACACTGGGCACTGGGCATTAGACACTGGACATTAGACACTGGGCACTGGGCATTAGACACTGGGCATTAGACACCGGACATTAGACATTGGGCACTGGGCATTAGACACTGGGCATTAGACACCGGACATTAGACACTGGGCATTAGACACCGGGCATTAGACACTGGGCATTAGACACCGGGCATTAGACACCGGACATTAGACACTGCGCATTAGGCACTGGACATTAGACACTGGGCACCGGACATTAGACACCGGACATTTGACACTGGGCACTGGGCATTAGACACCGGACATTAGACACTGGGCATTAGACACCGGGCATTAGACACTGGGCACCGGACATTAGACACCGGACATTAGACACTGGGCACTGGGCATTAGACACCGGACATTAGACACTGGGCACTGGGCATTAGACACTGGACATTAGACACTGGGCACTGGGCATTAGACACTTGGCACTGGGCACTAGACGCTGGGAATTGGGCACTAGATGCTGGGCACTAGACACTGGGCACTAGGCACTGGGCATTAGACGCTGGGCATTAGACACTGGGCATTAGACACTGGGCACTGGGCATTAGACACTGGGCATTGGGCATTAGGCATTAGACACTGGGCACTAGGCACTGGGCATTAGACACTAGACACTGGGCATTAGACACTGTTCACTGGGCATTAGACACTGGGCATTAGACACTGGGCACTGGGCATTAGACACCGGACATTAGACACTGGGCACTGGGCATTAGACACCGGACATTAGACACTGGGCACTGGGCATTAGACACCGGACATTAGACACTGGGCACTGGGCATTAGACACCGGACATTAGGCACTGGGCATTAGACACCGGGCATTAGACACTGGGCACCGGACATTGGACACCGGACATTAGACACTGGGCACTGGGCATTAGACACCGGACATTAGACACTGGGCACTGGGCATTAGACACCGGACATTAGACACTGGGCACTGGGCATTAGACACTGGGCATTAGACACCGGACATTAAACACTGGGCACTGGGCATTAGACACTGGGCATTAGACACTGGGCATTAGACACCGGGCATTAGAGACTGGGCATTAGACACCGGAAATTAGACACTGGGCACTGGGCATTAGACACCGGACATTAGACACTGGGCACTGGGCATTAGACACCGGACATTAGGCACTGGGCATTAGACACCGGGCATTAGACACTGGGCACCGGACATTAGACACCGGACATTAGACACTGGGCATTAGACACTGGACATTAGACACTGGGCACTGGGCATTAGACACCGGGCATTAGACACTGGGCATTAGACACCGGACATTAGACACTGGGCACTGGGCATTAGACACCGGACATTAGGCACTGGGCATTAGACACCGGGCATTAGACACTGGGCACCGGACATTAGACACCGGACATTAGACACTGATCATTAGACACTGGACATTAGACACTGGGCACTGGGCATTAGACACTGGGCATTAGACACCGGGCATTAGACACTGGGCACCGGACATTAGACACTGGGCATTAGACACTGGGCACTGGGCATTAGATACCGGGCACTGGGCATTAGACACTGGGCATTAGACACTGGACATTAGACACTGGACATTAGACACTGGGCACTGGGCATTAGACACCGGACATTAGACACTGGACATTAGACACTTGGCACTGGGCATTAGACACTGGACATTAGACAATGGGCATTAGACACTGGACATTAGACACTGGGCACTGGGCATTAGACACTGGGCAATAGACACCGGACATTAGACACTGGGCACTGGGCATTAGACACTGGACATTAGACACTGGGCATTAGACACTGGACATTAGACACTGGGCACTGGGCATTAGACACCGGACACTGGGCATTAGACACTGGACATTAGACACTGGGCATTAGACACTGGACATTAGACACTGGGCACTGGGCATTAGACACCGGACATTAGACACTGGGCACTGGGCATTAGACACTGGACATTAGACACTGGGCACTGGGCATTAGACACCGGACATTAGACACTGGGCATTAGACACCGGGCATTAGACACCGGGCATTAGACACTGGGCATTAGACACCGGACATGAGACACTGGGCACTGGGCATTAGACACCGGACATTAGACACTGGGCATTAGACACTGGGCATTAGACACCGGACATTAGACACTGGGCACAGGGCATTAGACACCGGACATTAGACACTGGGCACTGGGCATTAGACACCGGACATTAGACACTGGGCATTAGACACTGGACATTAGACACTGGGCACTGGGCATTAGACACTGGGCATTAGACACCGGGCATTAGACACTGGGCACCGGACATTAGACACTGGGCATTAGACACTGGGCACTGGGCATTAGACACTGGGCATTAGACACCGGGCATTAGACACTGGGCACCGGACATTAGACACTGGGCATTAGACACTGGGCACTGGGCATTAGATACCGGGCACTGGGCATTAGACACTGGGCATTAGACACTGGACATTAGACACTGGACATTAGACACTGGGCACTGGGCATTAGACACCGGACATTAGACACTGGACATTAGACACTTGGCACTGGGCATTAGACACTGGACATTAGACAATGGGCATTAGACACTGGACATTAGACACTGGGCACTGGGCATTAGACACTGGGCAATAGACACCGGACATTAGACACTGGGCACTGGGCATTAGACACTGGACATTAGACACTGGGCATTAGACACTGGACATTAGACACTGGGCACTGGGCATTAGACACCGGACACTGGGCATTAGACACTGGACATTAGACACTGGGCATTAGACACTGGACATTAGACACTGGGCACTGGGCATTAGACACCGGACATTAGACACTGGGCACTGGGCATTAGACACTGGACATTAGACACTGGGCACTGGGCATTAGACACCGGACATTAGACACTGGGCATTAGACACCGGGCATTAGACACCGGGCATTAGACACTGGGCATTAGACACCGGACATGAGACACTGGGCACTGGGCATTAGACACCGGACATTAGACACTGGGCATTAGACACTGGGCATTAGACACCGGACATTAGACACTGGGCACAGGGCATTAGACACCGGACATTAGACACTGGGCACTGGGCATTAGACACCGGACATTAGACACTGGGCATTAGACACTGGACATTAGACACTGGGCACTGGGCATTAGACACTGGGCATTAGACACCGGGCATTAGACACTGGGCACCGGACATTAGACACTGGGCATTAGACACTGGGCACTGGGCATTAGATACCGGGCACTGGGCATTAGACACTGGGCATTAGACACTGGACATTAGACACTGGACATTAGACACTGGGCACTGGGCATTAGACACTGGGCACCGGACATTAGACACCGGGCATTAGACACTGGGCACTGGGCATTAGATACCGGGCACTGGGCATTAGACACTGGGCATTAGACACTGGACATTAGACACTGGACATTAGACACTGGGCACTGGGCATTAGACACCGGACATTAGACACTGGACATTAGACACTGGACATTAGACACTTGGCACTGGGCATTAGACACTGGACATTAGACAATGGGCATTAGACACTGGACATTAGACACTGGGCACTGGGCATTAGACACTGGGCAATAGACACCGGACATTAGACACTGGGCACTGGGCATTAGACACTGGACATTAGACACTGGGCATTAGACACTGGACATTCGACACTGGGCACTGGGCATTAGACACCGGGCACTGGGCATTAGACACTGGACATTAGACACTGGGCATTAGACACTGGACATTAGACACTGGGCACTGGGCATTAGACACCGGACATTAGACACTGGGCACTGGGCATTAGACACTGGACATTAGACACTGGGCACTGGGCATTAGACACCGGACATTAGACACTGGGCATTAGACACCGGGCATTAGACACCGGGCATTAGACACTGGGCATTAGACACCGGACATTAGACACTGGGCACTGGGCATAAGACACTGGACATTAGACACTGGGCATTAGACACTGGGCATTAGACACCGGACATTAGACACTGGGCACAGGGCATTAGACACCGGACATTAGACACTGGGCACTGGGCATTAGACACCGGACATTAGACACTGGGCACTGGGCATTAGACACCGGACATTAGACACTGGGCACTGGGCATTAGACACTGGGCATTAGACACTGGGCATTAGACACCGGGCATTAGACACCGGGCATTAGACACTGGACATTAGACACCGGACATTAGACACTGGGCACTGGGCATTAGACACCGGACATTAGACACTGGGCATTAGACACCGGGCATTAGACACTGGGCACCGGACATTAGACACCGGACATTAGACACTGGGCACTGGGCATTAGACACCGGACATTAGACACTGGGCACTGGGCATTAGACACCGGACATTAGGCACTGGGCATTAGACACCGGGCATTAGACACCGGGCATTAGACACCGGGCATTAGACACCGGGCATTAGACACTGGGCATTAGACACTGGACATTAGACACTGGGCACTGGGCATTAGACACCGGACATTAGACACTGGGCACTGGGCATTAGACACCGGACATTAGACACTGGGCACTGGGCATTAGACACTGGGCATTAGACACTGGGCATTAGACACCGGGCATTAGACACTGGGCATTAGACACCGGACATTAGACACTGGGCACTGGGCATTAGACACCGGACATTAGACACTGGGCATTAGACACTGGGCATTAAACACCGGACATTAGACACTGGGCACAGGGCATTAGACACCGGACATTAGACACTGGGCACTGGGCATTAGACACCGGACATTAGACACTGGGCACTGGGCATTAGACACCGGACATTAGACACTGGGCACTGGGCATTAGACACTGGGCATTAGACACTGGGCATTAGACACCGGGCATTAGACACTGGGCACCGGACATTAGACACCGGACATTAGACACTGGGCACTGGGCATTAGACACCGGACATTAGACACTGGGCACTGGGCATTAGACACCGGACATTAGACACTGGGCACTGGGCATTAGACACCGGACATTAGGCACTGGGCATTAGACACCGGGCATTAGACACCGGGCATTAGACACCGGACATTAGACACTGGGCATTAGACACTGGGCACTGGGCATTAGACACCGGACATTAGACACTGGGCACTGGGCATTAGACACTGGGCATTAGACACCGGACATTAGACACTGGGCACTGGGCATTAGACACTGGGCATTAGACACTGGGCATTAGACACTGGGCATTAGACACCGGGCATTAGACACCGGGCATTAGAGACTGGGCATTAGACACCGGACATTAGACACTGGGCACTGGGCATTAGACACTGGGCATTAGACACGGGACATTAGACACTGGGCACTGGGCATTAGACACCGGACATTAGACACTGGGCACTGGGCATTAGACACCGGACATTAGGCACTGGGCATTAGACACCAGGCATTAGACACTGGGAACCGGACATTAGACACCGGACATTAGACACTGGGCATTAGACACTTGACATTAGACACTGGGCACTGGGCATTAGACACTGGACATTAGACACTGGGCACTGGGCATTAGACACTGGGCATTAGACACCGGGCATTAGACACTGGGCACTGGGCATTAGACACCGGACATTAGACACTGGGCACTGGGCATTAGACACCGGGCACTGGGCATTAGACACTGGGCATTAGACACTGGACATTAGACACTGGACATTAGACACCGGACGCAGTGTCCAGTGTGCAGTGTCCAGTGTCCAGTGTCCAGTGTGCAGTGTCCAGTGTCCAGTGTCCAGTGTGCAGTGTCCAGTGCCCAGTGCCCAGTGTCCAGTGCGCAGCGCGCAGTGTGCAGTATCCAGTGACCAGTGTGCAGTGTGCAGTATCCAGTGACCAGTGTTCAGTGTGCAGTGTCCAGTGTCCAGAGTGCAGTGCGCAGTGTCCAGTGTGCAGTGCCCAGTGCCCAGTGCGCAGTGCCCAGTGCCCAGTGCCCAGTGTGCAGTGCCCAGTGTGCAGTGTCCAGTGTCCAGTGTGCAGTGTGCAGTGCCCAGTGTGCAGTGTCCAATGTCCAGTGTCCAGTGTGCAGTGTGCAGTGTCCAGTGTGCAGTGTGCAGTGTCCAGTGTGCAGTGTCCAGTGTGCAGTGCGCAGTGTTCAGTGCGCAGTGTCCAGTGTCCAGTGTCCAGTGTGCAGTGTGCAGTGTCCAGTGCGCAGTGTCCAGTGTCAAGTGTGCAGTGTCCAGTGTCCAGTGTCCAGTGTGCAGTGTGCAGTGCGCAGTGTCAATTGTGCAGTGCCCAATGTGCAGTGCGCAGTGTCCAGTGTGCAGTGCGCAGTGTCCAGTGTGTGTGTCCAGTGTAAAGTGTCCAGTGTCCAGTGTAAAGTGTACAGTGTGCAGTGTCCAGTGTCCAGTGCACAGTGTGCAGTGTCCAGTGTCCAGTGTCCAGTGCGCAGTATCCAGTGTCCAGTGTGCAGTGCGCAGTGTGCAGTGTGCAGTGTGCAGTATCCAGTGTGCAGTGTCCAGTGTGCAGTGTGCAGTGTGCAGTGTCCAGTGTCCAGTGTCCAGTGTGCAGTGTCCAGTGTGCAGTGCGCAGTGTCCAGTGTCCAGTGTGCAGTGTCCAGTGCCCAGTGTCCAGTGTGCAGTGCCCAGTGTCCAATGTCCAGTGTGCAGTGTGCAGTGTCCAGTGTGCAGTGTACAGTGTGCAGTGTCCAGTGCACAGTGTCCAGTGTGCAGTGCGCAGTGTCCAGTGCGCAGTGTCCAGTGTGCAGTGTCCAGTGTGCAGTGTGCAGTGTCCAGTGTGCAGTGTGCAGTGTGCAGTGTGCAGTGTCCAGTGTGCAGTGTCCAGTGCCCAGTGCCCAGTGCCCAGTGCCCAGCGCGCACTGTCCAGTGCGCAGTGCCCAGTGTCCAGTGTCCAGTATGTAGTGTCCAGTGTTCATTGTGCAGTGTCCAGTGTCCAGTGTCCAGAGTGCAGTGCGCAGTGTCCAGTGTGCAGTGTCCAGTGTGCAGTGTGCAGTATCCAGTGACCAGTGTGCAGTGTGCAGTATCCAGTGACCAGTGTTCAGTGTGCAGTGTCCAGTGTCCAGTGTCCAGTGTCCAGTGTGCAGTGCCCAGTGTGCAGTGTCCAATGTCCAGTGTCCAGTGTGCAGTGTGCAGTGTCCAGTGTGCAGTGCGCAGTGTTCAGTGCGCAGTGTCCAGTGTCCAGTGTCCAGTGTGCAGTGTGCAGTGTCCAGTGCGCAGTGTCCAGTGTCCAGTGTCAAGTGAACAGTGTGCAGTGTCCAGTGTCCAGTGTGCAGTGTCAATTGTGCAGTGCCCAATGTGCAGTGCACAGTGTCCAGTGTGCAGTGCGCAGTATCCAGTGTGTGTGTCCAGTGTGCAGTGTCCAGTGTAAAGTGTCCAGTGTCCAGTGTAAAGTGTACAGTGTCCAGTGTCCAGTGTCCAGTGCGCAGTATCCAGTGTCCAGTGTGCAGTGCGCAGTGTGCAGTGTGCAGTATCCAGTGTCCAGTGTGCAGTGTGCAGTGTGCAGTGTCCAGTGTGCAGTGTCCAGTGTCCAGTGTGCAGTGCCCAGTGTCCAGTGTGCAGTGCGCAGTGTCCAGTGCGCAGTGTCCAGTGTGCAGTGTGCAGTGTCCAGTGTCCAGTGTCCAGTATGTAGTGTCCAGTGTTCATTGTGCAGTGTCCAGTGTCCAGTGTCCAGAGTGCAGTGCGCAGTGTCCAGTGTGCAGTTCCCAGTGCCCAGTGCCCAGTGTCCAGTGCGCAGCGCGCAGTGTGCAGTGTGCAGTATCCAGTGACCAGTGTGCAGTGTGCAGTATCCAGTGACCAGTGTTCAGTGTGCAGTGTCCAGTGTCCAGTGTCCAGAGTGCAGTGCACAGTGCGCAGTGTCCAGTGTGCAGTGCCCAGTGCCCAGTGCGCAGTGCCCAGTGCCCAGTGCGCAGTGCCCAGTGCCCAGTGTGAAGTGTCCAGTGTGCAGTGTGCAGTGTCCAGTGTCCAGTGTCCAGAGTGCAGTGCGCAGTGTCCAGTGTGCAGTGCCCAGTGTCCAGTGTCCAGTGTCCAGTGTGCAGTGCCCAGTGTGCAGTGTCCAGTGTCCAGTGTCCAGTGTGCAGTCTGCAGTGCCCAGTGTGCAGTGTCCAGTGTGCAGTGTGCAGTGCGCAGTGTTCAGTGCACAGTGTCCAGTGTCCAGTGTCCAGTGTGCAGTGTGCAGTGTCCAGTGCGCAGTGTCCAGTGTCCAGTGTCCAGTGTCAAGTGAACAGTGTCCAGTGTGCAGTGTCCAGTGTCCAGTGTGCAGTGTGCAGTGTGCAGTGTCCAGTGTGCAGTGTCCAGTGTGCAGTGCCCAGTGTCCAGTGTCCAGTGTCCAGTGCGCAGTGTCCAGTGTGCAGTGTCCAGTGTCCAGTTTCCAGTGCCCAGTTTCCAGTGCCCAGTGTCCAGTGTCCAGTGTCCACTGCGCAGTGTCCAGTGTGCAGTGCGCAGTGTCCAGTGCACAGTGTCCAGTGTACAGTGCGCAGTGTCCAGTGTGCAGTGCGCAGTTTCTAGTGTCCAGTGTCCAGTGTGCAGTGTCCAGTGCACAGTGTCCAGTGCACAGTGTCCAGTGTGCAGTGCGCAGTGTCCAGTGCGCAGTGTCCAGTGCTCAGTGTCCAGTGTCCAGTGTGCAGTGTCCAGTGTCCAGTGTCCAGTGTCCAGTGTGCAGTGCCCAGTGTCCAGTGCCCAGTGCGCAGTGTCCAGTGCGCAGTGTCCAGTGTGCAGTGTGCAGTGTCCAGTGTCCAGTTTCCAGTGCCCAGTTTCCAGTGCCCAGTGTCCAGTGTCCAGTGTGCAGTGTCCATTGTGCAGTGTCCAGTGTGCAGTGTCCAGTGTGCAGTGTCCAGTGTCCAGTGTGCAGTGTCCAGTGTGCAGTGTCCAGTGGCCAGTGTGCAGTGGCCAGTGGCCAGTGTCCAATGTCCAGTGTGCAGTGTGAAGTGTCCAGTGTGCAGTGTGCAGTGTCCAGTGTCCAGTGTGCAGTGTCCAGTGTGCAGTGTGCAGCGTCTAGTGTGCAGTGTCCAGTGTGCAGTGTCCAGTGCGCAGTGTCCAGTGTGCAGTGTCCAGTGTGCAGTGTGCAGTGTCCAGTGTTCATTGTGCAGCGTCCAGTGTGCAGTGTCCAGTGTGCAGTGTCCAGTGCGCAGTGTCCCGTGTCCAGTGTGCAGTGTCCAGTGTCCAGTGTGCAGTGTCCAGTGCGCAGTGTGCAGTGTCCAGTGTCCAGTGTGCAGTGTGCAGTGCGCAGTGTCCAGTGTGCAGTGTCCAGTGCGCAGTGTGCAGTGTCCAGTGTGCAGTGTGCAGTGCGCAGTGTCCAGTGTCCAGTGTGCAGTGTCCAGTGCCCAGTGTCCAGTGTGCAGTGCCCAGTGTCCAATGTCCAGTGTGCAGTGTTCAGTGTGCAGTGTGCAGTGTCCAGTGCGCAGTGTCCAGTGTGCAGTGTCCAGTGCGCAGTGTCCAGTGTGCAGTGCACAGTGTGCAGTGTCCAGTGTGCAGTGCGCAGTGTGCAGTGTCCAGTGTCCAGTGTGCAGTGTGCAGTGTCCAGTGTCCAGTGTGCAGTGTCCAGTGCGCAATGTCCAGTGTGCAGTGCGCAATGTCCAGTGTGCAGTGCGCAGTGTCCAGTTTGCAGTGTCCAATGTCCAGTGTGCAGTGTGCAGTGTGCAGTGTCCAGTGTGCAGTGCCCAGTGTCCAATGTCCAGTGTGCAGTGTTCAGTGTGCAGTGTGCAGTGTCCAGTGTCCAGTGTGCAGTGTCCAGTGCCCAGTGTCCAGTGTGCAGTGCCCAGTGTCCAATGTCCAGTGTGCAGTGTGCAGTGTCCAGTGTCCAGTGTGCAGTGTCCAGTGCGCAGTGTCCAGTGTGCAGTTCCCAGTGCCCAGTGCCCAGTGTCCAGTGCGCAGCGCGCAGTGTGCAGTGTGCAGTATCCAGTGACCAGTATCCAGTGACCAGTGTTCAGTGTGCAGTGTCCAGTGTCCAGTGTCCAGAGTGCAGTGTGCAGTGTCCAGTGTGCAGTGCCCAGTGCCCAGTGCGCAGTGCCCAGTGCCCAGTGTGAAGTGTCCAGTGTGCAGTGTGCAGTGTCCAGTGTCCAGTGTCCAGAGTGCAGTGCGCAGTGTCCAGTGTGCAGTGCCCAGTGTCCAGTGTCCAGTGTCCAGTGTGCAGTGCCCAGTGTGCAGTGTCCAGTGTCCAGTGTGCAGTGTGCAGTGCCCAGTGTGCAGTGTCCAGTGTGCAGTGTCCAGTGTGCAGTGTGCAGTGCGCAGTGTTCAGTGCGCAGTGTCCAGTGTCCAGTGTGCAGTGTGCAGTGTCCAGTGCGCAGTGTCCAGTGTCCAGTGAACAGTGTCCAGTGTGCAGTGTGCAGTGTCCAGTGTCCAGTGCGCAGTGTCAATTGCGCAGTGCCCAATGTGCAGTGCGCAGTGTCCAGTGTGCAGTGCGCAGTATCCAGTGTGTGTGTCCAGTGTGCAGTGTCCAGTGTCCAGTGCGCAGTGCCCAGTGTCCAGTGCGCAGTGCCCAGTGCGCAGTGTCCAGTGTCCAGTGTGCAGTGTGCAGTGTGCAGTGTCCGGTGTGCGGTGTGCAGTGTCCAGTGTGCAGTGTCCAGTGCCCAGTGTCCAGTGCCCAGTGTCCAGTGTGCAGTGTCCAGTGTGCAGTGTCCAGTGCGAAGTATCCAGTGTGCAGTGTCCAGTGTGCAGTGCGCAGTGTCCAGTGTGTGTGTCCAGTGTGCAGTGTCCAGTGCGCAGTGTCCAGTGTCCAGTGTCCAGTGTGCAGTGTGCAGTGTGCAGTATCCAGTGTGCAGTGTCCAGTGCCCAGTGCCCAGTGTCCAGTGCCCAGTGCGCAGTGTCCAGTGTGCAGTGTCCAGTGTGCAGTGTCCAGTGTGCAGTGTCCAGTGTCCAATGCGCAATGTCCAGTGTCCAGTGCGCAGTGCGCAGTGTCCAGTGTGCAGTGTCCAGTGTGCAGTGTCCAGTGCGAAGTATCCAGTGTGCAGTGTCCAGTGTGCAGTGTGCAGTGTGCAGTGTCCAGTGCGCAGTGTCCAGTGCGCAGTGTCCAGTGAGCAGTGCGCAGTGTGCAGTGTCCAGTGCCCAGTGTCCAGTGTGCAGTGCGCAGTGTCCAGTGTGCAGTACCCAGTGTCCAGTGTGCAGTGTCCAGTGTGCAGTGTCCAGTGTGCAGTGTCCAGTGCGCAGTGTGCAGTCTCCAGTGTGCAGTGCCCAGTGTCCAGTGTGCAGTGCGCAGTGTCCAGTGTGCAGTGCGCAGTGCCCAGTGCCCAGTGTCCAGTGTGCAGTGTCCAGTGTCCAGTGTGCAGTGTCCAGTGTGCAGTGCCCAGTGCCCAGTGTCCAGTGCGCAGTGTCCAGTGTGCAGTGTCCAGTGTCCAGTGTGCAGTGCCCAGTGTGCAGTGCGCATTGTCCAGTGTCCAGTGTGCAGTGTCCAGTGTGCAGTGTCCAGTGTGCAGTGTGCAGCGTCTAGTGTGCAGTGTCCAGTGTGCAGTGTCCAGTGCGCAGTGTCCAGTGTGCAGTGTCCCGTGTCCAGTGTGCAGTGTCCAGTGTCCAGTGTGCAGTGTCCAGTGCGCAGTGTCCAGTGTCCAGTGTGCAGTGGCCAGTGGCCAATGTCCAATGTCCAGTGTGCAGTGTGAAGTGTCCAGTGTGCAGTGTGCAGTGTCCAGTGTGCAGTGTCCAGTGTCCAGTGTCAAGTGTGCAGTGCGCAGTGTCCAGTGCGCAGTGTGCAGTGTGCAGTGTCCAGTGTGCAGTGTCCAGTGTCAAGTGTGCAGTGCGCAATGTAAAGTGTGCAGTGTCCAGTGTCCAGTGTGCAGTGTGCAGTGCGCAGTGTCCAGTGTCCAGTGTGCAGTGCGCAGTTTCCAGTGTCCAGTGTCCAGTGCCCAGTGTCCAGTGTGCAGTGCGCAGTGTCCAGTGTGCAGTGTCCAGTGTGCAGTGTCCAGTGTGCAGTGTCCAGTGTGCAGTGTGCAGCGTCCAGTGTGCAGTGTCCAGTGTGCAGTGTCCAGTGCGCAGTGTCCCGTGTCCAGTGTGCAGTGTCCAGTGTCCAGTGTGCAGTGTCCAGTGTGCAGTGTGCAGTGCGCAGTGTCCAGTGTGCAGTGTCCAGTGCGCAGTGTCCAGTGTGCAGTGTGCAGTGCGCAGTGTCCAGTGTCCAGTGTGCAGTGTCCAGTGCCCAGTGTCCAGTGTGCAGTGCCCAGTGTCCAGTGTGCAGTGTTCAGTGTGCAGTGTGCAATGTCCAGTGTCCAGTGTGCAGTGTCCAGTGTGCAGTGTCCAGTGTGCAGTGTCCAGTGCGCAGTGTCCAGTGTGCAGTGCGCAGTGTGCAGTGTCCAGTGTGCAGTGCGCAGTGTGCAGTGTGCAGTGTCCAGTGTCCAGTGTGCAGTGTGCAGTGTCCAGTGTCCAGTGTGCAGTGTCCAGTGCGCAATGTCCAGTGTGCAGTGCGCAATGTCCAGTGTGCAGTGCGCAGTGTCCAGTGTGCAGTGTCCAATGTCCAGTGTGCAGTGTCCAGTGTCCAGTGTGCAGTGTGCAGTGTGCAGTGTCCAGTGTGCAGTGCCCAGTGTCCAATGTCCAGTGTGCAGTGTTCAGTGTGCAGTGTGCAGTGTCCAGTGTCCAGTGTGCAGTGCCCAGTGTCCAATGTCCAGTGTGCAGTGTGCAGTGTCCAGTGTCCAGTGTGCAGTGTCCAGTGCGCAGTGTCCAGTGTGCAGTTCCCAGTGCCCAGTGCCCAGTGTCCAGTGCGCAGCGCGCAGTGTGCAGTGTGCAGTATCCAGTGACCAGTATCCAGTGACCAGTGTTCAGTGTGCAGTGTCCAGTGTCCAGTGTCCAGAGTGCAGTGCGCAGTGTCCAGTGTGCAGTGCCCAGTGCCCAGTGCCCAGTGCGCAGTGCCCAGTGCCCAGTGTGAAGTGTCCAGTGTGCAGTGTGCAGTGTCCAGTGTCCAGTGTCCAGAGTGCAGTGTGCAGTGTGCAGTGTCCAGTGTGCAGTGTGCAGTGTGCAGTGTCCAGTGTCCAGTGTGCAGTGTCCAGTGCGCAGTGTCCAGTGTCCAGTGTCAAGTGAACAGTGTCCAGTGTGCAGTGTGCAGTGTCCAGTGTCCAGTGTCCAGTGCGCAGTGTCAATTGTGCAGTGCCCAATGTGCAGTGCGCAGTGTCCAGTGTGCAGTGCGCAGTATCCAGTGTGTGTGTCCAGTGTGCAGTGTCCAGTGTCCAGTGCGCAGTGCCCAGTGTCCAGTGCGCAGTGCCCAGTGCGCAGTGTCCAGTGTCCGGTGTGCAGTGTGCAGTGTGCAGTGTCCGGTGTGCGGTGTGCAGTGTCCAGTGTGCAGTGTCCAGTGCCCAGTGTCCAGTGCCCAGTGTCCAGTGTGCAGTGTCCAGTGTGCAGTGTCCAGTGCGAAGTATCCAGTGTGCAGTGTCCAGTGTGCAGTGCGCAGTGTCCAGTGTGTGTGTCCAGTGTCCAGTGTCCAGTGTGCAGTGTCCAGTGCGCAGTGTCCAGTGTCCAGTGTCAAGTGAACAGTGTCCAGTGTGCAGTGTGCAGTGTCCAGTGTCCAGTGTCCAGTGCGCAGTGTCAATTGTGCAGTGCCCAATGTGCAGTGCGCAGTGTCCAGTGTGCAGTGCGCAGTATCCAGTGTGTGTGTCCAGTGTGCAGTGTCCAGTGTCCAGTGCGCAGTGCCCAGTGTCCAGTGCGCAGTGCCCAGTGCGCAGTGTCCAGTGTCCGGTGTGCAGTGTGCAGTGTGCAGTGTCCGGTGTGCGGTGTCCAATGCGCAATGTCCAGTGTCCAGTGCGCAGTGTCCAGTGTGCAGTGTCCAGTGTGCAGTGTCCAGTGCGAAGTATCCAGTGTGCAGTGTCCAGTGTGCAGTGTGCAGTGTGCAGTGTCCAGTGCGCAGTGTCCAGTGCGCAGTGTCCAGTGAGCAGTGCGCAGTGTGCAGTGTCCAGTGCCCAGTGTCCAGTGTGCAGTGCGCAGTGTCCAGTGTGCAGTACCCAGTGTCCAGTGTGCAGTGTCCAGTGTGCAGTGTCCAGTGTGCAGTGTCCAGTGCGCAGTGTCCAGTGCGCAGTGCGCAGTGTGCAGTCTCCAGTGTGCAGTGCCCAGTGTCCAGTGTGCAGTGCGCAGTGTCCAGTGTGCAGTGCGCAGTGCCCAGTGTCCAGTGTCCAGTGTGCAGTGTCCAGTGTCCAGTGTGCAGTGTCCAGTGTGCAGTGCCCAGTGCCCAGTGTCCAGTGCGCAGTGTCCAGTGTGCAGTGTCCAGTGTCCAGTGTGCAGTGCCCAGTGTGCAGTGCGCATTGTCCAGTGTCCAGTGTGCAGTGTCCAGTGTGCAGTGTCCAGTGTGCAGTGTGCAGCGTCTAGTGTGCAGTGTCCAGTGTGCAGTGTCCAGTGCGCAGTGTCCAGTGTGCAGTGTCCCGTGTCCAGTGTGCAGTGTCCAGTGTCCAGTGTGCAGTGTCCAGTGCGCAGTGTCCAGTGTCCAGTGCGCAGTGTCCAGTGTCCAGTGTGCAGTGTCCAGTGCCCAGTGTCCAGTGTGCAGTGCCCAGTGTCCAGTGTCCAGTGTGTAGTGTGCAGTGTGCAGTGTCCAGTGTCCAGTGTGCAGTGTCCAGTGCGCAGTGTCCAGTGTGCAGTGTCCAATGCGCAGTGTCCAGTGTGCAGTGTGCAGTGTCCAGTGTGCAGTGTGCAGTGTCCAGTGTGCAGTGCCCAGTGGCCAGTGCCCAGTGCCCAGTGCAGTGTCCAGTGTCCAGCGCGCACTGTCCAGTGCGCAGTGCCCAGTGTGCAGTGCGCAGTGTCCAGTGTGCAGTGTCCAGTGCCCAGTGTCCAGTGTGCAGTGCCCAGTGTCCAATGTCCAGTGTGCAGTGTGCAGTGTGCAGTGTCCAGTGTCCAGTGTGCAGTGTCCAGTGCGCAGTGTCCAGTGTGCAGTGTCCAGTGCGCAGTGTCCAGTGTGCAGTGTGCAGTGTCCAGTGTGCAGTGTCCAGTGTGCAGTGTCCAGTGTGCAGTGCCCAGTGCCCAGTGTCCAGTGCGCAGTGTCCAGTGTGCAGTGTCCAGTGTCCAGTGTGCAGTGCGCATTGTCCAGTGTGCAGTCTCCAGTGTGCAGTGCCCAGTGTCCAGTGTGCAGTGCGCAGTGTCCAGTGTGCAGTGCGCAGTGCCCAGTGTCCAGTGTCCAGTGTGCAGTGTCCAGTGTCCAGTGTGCAGTGTCCAGTGTGCAGTGCCCAGTGCCCAGTGTCCAGTGCGCAGTGTCCAGTGTGCAGTGTCCAGTGTCCAGTGTGCAGTGCCCAGTGTGCAGTGCGCATTGTCCAGTGTCCAGTGTGCAGTGTCCAGTGTGCAGTGTCCAGTGTGCAGTGTGCAGCGTCTAGTGTGCAGTGTCCAGTGTGCAGTGTCCAGTGCGCAGTGTCCAGTGTGCAGTGTCCCGTGTCCAGTGTGCAGTGTCCAGTGTCCAGTGTGCAGTGTCCAGTGCGCAGTGTCCAGTGTCCAGTGCGCAGTGTCCAGTGTCCAGTGTGCAGTGTCCAGTGCCCAGTGTGCAGTGCCCAGTGTCCAGTGTCCAGTGTGCAGTGTGCAGTGTGCAGTGTGCAGTGTCCAGTGTCCAGTGTGCAGTGTCCAGTGCGCAGTGTCCAGTGTGCAGTGTCCAATGCGCAGTGTCCAGTGTGCAGTGTGCAGTGTCCAGTGTGCAGTGTGCAGTGTCCAGTGTGCAGTGCCCAGTGGCCAGTGCCCAGTGCCCAGTGCAGTGTCCAGTGTCCAGTGCGCACTGTCCAGTGCGCAGTGCCCAGTGTGCAGTGCGCAGTGTCCAGTGTGCAGTGTCCAGTGCCCAGTGTCCAGTGTGCAGTGCCCAGTGTCCAATGTCCAGTGTGCAGTGTGCAGTGTGCAGTGTCCAGTGTCCAGTGTGCAGTGTCCAGTGCGCAGTGTCCAGTGTGCAGTGTCCAGTGCGCAGTGTCCAGTGTGCAGTGTGCAGTGTCCAGTGTGCAGTGTCCAGTGTGCAGTGTCCAGTGTGCAGTGCCCAGTGCCCAGTGTCCAGTGCGCAGTGTCCAGTGTGCAGTGTCCAGTGTCCAGTGTGCAGTGCGCATTGTCCAGTGTCCAGTGTGCAGTGTCCAGTGTGCAGTGTCCAGTGTGCAGTGTGCAGCGTCTAGTGTGCAGTGTCCAGTGTGCAGTGTCCAGTGCGCAGTGTCCAGTGTGCAGTGTGCAGTGTCCAGTGTGCAGTGTGCAGTGTCCAGTGCGCAGTGCCCAGTGTCCAGTGTCCAGTATGTAGTGTCCAGTGTTCAGTGTTCAGTGTGCAGTGTCCAGTGTCCAGTGTCCAGAGTGCAGTGCGCAGTGTCCAGTGCCCAGTGCGCAGCGCGCAGTGTGCAGTATCCAGTGACCAGTGTGCAGTATCCAGTGACCAGTGTTCAGTGTGCAGTGTCCAGTGTCCAGTGTCCAGTGTCCAGAGTGCAGTGCGCAGTGTCCAGTGTGCAGTGCCCAGTGCCCAGTGTGCAGTGTCCAATGTCCAGTGTCCACTGCGCACTGGACACTGGACACTGCGCACTGGACACTGCACACTGGACACTGCACTCTGGACACTGGACACTGGGCACTGGACACTGGACACTGCACACTGGACACTGCACACTGGACACTGGGCACTGGGCACTGCACACTGGACACTGCACACTGGACACTGCACACTGCACACTGGACACTGGACACTGGACACTGGGCACTGCACACTGGACACTGGGCACTGCACACTGGACACTGCGCACTGCACACTGGACACTGGGCACTGCACACTGGAGACTGCACACTGCGCACTGCACACTGCACACTGGACACTGCACACTGGACACTGCACACTGCACACTGGATACTGCACACTGCACACTGCACACTGCACACTGCGCACTGCACACTGGACACTGGATACTGCGCACTGGACACTGGACACTGGACACTGTACACTTTACACTGGACACTGGACACTTTACACTGGACACTGCACACTGGACACACACACTGGATACTGCGCACTGCACACTGGACACTGCACACTGGACACTGCACACTGGACACTGGACACTGGACACTGCACACTGGACACTGCGTCCGGTGTCTAATGTCCAGTGTCTAATGTCCAGTGTCTAATGCCCAGTGTCTAATGCCCAGTGCCCGGTGTCTAATGCCCAGTGCCCAGTGTCTAATGTCCGGTGTCTAATGCCCAGTGCCCAGTGTCTAATGCCCGGTGTCTAATGCCCAGTGTCTAATGCCCAGTGCCCAGTGTCTAATGTCCGGTGTCTAATGCCCAGTGCCCAGTGTCTAATGTCCCGTGCCTAATGCCCAGTGTCTAATGCCCAGTGCCCAGTGTCTAATGCCCGGTGTCTAATGCCCAGTGCCTAATGTCCGGTGTCTAATGCCCAGTGCCCAGTGTCTAATGTCCGGTGTCTAATGCCCAGTGCCCAGTGTCTAATGTCCCGTGTCTAATGCCCAGTGTCTAATGCCCAGTGCCTAGTGTTTAATGTCCGGTGTCTAATGCCCAGTCTCTAATGCCCGGTGTCTAATGCCCGGTGTCTAATGCCCAGTGTCTAATGCCCAGTGTCTAATGCCCAGTGTCTAATGCCCAGTGCCCAGTGTCTAATGTCCGGTGTCTAATGCCCAGTGTCTAATGCCCAGTGCCCAGTGTCTAATGTCCGGTGTCTAATGCCCAGTGCCCAGTGTCTAATGCCCAGTGTCTAATGTCCGGTGTGTAATGCCCGGTGTCTAATGCCCGGTGTCTAATGCCCGGTGTCTAATGCCCAGTGTCTAATGTCCGGTGTCTAATGCCCAGTGCCCAGTGTCTAATGTCCGGTGTCTAATGCCCAGTGCCCAGTGTCTAATGTCCGGTGTCTAATGCCCAGTGCCCAGTGTCTAATGTCCGGTGTCTAATGTCCGGTGCCCAGTGTCTAATGCCCGGTGTCTAATGCCCAGTGTCTAATGTCCGGTGTCTAATGCCCAGTGCCCAGTGTCTAATGTCCGGTGTCTAATGCCCAGTGTCTAATGCCCGGTGTCTAATGCCCGGTGTCTAATGCCCAGTGTCTAATGCCCAGTGTCTAATGCCCAGTGCCCAGTGTCTAATGTCCGGTGTCTAATGCCCAGTGCCCAGTGTCTAATGTCCGGTGTCTAATGCCCAGTGCCCAGTGTCTAATGTCCGGTGTCTAATGCCCTGTGCCCAGTGTCTAATGTCCGGTGTTTAATGCCCAGTGTCTAATGCCCAGTGTCTAATGTCCGGTGTCTAATGCCCAGTGCCCAGTGTCTAATGTCCGGTGTCTAATGCCCAGTGTCTAATGCCCAGTGTCTAATGCCCAGTGTCTAATGCCCAGTGCCCAGTGTCTAATGTCCGGTGTCTAATGCCCAGTGCCCAGTGTCTAATGTCCGGTGTCTAATGCTCAGTGCCCAGTGTCTAATGTCCAGTGTCTAATGCCCAGTGTCTAATGTCCGGTGTCTAATGCCCGGTGTCTAATGCCCGGTGTCTAATGCCCAGTGCCTAATGTCCGGTGTCTAATGCCCAGTGCCCAGTGTCTAATGTCCGGTGTCTAATGCCCAGTGCCCAGTGTCTAATGTCCGGTGTCTAATGTCCGGTGCCCAGTGTCTAATGCCCGGTGTCTAATGCCCAGTGTCTAATGTCCGGTGTCTAATGCCCAGTGCCCAGTGTCTAATGTCCGGTGTCTAATGTCCAGTGTCTAATGCCCGGTGTCTAATGCCCGGTGTCTAATGCCCAGTGTCTAATGCCCAGTGTCTAATGCCCAGTGCCCAGTGTCTAATGTCCGGTGTCTAATGCCCAGTGCCCAGTGTCTAATGTCCGGTGTCTAATGCCCAGTGCCCAGTGTCTAATGTCCGGTGTCTAATGCCCTGTGCCCAGTGTCTAATGTCCGGTGTCTAATGCCCAGTGTCTAATGCCCAGTGTCTAATGTCCGGTGTCTAATGCCCAGTGCCCAGTGTCTAATGTCCGGTGTCTAATGCCCAGTGTCTAATGCCCGGTGTCTAATGCCCGGTGTCTAATGCCCAGTGTCTAATGTCCGGTGTCTAATGCCCAGTGCCCAGTGTCTAATGTCCAGTGTCTAATGCCCAGTGCCCAGTGTCTAATGTCCGGTGTCTAATGCCCAGTGCCCAGTGTCTAATGTCCAGTGTCTAATGCCCAGTGTCTAATGTCCAGTGTCTAATGCCCAGTGCCCGGTGTCTAATGCCCAGTACCCAGTGTCTAATGTCCAGTGTCTAATGCCCAGTGTCTAATGTCCAGTGTCTAATGCCCAGTGCCCAGTGTCTAATGTCCGGTGTCTATTGCCCAGTGTCTAATGCCCAGTGCCCAGTGTCTAATGTCCAGTGTCTAATGCCCATTGTCTAATGTCCAGTGTCTAATGCCCAGTGCCAAGTGTCTAATGTCCAGTGTCTAATGTCCAGTGTCTAATGTCCGGTGTCTAATGCCCAGTGCCCAGTGTCTAATGTCCAGTGTCTAATGTCCAGTGTCTAATGCCCAGTGTCTAATGCCCAGTGCCCGGTATCTAATGCCCAGTGCCCAGTGTCTAATGCCCAGTGTCTAATGTCCGGTGCCCAGTGTCTAATGCCCGGTGTCTAATGCCCAGTGTCTAATGCCCAGTGCCCAGTGTCTAATGTCCAGTGTCTAATGCCCAGTGTCTAATGTCCGGTGTCTAATGTCCGGTGCCCAGTGTCTAATGCCCGGTGTCTAATGCCCAGTGCCTAATGTCCGGTGTCTAATGCCCAGTGCCCAGTGTCTAATGTCCGGTGTCTAATGCCCAGTGTCTAATGCCCGGTGTCTAATGCCCAGTGCCCAGTGTCTAATGTCCAGTGTCTAATGCCCAGTGTCTAATGTCCGGTGTCTAATGTCCGGTGCCCAGTGTCTAATGCCCGGTGTCTAATGCCCAGTGCCTAATGTCCGGTGTCTAATGCCCAGTGCCCAGTGTCTAATGTCCGGTGTCTAATGCCCAGTGCCTAGTGTCTAATGTCCGGTGTCTAATGCCCAGTCTCTAATGCCCGGTGTCTAATGCCCAGTGTCTAATGCCCAGTGCCCAGTGTTTAATGTCCGGTGTCTAATGCCCAGTGTCTAATGCCCAGTGCCCAGTGTCTAATGTCCGGTGTCTAATGCCCAGTGCCCAGTGTCTAATGTCCGGTGTCTAATGCCCAGTGCCCAGTGTCTAATGTCCGGTGTCCAATGTCCGGTGCCCAGTGTCTAATGCCCGGTGTCTAATGCCCAGTGCCTAATGTCCGGTGTCTAATGCCCAGTGCCCAGTGTCTAATGTCCGGTGTCTAATGCCCAGTGCCCAGTGTCTAATGTCCGGTGTCTAATGCCCAGTGCCCAGTGTCTAATGTCCTGTGTCTAATGCCCAGTGCCCAGTGTCTAATGCCCAGTGTCTAATGCCCAGTGAACAGTGTCTAATGCCCAGTGTCTAGTGTCTAATGCCCAGTGCCTAGTGCCCAGTGTCTAATGCCTAATGCCCAGTGCCCAGTGTCTAATGCCCAGTGCCCAGTGTCTAATGCCCAGTGTCTAATGCCCAGCGTCTAATGCCCAGTGCCTAGTGCCCAGTGTCTAGTGCCCAGCGTCTAGTGCCCAATTCCCAGCGTCTAGTGCCCAGTGCCAAGTGTCTAATGCCCAGTGCCCAGTGTCTAATGTCCAGTGTCTAATGCCCAGTGCCCAGTGTCTAATGTCCGGTGTCTAATGCCCAGTGCCCAGTGTCTAATGTCCGGTGTTTAATGTCCGGTGCCCAGTGTCTAATGCCCGGTGTCTAATGCCCAGTGTCTAATGTCCGGTGTCTAATGCCCAGTGCCCAGTGTCAAATGTCCGGTGTCTAATGTCCGGTGCCCAGTGTCTAATGTCCAGTGCCTAATGCGCAGTGTCTAATGTCCGGTGTCTAATGTCCGGTGCCCAGTGTCTAATGCCCGGTGTCTAATGCCCAGTGTCTAATGCCCGGTGTCTAATGCCCAGTGTCTAATGTCCGGTGTCTAATGCCCAGTGCCCAGTGTCTAATGTCCGGTGTCTAATGCCCAGTGTCTAATGCCCAGTGCCCAGTGTCTAATGTCCAGTGTCTAATGCCCAGTGCCCAGTGTCTAATGTCCGGTGTCTAATGCCCAGTGCCCAGTGTCTAATGTCCGGTGTCTAATGTCCGGTGCCCAGTGTCTAATGTCCAGTGTCTAATGCCCAGTGTCTAATGTCCGGTGTCTAATGTCCGGTGCCCAGTGTCTAATGCCCGGTGTCTAATGCCCAGTGCCCAGTGTCTAATGTCCGGTGCCCAGTGTCTAATGCCCGGTGTCTAATGCCCAGTGTCTAATGTCCAGTGCCCGGTGTCTAATGTCCAGTGTCTAATGCCCAGTGTCTAGACACTGGGCACTGGGCATTAGACACCGGGCACTGGGCATTAGACACTGGACATTAATGTCCAGTGTCTAATGCCCAGTGTCTAATGTCCAGTGTCTAATGCCCAGTGCCCGGTGTCTAATGTCCAGTGTCTAATGCCCAGTGTCTAGACACTGGGCACTGGGCATTAGACACCGGACATTAGACACTGGGCACTCTGCATTAGACACCGGACATTAGACACTGGGCACTGGGCATTAGACACCGGACATTAGACACTGGGCATTAGACACCGGGCATTAGACACCGGGCATTAGACACTGGGCATTAGACACCGGACATTAGACACTGAGCACTGGGCATTAGACACCGGACATTAGACACTGGGCACAGGGCATTAGACACCGGACATTAGACACTGGGCATTAGACACCGGACATTAGACACTGGGCACTGGGCATTAGACACCGGACATTAGACACTGGGCACTGGGCATTAGACACCGGACATTAGACACTGGGCACTGGGCATTAGACACCGGGCATTAGACACCGGGCATTAGACACTGGGCATTAGACACCGGACATTAGACACTGGGCACTGGGCATTAGACACCGGACATTAGACACTGGGCACTGGGCATTAGACACCGGGCATTAGACACTGGGCATTAGACACCGGACATTAGACACTGGGCACTGGGCATTAGACACCGGACGCAGTGTCCAGTGTGCAGTGTCCAGTGTCCAGTGTCCAGTGTGCAGTGGCCATTAGACACTGGGCACAGGGAATTAGACACCGGACATTAGACACTGGGCATTAGACACCGGACATTAGACACTGGGCACTGGGCATTAGACACCGGACATTAGACACTGGGCACTGGGCATTAGACACCGGACATTAGACACTGGGCACTGGGCATTAGACACCGGGCATTAGACACCGGACATTAGACACTGGGCACTGGGCATTAGACACCGGACATTAGACACTGGGCACTGGGCATTAGACACCGGGCATTAGACACTGGGCATTAGACACCGGACATTAGACACTGGGCACTGGGCATTAGACACCGGACGCAGTGTCCAGTGTGCAGTGTCCAGTGTGCAGTGGCCAGTGTGCAGTGTCCAGTGTCCAGTGTCCAGTGTGCAGTGCGCAGTGCGCAGTGCGCAGTGTGCAGTGTGCAGTGTGCAGTGTCCAGTGCCCAGTGTGCAGTGTCCAGTGACCAGTGTGCAGTTTCCAGTGTGCAGTGTCCAGTGCCCAGTGTCCAGTGTGCAGTGTCCAGTGTCCAGTGTCCAGTGCGCAGTGTCCAGTGTGCAGTGTGCAGTGTCCAGTGTGCAGTGTCCAGTGCGCAGTGTGCAGTGTCCAGTGCGCAGTGTCCAGTGTGCAGTGCGCAGTGTCCAGTGCGCAGTGTGCACTGTCCAGTGTGCAGTGCGCAATGTCCAGTGTGCAGTGCGCAGTGTCCAGTGTGCAGTGCGCAATGTGCAGTGCGCAGTGTCCAGTGTGCAGTGTCCAGTGTCCAGTGTCCAGTGTCCAGTGTTCAGTGTCCAGTGTGCAGTGTGCAGTGCGCAGTGCGCAGTGTGCAGTGTCCAGTGTGCAGTGTCCAGTGTGCAGTGCGCAGTGTCCAGTGTGCAGTGCACAGTGCGCAGTGTCCAGTGCGCAGTGTCCAGTGTCCAGTGTGCAGTGTCCAGTGTGCAGTGTCCAGTGTGCAGTGCGCAATGTAAAGTGTGCAGTGTCCAGTGTGCAGTGCGCAGTGTGTAGTGTCCAGTGTCCAGTGTGCAGTGTCCAGTGTCCAGTGTGCAGTGTGCAGTGTCCAGTGCGCAGTGTGCAGTGTGCAGTGTCCAGTGCCCAGTGTCCAGTGTGCAGTGTCCAGTGTCCAGTGTCCAGTGCCCAGTGCCCAGTGTCCAGTGTCCAGTGCGCAGTGTCCAGTGTCCAGTGTCTAGTGTCCAGTGTCCAGTGTGCAGTGTCCAGTGTGCAGTGTGCAGTGTGCAGTGTCCAGTGCGCAGTGTCCAGTGTGCAGTGTGCAGTGTCCAGTGTGCAGTGTGCAGTGTCCAGTGTCCAGTGCGCAGTGCGCAGTGTCCAGTGTGCAGTGTCCAGTGTCCAGTGTGCAGTGTCCAGTGTGCAGTGTCCAGTGTCAAGTGTGCAGTGCGCAATGTAAAGTGTGCAGTGTCCAGTGTGCAGTGCGCAGTGTGTAGTGTCCAGTGTGCAGTGTCCAGTGTCCAGTGTCCAGTGTGCAGTGTGCAGTGTCCAGTGTCCAGTGTGCAGTGTGCAGTGCGCAGTGTCCAGTGTCCAGTGTGCAGTGCGCAGTTTCCAGTGTGCAGTGTCCAGTGTGCAGTGTGCAGTGTCCAGTGTCCAGTGTGCAGTGTCCAGTGTCCAGTGTCCAGTGTGCAGTGTCCAGTGTGCAGTGTGCAGTGTGCAGTGTGCAGTGCGCAATGTCCAGTGTGCAGTGTGCAGTGCGCAGTGTCCAGTGTGCAGTGTCCAGTGTCCAGTGTGCAGTGTCCAGTGTCCAGTGTGCAGTGCGCAATGTCCAGTTTGCAGTGCGCAGTGTGCAGTGTCCAGTGTCCAGTGTCCAGTGTGCAGTGTCCAGTGTCCAGTGTGCAGTGTCCAGTGACCAGTGTCCAGTGTGCAGTGCCCAGTGTCCAGTGTGCAGTGTCCAGTGTCAAGTGTCTAGTGCGCAGTGTGTAGTGTCCAGTGTCCAGTGTCCAGTGTGCAGTGTGCAGTGTCCAGTGCGCAGTGTGCAGTGTGCAGTGTGCAGTGTGCAGTGTGCAGTGTCCAGTGTGCAGTGCCCAGTGTCCAGTGTCCAGTGTGCAGTGTGCAGTGTCCAGTGTGCAGTGTCCAGTGTGCAGTGTCCAGTGTGCAATGTCCAGTTTGCAGTGCGCAGTGTCCAGTGTCCAGTGTGCAGTGTCCAGTGTCCAGTGTCCAGTGTGCAGTGTCCAGTGTCCAGTGCGCAGTGTCCAGTGCGCAGTGTCCAGTGTCCAGTGCGCAGTGTCCAGTGTCCAGTGTGCAGTGTCCAGTGTCCAGTGTGCAGTGTGCAGTGTCCAGTGTGCAGTGTCCAGTGCGCAGTGTGCAGTGCCCAGTGTCCAGTGTGCAGTGTGCAGTGTCCAGTGTCCAGTGTGCAGTGTGCAGTGTCCAGTATCCAGTGTCCAGTGCGCAGTGTCCAGTGTGCAGTGTGCAGTGTCCAGTGTGCAGTGTCCAGTGTGCAGTGCGCAGTGTCCAGTGTGCAGTGTGCAGTGTCCAGTGTGTAGTGTGCAGTGTCCAGTGTGCAGTGTCCAGTGTGCAGTGCGCAATGTAAAGTGTGCAGTGTCCAGTGTCCAGTGTCCAGTGTGCAGTGTCCAGTGTCCAGTGTGCAGTGTGCAGTGTCCAGTGTCCAGTGTCCAGTGTGCAGTGTGCAGTGTGCAGTGCGCAGTGTCCAGTGTCCAGTGTGCAGTGCGCAGTGTGCAGTGTCCAGTGTGCAGTGTCCAGTGTGCAGTGTCCAGTGTGCAATGTCATGTGTGTAGTGTCCAGTGTCCAGTGTCCAGTGTGCAGTGCGCAGTGTCCAGTGTGCAGTGTCCAGTGTCCAGTGCACAGTGTCCAGTGTGCAGTGCGCAATGTCCAGTGTGCAGTGCGCAATGTCCAGTGTGCAGTGTCCAGTGTCCAGTGTCCAGTGTCCAGTGTGCAGTGTCCAGTATCCAGTGTCCAGTGTGCAGTGTCCAGTGTCCAGTGCGCAGTGTCCAGTGTCCAGTGCGCAGTGTCCAGTGCGCAGTGTCCAGTGCGCAGTGTCCAGTGTCCAGTGCGCAGTGTGCAGTGTCCAGTATCCAGTGTCCAGTGTGCAGTGTCCAGTGTCCAGTGCGCAGTGTCCAGTGTCCAGTGCGCAGTGTCCAGTGCGCAGTGTCCAGTGTCCAGTGTCCAGTGTGCAGTGCGCAATGACCAGTGTGCAGTGTCCAGTGTGCAGTGCGCAGTGTGTAGTATCCAGTGTCCAGTGTGCAGTGTGCAGTGTCCAGTGTCCAGTGTGCAGTGTCCAGTTTCCAGTGTGCAGTGTCCAGTGTCCAGTGCGCAGTGTCCAGTGTGCAGTGCGCAGTGCGCAGTGTCCAGTGTCCAGTGTCCAGTGTCCAGTGTGCAGTGTGCAGTGTCCAGTGTGCAGTGTGCAGTGTCCAGTGTCAAGTGTACAGTGCGCAATGTCCAGTGTGCAGTGCGCAGTGTCCAGTGTCCAGTGTGCAGTGCGCAGTGTGCAGTGTCCAGTGTCCAGTGTGCAGTGCGCAGTGTCCAGTGTGTAGTGTCCAGTGCGCAGTGTGCAGTGTCCAGTGTGCAGTGTCCAGTGTCCAGTGTGCAGTGTCCAGTGTGCAGTGTCTAGTGTCCAGTGTCCAGTGCGCTGTGTGCAGTGTGCAGTGCGCAGTGCCCAGTGTCCAGTGTCCAGTGTGCAGTGTCCAGTGTCCAGTGCCCAGTGTCCAGTGTCCAGTGTGCAGTGTGCAGTGTGCAGTGTGCAGTGTCCAGTGTGCAGTGTCCAGTGTGCAGTGCGCAGTGTGCAGTGTCCAGTGTGCAGTGTCCAGTGCGCAGTGCGCAGTGTCCAGTGCGCAGTGTGCAGTGTCCAGTGCGCAGTGTGCAGTGCGCAGTGTCCAGTGCCCAGTGCGCAGTGTCCAGTGTGCAGTGTGCAGTGTGCAGTATCCAGTGTGCAGTGTCCAGTGTGCAGTGTCCAGTGTGCAGTGTGCAGTGCGCAATGCCCAGTGTGCAGTGCACAGTGTCCAGTGTGCAGTGTCCAGTGCCCAGTGTGCAGTGTCCAGTGTCCAGTGTGCAGTGTGCAGTGTCCAGTGTCCAGTGTCCAGTGTGCAGTGTGCAGTGTCCAGTGTGCAGTGTGCAGTGTGCAGTGTCCAGTGTGCAGTGTGCAGTGTCCAGTGTCCAGTGTGCAGTGTGCAGTGCGCAGTGTCCAATGTGCAGTGCCCAATGTGCAGTGCGCAGTGTCCAGTGTGCAGTGCGCAGTGTCCAGTGTGTGTGTCCAGTGTGCAGTGTCCAGTGCGCAGTGTGCAGTGTCCAGTGTCCAGTGTCCAGTGCGCAGTATCCAGTGTCCAGTGTGCAGTGTGCAGTGTCCAGTGTGCAGTGCGCAGTGTCCAGTGTCCAGTGCACAGTGTCCAGTGCGCAGTGTCCAGTGCGCAGTGCGCAGTGTCCAGTGTCCAGTGCGCAGTGTGCAGTGTGCAGTGTCCAGTGTGCAGTGTCCAGTGTGCAGTGTCCACCGTCCAGTGTGCAGTGCGCTGTGTCCAGTGTGCAGTGTGCAGTGTCCAGTGTGCAGTGTCCAGTGCGCAGTGCGCAGTGTCCAGTGTCCAGTGCGCAGTGCGCAATGTGCAGTGTCCAGTGTGCAGTGTCCAGTGCGCAGTGTCCAGTGTGCAGTGCGCAGTGTGCAGTGTGCAGCGTCCAGTGTGCAGTGTCCAATGCGCAGTGTCCAGTGTGCAGTGTGCAGTGCGCAGTGTGCAGTGCCCAGTGTCCAGTGCCCAGTGTCCAGTGTGCAGTGCGCAGTGTCCAGTGTGCAGTGCCCAGTGTCCAGTGTCCAGTGTGCAGTGTGCAGTGTCCACTGTCCAGTGTCCAGTGCGCAGTATCCAGTGTCCAGTGTGCAGTGTGCAGTGTGCAGTGTCCAGTGTGCAGTGTGCAGTGTCCACTGTGCAGTGTCCATGGTGCAGTGTCCAGTGTCCAGTGTCCAGTGTCCAGTGTGCAGTGTCCAGTGTGCAGTGTCCAGTGTGCAGTGTCCAGTGCGCAGTGTCCAGTGCGCAGTGCGAAGTGTCCGGTGTCCAGTGTCCAGTGTCCAGTGTGCAGTGTCCAGTGTCCAGTGTCCAGTGTGCAGTGTCCAGTGTGCAGTGTGCAGTGTCCAGTGTGCAGTGTCCAGTGTCCAGTGCGCAATGTCCAGTGCGCAGTGCGCAGTGTCCAGTGCCCAGTGTGCAGTGTCCAGTGTGCAGTGTCCAGTGTGCAGAGCGCAATGTCCAGTGTGCAGTGTGCAGTGCGCAGTGTCCAGTGTGCAGTGTCCAGTGTGCAATGTCCAGTGTGCAGTGCGCAGTGTGCAGTGTCCAGTGTCCAGTGTCCAGTGCGCAGTGTGCAGGTTGCAGTGTGCAGTGTGCAGTGTGCAGTGTCCAGTGTGCAGTGTGCAGTGTCCAGTGTGCAGTGTCCAGTGTCCAGTGCGCAATGTCCAGTGTGCAGTGCGCAGTGTCCAGTGTGCAGTGTCCAGTGTGCAGTGTCCAGTGTCCAGTGCGCAGTGTGCATTGTGCAGTGTGCAGTGTGCAGTGTCCAGTGTCCAGTGTCCAGTGTGCAGTGTGCAGTGTCGAGTGCGCAGTGTGCAGTGTCCAGTGTCCAGTGCGCAATGTCCAGTGTGCAGTGCGCAGTGTCCAGTGTGCAGTGTCCAGTGTGCAGTGTCCAGTGTCCAGTGTGCAGTGTGCATTGTGCAGTGTCCAGTGTCCAGTGTGCAGTGTCGAGTGCGCAGTGTGCAGTGTCCAGTGCGCAATGTCCAGTGTGCAGTGTCCAGTGTGCAGTGCGCAGTGTGTAGTGTCCAGTGTCCAGTGTGCAGTGTCCAGTGTCCAGTGTGCAGTGTGCAGTGTCCAGTTTCCAGTGTGCAGTGTTCAGTGTCCAGTGCGCAGTGTCCAGTGTGCAGTGCGCCGTGTCCAGTGTCCAGTGTCCAGTGTGCAGTGTGCAGTGTCCAGTGTGCAGTGTGCAGTGTGCAGTGTGAAGTGTACAGTGCGCAATGTCCAGTGTGCAGTGCGCAGTGTCCAGTGTCCAGTGTGCAGTGCGCAGTGTCCAGTGTGTAGTGTCCAGTGCGCAGTGTGCAGTGTCCAGTGTGCAGTGTCCAGTGTCCAGTGTGCAGTGTCCAGTGTGCAGTGTCCAGTGTGCAGTGTCTAGTGTCCAGTGTCCAGTGCGCTGTGTGCAGTGTGCAGTGCGCAGTGCCCAGTGTCCAGTGTGCAGTGTCCAGTGTCCAGTGTGCAGTGTGCAGCGTCCAGTGTGCAGTGTCCAGTGTGCAGTGTCCAGTGCGCAGTGTGCAGTGTCCCGTGTCCAGTGTGCAGTGTCCAGTGTCCAGTGTGCAGTGTCCAGTGCGCAGTGCGCAGTGTCCAGTGTCCAGTGTGCAGTGTGCAGTGCGCAGTGTCCAGTGTCCAGTGTCCAGTGTCCAGTGTGCAGTGTCCAGTGCGCAGTGCGCAGTGTCCAGTGTGCAGTGTGCAGTGCGCAGTGTCCAGTGTGCAGTGTCCAGTGCCCAGTGTCCAGTGCCCAGTGTCCAGTGCCCAGTGTCCAATGTCCAGTGTGCAGTGTTCAGTGTGCAGTGTGCAGTGTCCAGTGTCCAGTGTGCAGTGTCCAGTGCGCAGTGTCCAGTGTGCAGTGTCCAGTGCGCAGTGTCCAGTGTGCAGTGTCCAGTGTGCAGTGTGCAGTGTGCAGTGTCCAGTGTCCAGTGTGCAGTGTCCAGTGTCCAGTGTGCAGTGTCCAGTGCGCAATGTCCAGTGTGCAGTGTCCAGTGTCCAGTGTCCAGAGTGCAGTGCGCAGTGTCCAGTGTGCAGTGCCCAGTGCCCAGTGCGCAGTGCCCAGTGCCCAGTGCGCAGTGCCCAGTGTGAAGTGTCCAGTGTGCAGTGTGCAGTGTCCAGTGTCCAGTGTCCAGAGTGCAGTGCGCAGTGTCCAGTGTGCAGTGCCCAGTGTCCAGTGCCCAGTGTCCAGTGTCCAGTGTCCAGTGTGCAGTGCCCAGTGTGCAGTGTCCAGTGTCCAGTGTGCAGTGTGCAGTGCCCAGTGTGCAGTGTGCAGTGTCCAGTGTGCAGTGTCCAGTGTGCAGTGTGCAGTGCGCAGTGTTCAGTGCGCAGTGTCCAGTGTGCAGTGTGCAGTGTCCAGTGCGCAGTGTCCAGTGTCCAGTGTCAAGTGAACAGTGTCCAGTGTGCAGTGTGCAGTGTCCAGTGTCCAGTGTCCAGTGTCCAGTGCGCAGTGTCAATTGTGCAGTGCCCAATGTGCAGTGCGCAGTGTCCAGTGTGCAGTGCGCAGTATCCAGTGTGTGTGTCCAGTGTGCAGTGTCCAGTGTAAAGTGTCCAGTGTCCAGTGTAAAGTGTACAGTGTCCAGTGTCCAGTGCGCAGTATCCAGTGTCCAGTGTGCAGTGCGCAGTGTGCAGTGTCCAGTGTCCAGTGTGCAGTGTCCAGTGTCCAGTGTGCAGTGCCCAGTGTCCAGTGTGCAGTGTCCAGTGTCCAGTGTCCAGTGCGCAGTGTCCAGTGTGCAGTGTGCAGTGTCCAGTTTCCAGTGCCCAGTTTCCAGTGCCCAGTGTCCAGTGTCCAGTGTAAAGTGTCCAGTGTCCAGTGTAAAGTGTACAGTGTCCAGTGTCCAGTGCGCAGTATCCAGTGTCCAGTGTGCAGTGCGCAGTGTGCAGTGTCCAGTGTCCAGTGTGCAGTGTCCAGTGTCCAGTGTGCAGTGCCCAGTGTCCAGTGTGCAGTGTCCAGTGTCCAGTGTCCAGTGCGCAGTGTCCAGTGTGCAGTGTGCAGTGTCCAGTTTCCAGTGCCCAGTTTCCAGTGCCCAGTGTCCAGTGTCCAGTGTCCACTGCGCAGTGTCCAGTGTGCAGTGTGCAGTGTGCAGTGCGCAGTGTCCAGTGCGCAGTGTCCAGTGTACAGTGCGCAGTGTCCAGTGTGCAGTGTGCAGTTTCTAGTGTCCAGTGTGCAGTGTCCAGTGCGCAGTGTCCAGTGCACAGTGTCCAGTGTGCAGTGCGCAGTGTCCAGTGCGCAGTGTCCAGTGCTCAGTGTCCAGTGTCCAGTGTGCAGTGTCCAGTGTCCAGTGTCCAGTGTGCAGTGCCCAGTGTCCAGTGCCCAGTGCGCAGTGTCCAGTGTCCAGTGCGCAGTGTCCAGTGCGCAGTGTCCAGTGTACAGTGCGCAGTGTCCAGTGTGCAGTGCGCAGTTTCTAGTGTGCAGTGTGCAGTGTCCAGTGTGCAGTGTCCAGTGCGCAGTGTCCAGTGTGCAGTGTCCAGTGCGCAGTGTCCAGTGTGCAGTGTGCAGTGTCCAGTGTGCAGTGACCAGTGGCCAGTGCCCAGTGCCCAGTGCAGTGTCCAGTGTCCAGCACGCACTGTCCAGTGCGCAGTGCCCAGTGTCCAGTGTCCAGTATGTAGTGTCCAGTGTTCAGTGTTCAGTGTGCAGTGTCCAGTGTCCAGAGTGCAGTGCGCAGTGTCCAGTGCCCAGTGCGCAGCGCGCAGTGTGCAGTGTGCAGTATCCAGTGACCAGTGTGCAGTATCCAGTGACCAGTGTTCAGTGTGCAGTGTCCAGTGTCCAGTGTCCAGAGTGCAGTGCGCAGTGCGCAGTGTCCAGTGTGCAGTGCCCAGTGTGCAGTGTCCAATGTCCAGTGTCCACTGCGCACTGGACACTGGACACTGCGCACTGCGCACTGGACACTGCACACTGGACACTGCGCACTGGGCACTGGGCACTGGACACTGGGCACTGCACACTGGACACTGAGCACTGGACACTGCACACTGGACACTGCGCACTGCACACTGGACACTGCGCACTGGACACTGCGCACTGGGCACTGCACACTGCGCACTGGACACTGCTCACTGGACACTGCACACTGGACACTGCACACTGGACACTGGACACTGCACACTGGACACTGCGCACTGTGCACTGGACACTGCGCACTGCACACTGCACAATGCACACTGGACACTGCGCACTGCACACTGCACACTGGACACTGGACACTGGACACTGGACACTGGACACTGCGCACTGCACACTGCACACTGGACACTGGGCACTGCACACTGCACACTGGACACTGCACACTGGACACTGGACACTGGACACTGCGCACTGCACACTGCACACTGGACACTGGGAACTGCACACTGCACACTGGACACTGGACACTGCACACTGGACACTGCACACTGGACACTGGACACTGTGCACTGCACACATGACATTGCACACTGGACACTGCACACTGGACACTGCACACTGGACACTGCACACTGGACACGGCACACTGCGCATTGCACACTGCGCACTGGACACTGCGCACTGCGCACTGCACACTGGACACTGGACACTGCACACTTTACATTGCGCACTGCACACTTGACACTGGACACTGCACACTGGACACTGCACACTGCACACTGCACACTGGACACTGTGCACTGGACACTGCGCACTGCACACTGGACACTGGACACTGCACACTGCACACTGGACACTGCACACTGGGCACTGCACACTGCACACTGCGCACTGGACACTGCGCACTGCATACTGGACACTGGACACTGCGCACTGCGCACTGGACACTGCGCACTGCGCACTGCACACTGGACATTGCGCACTGGACACTGCGCACTGGACACTGGACACTGCACACTGCACACTGCACACTGGACACTGCGCACTGCACACTGGACAATGCACACTGGACACTGGACACTGCACACTGGACACTGCGCACTGCACACTGGACATTGCGCACTGCACACTGCACACTGCACACTGGACACTGGACACTGGACACTGCACACTGGACACTGCACACTGCACACTGCACACTGGACACTGGGCACTGCACACTGGACACTGTGCACTGGGCACTGCACACTGGACACTGCACACTGGACACTGCGCACTGCACACTGCACACTGCACACTGGCCACTGCACATTGCGCACTGTACACTGGACACTGGACACTGCACACAGGACACTGCACACTGGACACTGCACACTGGACACTGCACACTGGACACTGCACACTGGGCACTGGACACTGGGCACTGGACACTGCGCACTGCACACTGGACATTGCACACTAGACACTGCACACTGCGCACTGGACACAGCGCACTGCGCACTGGACACTGCGCACTGCACACTGGACACTGGACACTGCGCACTGGACACTGCACACTGCACACTGGACACTGGACACTGGACACTGGACACTGGACACTGCACACTGGACAATGGACACTGCACACTGCACACTGGAAACTGGACACTGCGCACTGCACACTAGACATTGCGCACTGCGCACTGGACATTGCACACTGCACACTGGACACTGGATAATGCACACTGGGCACTGAACACTGGACACTGCACACTGGACACTGCGCACTGCACACTGGGCATTGCGCACTGCACACTGCACACTGGACACTGCACACTGGACACTGCTCACTGGATACTGCACACTGCACACTGTGTGGACACTGCACACTGGACACTGGACACTGGACACT
This sequence comes from Sceloporus occidentalis, assembly GCA_023333645.1. NCBI lineage: Eukaryota > Metazoa > Chordata > Lepidosauria > Squamata > Phrynosomatidae > Sceloporus > Sceloporus occidentalis. Next base: position 315,391 of record JALMGF010000253.1, read on the forward strand.
GGACACTGCACACTGCACACTGGACACTGGACACTGGACACTGCACACTGGAAACTGCGCACTGCACACTGGACACTGGACACTGCACACTGCACACTGCACACTGGACACTGCACACTGCACACTGCCCACTGGACACTGCACACTGGACACTGCACACTGCACACTGGACACTGCACACTGGACACTGCACACTGGACACTGCACACTGCACACTGCACACTGCACACTGGACACTGGACACTGCACACTGCACACTGGACACTGCACACTGCACACTGGACACAGTGTCCAGTGTGCAGTGCGCAGTGTCCAGTGCGCAGTGTCCAGTGCTCAGTGTCCAGTGTCCAGTGTGCAGTGTCCAGTGTCCAGTGTCCAGTGTCCAGTGTGCAGTGCCCAGTGTCCAGTGCCCAGTGCGCAGTGTCCAGTGTCCAGTGCGCAGTGTCCAGTGCGCAGTGTCCAGTGTACAGTGCGCAGTGTCCAGTGTGCAGTGCGCAGTTTCTAGTGTGCAGTGTGCAGTGTCCAGTGTGCAGTGTCCAGTGCGCAGTGTCCAGTGTGCAGTGTCCAGTGCGCAGTGTCCAGTGTGCAGTGTCCAGTGTGCAGTGACCAGTGGCCAGTGCCCAGTGCCCAGTGCAGTGTCCAGTGTCCAGCACGCACTGTCCAGTGCGCAGTGCCCAGTGTCCAGTGTCCAGTATGTAGTGTCCAGTGTTCAGTGTTCAGTGTGCAGTGTCCAGTGTCCAGTGTCCAGAGTGCAGTGCGCAGTGTCCAGTGCCCAGTGCGCAGCGCGCAGTGTGCAGTGTGCAGTATCCAGTGACCAGTGTGCAGTATCCAGTGACCAGTGTTCAGTGTGCAGTGTCCAGTGTCCAGTGTCCAGAGTGCAGTGCGCAGTGCGCAGTGTCCAGTGTGCAGTGCCCAGTGTGCAGTGTCCAATGTCCAGTGTCCACTGCGCACTGGACACTGGACACTGCGCACTGCGCACTGGACACTGCACACTGGACACTGCGCACTGGGCACTGGGCACTGGACACTGGGCACTGCACACTGGACACTGAGCACTGGACACTGCACACTGGACACTGCGCACTGCACACTGGACACTGCGCACTGGACACTGCGCACTGGGCACTGCACACTGCGCACTGGACACTGCTCACTGGACACTGCACACTGGACACTGCACACTGGACACTGGACACTGCACACTGGACACTGCGCACTGTGCACTGGACACTGCGCACTGCACACTGCACAATGCACACTGGACACTGCGCACTGCACACTGCACACTGGACACTGGACACTGGACACTGGACACTGGACACTGCGCACTGCACACTGCACACTGGACACTGGGCACTGCACACTGCACACTGGACACTGCACACTGGACACTGGACACTGGACACTGCGCACTGCACACTGCACACTGGACACTGGGAACTGCACACTGCACACTGGACACTGGACACTGCACACTGGACACTGCACACTGGACACTGGACACTGTGCACTGCACACATGACATTGCACACTGGACACTGCACACTGGACACTGCACACTGGACACTGCACACTGGACACGGCACACTGCGCATTGCACACTGCGCACTGGACACTGCGCACTGCGCACTGCACACTGGACACTGGACACTGCACACTTGACACTGGACACTGCACACTGGACACTGCACACTGCACACTGCACACTGGACACTGTGCACTGGACACTGCGCACTGCACACTGGACACTGGACACTGCACACTGCACACTGGACACTGCACACTGGGCACTGCACACTGCACACTGCGCACTGGACACTGCGCACTGCATACTGGACACTGCACACTGGACACTGCGCACTGCGCACTGGGCACTGCACACTGCACACTGGACACTGGACACTGGACACTGCACACTGGGCACTGCACACTGGACACTGGACACTGGACACTGGGCACTGCACACTGGACACTGCGCACTGCACTCTGGACACTGGACACTGGACACTGCACACTGCACACTGGACACTTCACACTGGGCACTGCGCACTGGGCACTGGGCACTGCGCACTGGGCACTGGGCACTGCACACTGGACACTGCGCACTGTGCACTGCACTCTGGACACTGGACACTGGACACTGCACACTGAACACTGGTCACTGGATACTGCACACTGCACACTGGTCACTGGATACTGCACACTGCACACTGCGCGCTGCGCACTGGACACTGGGCACTGGGCACTGGGAACTGCACACTGGACACTGCGCACTGCACTCTGGACACTGGACACTGGACACTGCACAATGAACACTGGACACTACATACTGGACACTGGACACTGGACACTGCACACTGCACACTGGACACTGCGCACTGGACACTGCGCACTGCACACTGCACACTGGACACTGCACACTGGACACTGCACACTGGGCACTGCACACTGGGCACTGCACACTGGACACTGCACACTGGACACTGCACACTGGACACTGGACACTGCGCACTGCGCACTGGACACTGCGCACTGGACACTGCACACTGGACACTGCACACTGGACACTGGACACTGAGCACTGGACACTGCGCACTGCACACTGGACACTGCGCACTGGACACTGCGCACTGGGCACTGCGTACTGGGCACTGCACACTGCGCACTGGACACTGCTCACTGGACACTGCTCACTGGACACTGCGCACTGGACACTGGACACTGCACACTGCACACTGGACACTGGACACTGCGCACTGGACACTGCACAGTGGACACTGCACACTGCACACTGGACACTGCACACTGCACACTGGACACTGCACACTGCACACTGCACACTGGACACTGCACACTGGATACTGCACACTGCACACTGGACACTGGACACTGCGCACTGGACACTGGACACTGCGCACTGGGCACTGGACACTGGACACTGCACTTTGCACACTGCACACTTGACACTGCACACTGGTCACTGGACACTGCACACTGGGCACTGGACACTGCAGACTGCACACTGCGCACTGCGCACTGGACACTGCACACTGGACACTGCACACTGCACACTGGACACTTCACACTGCACACTGGACATTGGACACTGGCCACTGGACACTGCACACTGGACACTGGACACTGCGCACTGGACACTGCACACTGGCCACTGCACACTGGCCACTGGACACTGCACACTGGACACTGCACACTGCACACTGGACACTGCACACTGGACACTGCACACTGGACACTGCGCACTGGACACTGGACACTGGGCACTGGAAACTGGGCACTGGAAACTGGACACTGGACACTGCACACTGCACACTGGACACTGGACACTGCACACTGGACACTGCGCACTGGACACTGGACACTGCGCACTGGGCACTGGACACTGGGCACTGCACACTGGACACTGGACACTGGACACTGGACACTGCACACTGGACACTGGACACTGAGCACTGGACACTGCGCACTGGACACTTCGCACTGCACACTGGACACTGTGCACTGGACACTGCACACTGGACACTGGACACCAGAAACTGCGCACTGCACACTGGACACTGCACACTGTACACTGGACACTGCGCACTGGACACTGCGCACTGCACACTGCACACTGGACACTGCGCAGTGGACACTGGACACTGGACACTGGGCACTGGAAACTGGGCACTGGAAACTGGACACTGGACACTGCACACTGCACACTGGACACTGCGCACTGGACACTGGACACTGGACACTGCACACTGGACACTGGGCACTGCACACTGGACACTGCACACTGGACACTGCACACTGCACACTGCACACTGGACACTGCCCACTGGATACTGCACACTGCACACTGCACACTGCACACTGCGCACTGCACACTGGACACTGGATACTGCGCACTGGACACTGGACACTGGACACTGTACACTTTACACTGGACACTGGACACTTTACACTGGACACTGCACACTGGACACACACACTGGATACTGCGCACTGCACACTGGACACTGCACACTGGACACTGCACACTGGACACTGGACACTGGACACTGCACACTGGACACTGCGTCCGGTGTCTAATGTCCAGTGTCTAATGTCCAGTGTCTAATGCCCAGTGTCTAATGCCCAGTGCCTGGTGTCTAATGCCCAGTGCCCAGTGTCTAATGTCCGGTGTCTAATGCCCAGTGTCTAATGCCCGGTGTCTAATGCCCAGTGTCTAATGCCCAGTGCCCAGTGTCTAATGTCCGGTGTCTAATGCCCAGTGCCCAGTGTCTAATGTCCCGTGCCTAATGCCCAGTGTCTAATGCCCAGTGCCCAGTGTCTAATGCCCGGTGTCTAATGCCCAGTGCCTAATGTCCGGTGTCTAATGCCCAGTGCCCAGTGTCTAATGTCCGGTGTCTAATGCCCAGTGCCCAGTGTCTAATGTCCCGTGTCTAATGCCCAGTGTCTAATGCCCAGTGCCCAGTGTCTAATGTCCGGTGTCTAATGCCCAGTCTCTAATGCCCGGTGTCTAATGCCCGGTGTCTAATGCCCAGTGTCTAATGCCCAGTGTCTAATGCCCAGTGTCTAATGCCCAGTGCCCAGTGTCTAATGTCCGGTGTCTAATGCCCAGTGTCTAATGCCCAGTGCCCAGTGTCTAATGTCCGGTGTCTAATGCCCAGTGCCCAGTGTCTAATGCCCAGTGTCTAATGTCCGGTGTGTAATGCCCGGTGTCTAATGCCCGGTGTCTAATGCCCGGTGTCTAATGCCCAGTGCCTAATGTCCGGTGTCTAATGCCCAGTGCCCAGTGTCTAATGTCCGGTGTCTAATGCCCAGTGCCCAGTGTCTAATGTCCGGTGTCTAATGCCCAGTGCCCAGTGTCTAATGTCCGGTGTCTAATGTCCGGTGCCCAGTGTCTAATGCCCGGTGTCTAATGCCCAGTGTCTAATGTCCGGTGTCTAATGCCCAGTGCCCAGTGTCTAATGTCCGGTGTCTAATGCCCAGTGTCTAATGCCCGGTGTCTAATGCCCGGTGTCTAATGCCCAGTGTCTAATGCCCAGTGTCTAATGCCCAGTGCCCAGTGTCTAATGTCCGGTGTCTAATGCCCAGTGCCCAGTGTCTAATGTCCGGTGTCTAATGCCCAGTGCCCAGTGTCTAATGTCCGGTGTCTAATGCCCTGTGCCCAGTGTCTAATGTCCGGTGTTTAATGCCCAGTGTCTAATGCCCAGTGTCTAATGTCCGGTGTCTAATGCCCAGTGCCCAGTGTCTAATGTCCGGTGTCTAATGCCCAGTGTCTAATGCCCGGTGTCTAATGCCCAGTGTCTAATGCCCAGTGTCTAATGCCCAGTGCCCAGTGTCTAATGTCCGGTGTCTAATGCCCAGTGCCCAGTGTCTAATGTCCGGTGTCTAATGCCCAGTGCCCAGTGTCTAATGTCCAGTGTCTAATGCCCAGTGTCTAATGTCCGGTGTCTAATGCCCGGTGTCTAATGCCCGGTGTCTAATGCCCAGTGCCTAATGTCCGGTGTCTAATGCCCAGTGCCCAGTGTCTAATGTCCGGTGTCTAATGCCCAGTGCCCAGTGTCTAATGTCCGGTGTCTAATGTCCGGTGCCCAGTGTCTAATGCCCGGTGTCTAATGCCCAGTGTCTAATGTCCGGTGTCTAATGCCCAGTGCCCAGTGTCTAATGTCCGGTGTCTAATGTCCAGTGTCTAATGCCCGGTGTCTAATGCCCAGTGTCTAATGCCCAGTGTCTAATGCCCAGTGCCCAGTGTCTAATGTCCGGTGTCTAATGCCCAGTGCCCAGTGTCTAATGTCCGGTGTCTAATGCCCAGTGCCCAGTGTCTAATGTCCGGTGTCTAATGCCCTGTGCCCAGTGTCTAATGTCCGGTGTCTAATGCCCAGTGTCTAATGCCCAGTGTCTAATGTCCGGTGTCTAATGCCCAGTGCCCAGTGTCTAATGTCCGGTGTCTAATGCCCAGTGTCTAATGCCCGGTGTCTAATGCCCGGTGTCTAATGCCCAGTGTCTAATGTCCGGTGTCTAATGCCCAGTGCCCAGTGTCTAATGTCCAGTGTCTAATGCCCAGTGCCCAGTGTCTAATGTCCGGTGTCTAATGCCCAGTGCCCAGTGTCTAATGTCCAGTGTCTAATGCCCAGTGTCTAATGTCCAGTGTCTAATGCCCAGTGCCAGGTGTCTAATGCCCAGTACCCAGTGTCTAATGTCCAGTGTCTAATGCCCAGTGTCTAATGTCCAGTGTCTAATGCCCAGTGCCCAGTGTCTAATGTCCGGTGTCTATTGCCCAGTGTCTAATGCCCAGTGCCCAGTGTCTAATGTCCAGTGTCTAATGCCCATTGTCTAATGTCCAGTGTCTAATGCCCAGTGCCAAGTGTCTAATGTCCAGTGTCTAATGTCCAGTGTCTAATGTCCGGTGTCTAATGCCCAGTGCCCAGTGTCTAATGTCCAGTGTCTAATGTCCAGTGTCTAATGCCCAGTGTCTAATGCCCAGTGCCCGGTATCTAATGCCCAGTGCCCAGTGTCTAATGCCCAGTGTCTAATGTCCGGTGCCCAGTGTCTAATGCCCGGTGTCTAATGCCCAGTGTCTAATGCCCAGTGCCCAGTGTCTAATGTCCAGTGTCTAATGCCCAGTGTCTAATGTCCGGTGTCTAATGTCCGGTGCCCAGTGTCTAATGCCCGGTGTCTAATGCCCAGTGCCTAATGTCCGGTGTCTAATGCCCAGTGCCCAGTGTCTAATGTCCGGTGTCTAATGCCCAGTGTCTAATGTCCGGTGTCTAATGCCCAGTGCCCAGTGTCTAATGTCCAGTGTCTAATGCCCAGTGTCTAATGTCCGGTGTCTAATGTCCGGTGCCCAGTGTCTAATGCCCGGTGTCTAATGCCCAGTGCCTAATGTCCGGTGTCTAATGCCCAGTGCCCAGTGTCTAATGTCCGGTGTCTAATACCCAGTGCCTAGTGTCTAATGTCCGGTGTCTAATGCCCAGTCTCTAATGCCCGGTGTCTAATGCCCAGTGTCTAATGCCCAGTGTCTAATGCCCAGTGCCCAGTGTTTAATGTCCGGTGTCTAATGCCCAGTGTCTAATGCCCAGTGCCCAGTGTCTAATGTCCGGTGTCTAATGCCCAGTGCCCAGTGTCTAATGTCCGGTGTCTAATGCCCAGTGCCCAGTGTCTAATGTCCGGTGTCCAATGTCCGGTGCCCAGTGTCTAATGCCCGGTGTCTAATGCCCAGTGCCTAATGTCCGGTGTCTAATGCCCAGTGCCCAGTGTCTAATGTCCGGTGTCTAATGCCCAGTGCCCAGTGTCTAATGTCCGGTGTCTAATGCCCAGTGCCCAGTGTCTAATGTCCTGTGTCTAATGCCCAGTGCCCAGTGTCTAATGCCCAGTGTCTAATGCCCAGTGAACAGTGTCTAATGCCCAGTGTCTAGTGTCTAATGCCCAGTGCCTAGTGCCCAGTGTCTAATGCCTAATGCCCAGTGCCCAGTGTCTAATGCCCAGTGCCTAATGCCCAGTGTCTAATGCCCAGCGTCTAATGCCCAGTGCCTAGTGCCCAGTGTCTAGTGCCCAGCGTCTAGTGCCCAATTCCCAGCGTCTAGTGCCCAGTGCCAAGTGTCTAATGCCCAGTGCCCAGTGTCTAATGTCCAGTGTCTAATGCCCAGTGCCCAGTGTCTAATGTCCGGTGTCTAATGCCCAGTGCCCAGTGTCTAATGTCCGGTGTTTAATGTCCGGTGCCCAGTGTCTAATGCCCGGTGTCTAATGCCCAGTGTCTAATGTCCGGTGTCTAATGCCCAGTGCCCAGTGTCAAATGTCCGGTGTCTAATGTCCGGTGCCCAGTGTCTAATGTCCAGTGCCTAATGCGCAGTGTCTAATGTCCGGTGTCTAATGTCCGGTGCCCAGTGTCTAATGCCCGGTGTCTAATGCCCAGTGTCTAATGCCCGGTGTCTAATGCCCAGTGTCTAATGTCCGGTGTCTAATGCCCAGTGCCCAGTGTCTAATGTCCGGTGTCTAATGCCCAGTGTCTAATGCCCAGTGCCCAGTGTCTAATGTCCAGTGTCTAATGCCCAGTGCCCAGTGTCTAATGTCCGGTGTCTAATGCCCAGTGCCCAGTGTCTAATGTCCGGTGTCTAATGTCCGGTGCCCAGTGTCTAATGTCCAGTGTCTAATGCCCAGTGTCTAATGTCCGGTGTCTAATGTCCGGTGCCTATGTCTAATGCCCGGTGTCTAATGCCCAGTGCCCAGTGTCTAATGTCCGGTGCCCAGTGTCTAATGCCCGGTGTCTAATGCCCAGTGTCTAATGTCCAGTGCCCGGTGTCTAATGTCCAGTGTCTAATGCCCAGTGTCTAGACACTGGGCACTGGGCATTAGACACCGGGCACTGGGCATTAGACACTGGACATTAATGTCCAGTGTCTAATGCCCAGTGTCTAATGTCCAGTGTCAAATGCCCAGTGCCCGGTGTCTAATGTCCAGTGTCTAATGCCCAGTGTCTAGACACTGGGCACTGGGCATTAGACACCGGACATTAGACACTGGGCACTCTGCATTAGACACCGGACATTAGACACTGGGCACTGGGCATTAGACACCGGACATTAGACACTGGGCATTAGACACCGGGCATTAGACACCGGGCATTAGACACTGGGCATTAGACACCGGACATTAGACACTGGGCACTGGGCATTAGACACCGGACATTAGACACTGGGCACAGGGCATTAGACACCGGACATTAGACACTGGGCATTAGACACCGGACATTAGACACTGGGCACTGGGCATTAGACACCGGACATTAGACACTGGGCACTGGGCATTAGACACCGGACATTAGACACTGGGCACTGGGCATTAGACACCGGGCATTAGACACCGGGCATTAGACACTGGGCATTAGACACCGGACATTAGACACTGGGCACTGGGCATTAGACACCGGACATTAGACACTGGGCACTGGGCATTAGACACCGGGCATTAGACACTGGGCATTAGACACCGGACATTAGACACTGGGCACTGGGCATTAGACACCGGACGCAGTGTCCAGTGTGCAGTGTCCAGTGTCCAGTGTGCAGTGGCCATTAGACACTGGGCACAGGGAATTAGACACCGGACATTAGACACTGGGCATTAGACACCGGACATTAGACACTGGGCACTGGGCATTAGACACCGGACATTAGACACTGGGCACTGGGCATTAGACACCGGACATTAGACACTGGGCACTGGGCATTAGACACCGGGCATTAGACACCGGGCATTAGACACTTCACATTAGACACCGGACATTAGACACTGGGCACTGGGCATTAGACACCGGACATTAGACACTGGGCACTGGGCATTAGACACCGGGCATTAGACACTGGGCATTAGACACCGGACATTAGACACTGGGCACTGGGCATTAGACACCGGACGCAGTGTCCAGTGTGCAGTGTCCAGTGTCCAGTGTGCAGTGGCCAGTGTGCAGTGTCCAGTGTCCAGTGTCCAGTGTGCAGTGCGCAGTGTGCAGTGTGCAGTGTGCAGTGTCCAGTGCCCAGTGTGCAGTGTCCAGTGACCAGTGTGCAGTTTCCAGTGTGCAGTGTCCAGTGCCCAGTGTCCAGTGTGCAGTGTCCAGTGTCCAGTGTCCAGTGCGCAGTGTCCAGTGTGCAGTGTGCAGTGTCCAGTGTGCAGTGTCCAGTGTCCAGTGCGCAGTGTGCAGTGTCCAGTGCGCAGTGTCCAGTGTGCAGTGCGCAGTGTCCAGTGCGCAGTGTGCACTGTCCAGTGTGCAGTGCGCAATGTCCAGTGTGCAGTGCGCAGTGTCCAGTGTGCAATGTGCAGTGCGCAGTGTCCAGTGTGCAGTGTCCAGTGTCCAGTGTCCAGTGTGCAGTGTCCAGTGTCCAGTGTTCAGTGTCCAGTGTGCAGTGTGCAGTGCACAGTGTCCAGTGTCCAGTGTCCAGTGTCCAGTGAGCAGTGTCCAGTGTGCAGTGTCCAGTGTGCAGTGTGCAGTGCGCAGTGTCCAGTGTCCAGTGTGCAGTGCGCAGTGTCCAGTGTGCAGTGTGCAGTGTCCAGTGTCCAATGCGTAGTGTCCAGTGTCCAGTGTCCAGTGTGCAGTGTGCAGTGCGCAGTGCGCAGTGTGCAGTGTCCAGTGTGCAGTGTCCAGTGTGCAGTGCGCAGTGTCCAGTGTGCAGTGCACAGTGCGCAGTGTCCAGTGCGCAGTGTCCAGTGTCCAGTGTGCAGTGTCCAGTGTGCAGTGTCCAGTGTGCAGTGCGCAATGTAAAGTGTGCAGTGTCCAGTGTGCAGTGCGCAGTGTGTAGTGTCCAGTGTCCAGTGTGCAGTGTCCAGTGTCCAGTGTGCAGTGTCCAGTGTCCAGTGTGCAGTGTGCAGTGTCCAGTGCGCAGTGTGCAGTGTGCAGTGTGCAGTGTCCAGTGCCCAGTGTCCAGTGTGCAGTGTCCAGTGTCCAGTGTCCAGTGCCCAGTGCCCAGTGTCCAGTGTCCAGTGTCCAGTGCGCAGTGTCCAGTGTCCAGTGTCTAGTGTCTAGTGTCCAGTGTCCAGTGTGCAGTGTCCAGTGTGCAGTGTGCAGTGTGCAGTGTCCAGTGCGCAGTGTCCAGTGTGCAGTGTGCAGTGTCCAGTGTGCAGGGTCCAGTGTCCAGTGCGCAGTGCGCAGTGTCCAGTGTGCAGTGTGCAGTGTCCAGTGTGCAGTGTGCAGTGTCCAGTGTGCAGTGTCCAGTGTCAAGTGTGCAGTGCGCAATGTAAAGTGTGCAGTGTCCAGTGTGCAGTGCGCAGTGTGTAGTGTCCAGTGTGCAGTGTCCAGTGTCCAGTGTCCAGTGTGCAGTGTGCAGTGTGCAGTGTCCAGTGTCCAGTGTGCAGTGTGCAGTGTGCAGTGCGCAGTGTCCAGTGTCCAGTGTGCAGTGCGCAGTTTCCAGTGTGCAGTGTCCAGTGTGCAGTGTCCAGTGTCCAGTGTGCAGTGTCCAGTGTCCAGTGTCCAGTGTGCAGTGTCCAGTGTGCAGTGTGCAGTGTGCAGTGTGCAGTGCGCAATGTCCAGTGTGCAGTGTGCAGTGCGCAGTGTCCAGTGTGCAGTGTCCAGTGTCCAGTGTGCAGTGTCCAGTGTCCAGTGTGCAGTGCGCAATGTCCAGTTTGCAGTGCGCAGTGTGCAGTGTCCAGTGTCCAGTGTCCAGTGTGCAGTGTCCAGTGTCCAGTGTGCAGTGTCCAGTGACCAGTGTCCAGTGTGCAGTGCCCAGTGTCCAGTGTGCAGTGTCCAGTGTCAAGTGTCCAGTGCGCAGTGTGTAGTGTCCAGTGTCCAGTGTCCAGTGTGCAGTGTGCAGTGTCCAGTGCGCAGTGTGCAGTGTGCAGTGTGCAGTGTGCAGTGTCCAGTGTGCAGTGCCCAGTGTCCAGTGTCCAGTGTCCAGTGTGCAGTGTGCAGTGTCCAGTGTGCAGTGTCCAGTGTGCAGTGTCCAGTGTGCAATGTCCAGTTTGCAGTGCGCAGTGTCCAGTGTCCAGTGTCCAGTGTGCAGTGTCCAGTGTCCAGTGCGCAGTGTCCAGTGCGCAGTGTCCAGTGTCCAGTGTCCAGTGTGCAGTGCGCAGTGTCCAGTGTCCAGTGTGCAGTGTCCAGTGTCCAGTGTGCAGTGTGCAGTGTCCAGTGTGCAGTGTCCAGTGTGCAGTGTGCAGTGCCCAGTGTCCAGTGTGCAGTGTGCAGTGTCCAGTGTCCAGTGTGCAGTGTGCAGTGTCCAGTATCCAGTGTCCAGTGCGCAGTGTCCAGTGTGCAGTGTGCAGTGTCCAGTGTGCAGTGTCCAGTGTGCAGTGCGCAGTGTCCAGTGTGCAGTGTGCAGTGTCCAGTGTGTAGTGTGCAGTGTCCAGTGTGCAGTGTCCAGTGTGCAGTGCGCAATGTAAAGTGTGCAGTGTCCAGTGTCCAGTGTCCAGTGTGCAGTGTCCAGTGTCCAGTGTGCAGTGTGCAGTGTCCAGTGTCCAGTGTCCAGTGTCCAGTGTGCAGTGTGCAGTGTGCAGTGCGCAGTGTCCAGTGTCCAGTGTGCAGTGCGCAGTGTGCAGTGTCCAGTGTCCAGTGTGCAGTGTGCAGTGTCCAGTGTGCATTGTGCAGTGTCCAGTGTGCAGTGCCCAGTGGCCAGTGCCCAGTGCCCAGTGCAGTGTCCAGTGTCCAGCGCGCACTGTCCAGTGTGCAGTGCCCAGTGTGCAGTGCGCAGTGTCCAGTGTCCAGTGTGCAGTGTCCAGTGCCCAGTGTCCAGTGTGCAGTGCCCAGTGTCCAATGTCCAGTGTGCAGTGTGCAGTGTGCAGTGTCCAGTGTCCAGTGTGCAGTGTCCAGTGCGCAGTGTCCAGTGTGCAGTGTCCAGTGCGCAGTGTCCAGTGTGCAGTGTGCAGTGTCCAGTGTGCAGTGTCCAGTGTCCAGTGTGCAGTGCGCAATGTCCAGTGTGCAGTGCGCAGTGTCCAGTGTGCAGTGTCCAGTGTCCAGTGCACAGTGTCCAGTGTGCAGTGCGCAATGTCCAGTGTGCAGTGCGCAATGTCCAGTGTGCAGTGTCCAGTGTCCAGTGTCCAGTGTCCAGTGTCCAGTGTGCAGTGTGCAGTGTGCAGTGTGCAGTGTCCAGTATCCAGTGTCCAGTGTGCAGTGTCCAGTGTCCAGTGCGCAGTGTCCAGTGTCCAGTGCGCAGTGTCCAGTGCGCAGTGTCCAGTGTGCAGTGTCCAGTGTGCAGTGTCCAGTGTGCAGTGTCCAGTGTCCAATGCGCAATGTCCAGTGCGCAGTGTCCAGTGTGCAGTGTCCAGTGTGCAGTGTCCAGTGCGAAGTATCCAGTGTGCAGTGTCCAGTGTGCAGTGTGCAGTGTGCAGTGTCCAGTGCGCAGTGTCCAGTGAGCAGTGTGCAGTGTGCAGTGCCCAGTGTCCAGTGTGCAGTGCGCAGTGTCCAGTGTGCAGTGCCCAGTGTCCAGTGTGCAGTGTGCAGTGCCCAGTGTCCAGTGTGCAGTGTCCAGTGTGCAGTGTCCAGTGCGCAGTGTCCAGTGCGCAGTGCGCAGTGTGCAGTCTCCAGTGTGCAGTGCCCAGTGTCCAGTGTGCAGTGCGCAGTGTCCAGTGTGCAGTGCGCAGTGCCCAGTGTCCAGTGTCCAGTGTGCAGTGTCCAGTGTCCAGTGTGCAGTGTCCAGTGTGCAGTGCCCAGTGCCCAGTGTCCAGTGCGCAGTGTCCAGTGTGCAGTGTCCAGTGTCCAGTGTGCAGTGCCCAGTGTGCAGTGCGCATTGTCCAGTGTCCAGTGTGCAGTGTCCAGTGTGCAGTGTCCAGTGTGCAGTGTGCAGCGTCTAGTGTGCAGTGTCCAGTGTGCAGTGTCCAGTGCGCAGTGTCCAGTGTGCAGTGTCCCGTGTCCAGTGTGCAGTGTCCAGTGTCCAGTGTGCAGTGTCCAGTGCGCAGTGTCCAGTGTCCAGTGTGCAGTGCGCAGTGTCCAGTGTCCAGTGTGCAGTGTCCAGTGCCCAGTGTCCAGTGTGCAGTGCCCAGTGTCCAATGTCCAGTGTGCAGTGTGCAGTGTGCAGTGTGCAGTGTCCAGTGTCCAGTGTGCAGTGTGCAGTGTGCAGTGTCCAGTGTCCAGTGTGCAGTGTCCAGTGCGCAGTGTCCAGTGTGCAGTGTCCAGTGCGCAGTGTCCAGTGTGCAGTGTGCAGTGTCCAGTGTGCATTGTGCAGTGTCCAGTGTGCAGTGCCCAGTGGCCAGTGCCCAGTGCCCAGTGCAGTGTCCAGTGTCCAGCGCGCACTGTCCAGTGTGCAGTGCCCAGTGTGCAGTGCGCAGTGTCCAGTGTCCAGTGTGCAGTGTCCAGTGCCCAGTGTCCAGTGTGCAGTGCCCAGTGTCCAATGTCCAGTGTGCAGTGTGCAGTGTGCAGTGTCCAGTGTCCAGTGTGCAGTGTCCAGTGCGCAGTGTCCAGTGTGCAGTGTCCAGTGCGCAGTGTCCAGTGTGCAGTGTGCAGTGTCCAGTGTGCAGTGACCAGTGGCCAGTGCCCAGTGCCGTGTCCAGTGTCCAGCATGCACTGTCCAGTGCGCAGTGCCCAGTGTCCAGTGTCCAGTATGTAGTGTCCAGTGTTCAGTGTTCAGTGTGCAGTGTCCAGTGTCCAGTGTCCAGAGTGCAGTGCGCAGTGTCCAGTGCCCAGTGCGCAGCGCGCAGTGTGCAGTATCCAGTGACCAGTGTGCAGTATCCAGTGACCAGTGTTCAGTGTGCAGTGTCCAGTGTCCAGTGTCCAGAGTGCAGTGCGCAGTGCGCAGTGTCCAGTGTGCAGTGCCCAGTGCCCAGTGTGCAGTGTCCAATGTCCAGTGTCCACTGCGCACTGGACACTGGACACTGCGCACTGGACACTGCACACTGGACACTGCGCACTGGGCACTGGGCACTGGACACTGGGCACTGCACACTGGACACTGAGCACTGGACACTGCACACTGGACACTGCACACTGGACACTGGACACTGCACACTGGACACTGCGCACTGCGCACTGCACACTGCACAATGCACACTGGACACTGCGCACTGCACACTGCACACTGGACACTGGACACTGGACACTGGACACTGGACACTGGACACTGCGCACTGCACACTGCACACTGGACACTGGGCACTGCACACTGCACACTGGACACTGCACACTGGACACTGGACACTGGACACTGCGCACTGCACACTGCACACTGGACACTGGGCACTGCACACTGCACACTGGACACTGGACACTGCACACTGGACACTGTGCACTGCACACATGACATTGCACACTGGACACTGCACACTGGACACTGCACACTGGACACTGCACACTGGACACTGCACACTGGACACGGCACACTGCGCATTGCACACTGTGCACTGGACACTGCGCACTGCACACTGGACACTGGACACTGCACACTTTACATTGCGCACTGCACACTTGACACTGGACACTGCACACTGGACACTGCACACTGCACACTGCACACTGGACACTGTGCACTGAACACTGCGCACTGCACACTGGACACTGGACACTGCACACTGCACACTGGACACTGCACACTGGGCACTGCACACTGGGCACTGCACACTGCACACTGCGCACTGCGCACTGCACACTGGACATTGCGCACTGCACACTGCACACTGCACACTGGACACTGGACACTGCACACTGGACACTGCACACTGGACACTGCACACTGCACACTGCACACTGCACACTGGACACTGGGCACTGCACACTGGACACTGGACACTGCGCACTGGGCACTGCACACTGGACACTGCACACTGGACACTGCGCACTGCACACTGCACACTGGCCACTGCACATTGCGCACTGTACACTGGACACTGGACACTGGACACTGCACACTGGACACTGCACACTGGACACTGCACACTGGACACTGCACACTGGACACTGCACACTGGGCACTGGACACTGGGCACTGGACACTGCGCACTGCGCACTGCACACTGGACATTGCACACTAGACACTGCACACTGCGCACTGGACACAGCGCACTGCGCACTGGACACTGCGCACTGCACACTGGACACTGGACACTGCGCACTGGACACTGCACACTGCACACTGGACACTGGACACTGGACACTGGACACTGGACACTGCACACTGGACAATGGACACTGCACACTGCACACTGGACACTGCGCACTGCACACTAGACATTGCGCACTGCGCACTGGACATTGCGCACTGCACACTGCACACTGCACACTGCACACTGGACAATGCACACTGCACACTGGACACTGGATAATGCACACTGGGCACTGAACACTGGACACTGCACACTGGACACTGCGCACTGCACACTGGGCATTGCGCACTGCACACTGCACACTGGACACTGCACACTGGACACTGCTCACTGGATACTGCACACTGCACACCGGACACCACACACTGGGCACTGGACACTGCGCACTGCACACTGTGCACTGGACACTGCACACTGCACACTGCACACTGGACACTGGTCACTGGACACTGCACACTGGACACTGCGCACTGGGCACTGCACACTGCACACTGGACACTGCACACTGCACACTGGACATTGTGCACTGCACACTTGACACTGGACACTGCACACTGCACACTGGACACTGCACACTGGGCACTGCACACTGCACACTGCGCACTGGACACTGCGCACTGCATACTGGACACTGCACACTGGACACTGCGCACTGCGCACTGGACACTGCGCACTGCGCACTGCACACTGGACATTGCGCACTGGACACTGCGCACTGGACACTGGACACTGCACACTGCACACTGGACACTGCGCACTGCACACTGGACACTGCACACTGGACACTGGACACTGCACACTGGACACTGCGCACTGCACACTGGACATTGCGCACTGCACACTGGACACTGGACACTGCGCACTGCACACTGGACACTGCACACTGGACACTGCGCACTAGACACTGCACACTGGACACTGCGCACTGGACACTGCGCACTGCACACTTGACACTGGACACTGGACACTGCACACTGGACACTGCACACTGGACACTGCGCACTGGACACTGGACACTGGACACTGCGCACTGGACACTGGACACTGCACACTGCACACTGGACACTGCACACTGGACACTGCGCACTGCACACTGGACACTGCGCACTGGACACTGAACACTGGACACTGGACACTGCACACTGCACACTGGACACTGGACACTGGACACTACACACTGCGCACTGCACACTGGACACTGCACACTGGACACTGGACATTGCGCACTGCACACTTGACACTGGAGACTGCACACTGCACACTGCACACTGGACACTGCACACTGCACACTGCACACTGGACACTGTACACTGCACACTGCACACTACACACTGCACACTGCACACTGCACACTGGACACTGCACACTGGACACTGCACACTGCACACTGGACACTGCACACTGGACATTGCGCACTGGACACTGCACACTGGACACCGCACACTGCACACTGCACACTGGACACTGGACACTGCACACTGCACACTGGACACTGCACACTGCACACTGGACACTGGACACTGCACACTGCACACTGGACACTGCACACTGCACACTGCACACTGGACACTGCACACTGCACACTGGACACTGCACACTGGACACGGCACACTGCGCATTGCACACTGTGCACTGGACACTGCGCACTGCACACTGGACACTGGACACTGCACACTTTACATTGCGCACTGCACACTTGACACTGGACACTGCACACTGGACACTGCACACTGCACACTGCACACTGGACACTGTGCACTGAACACTGCGCACTGCACACTGGACACTGGACACTGCACACTGCACACTGGACACTGAGCACTGGACACTGCACACTGGACACTGCACACTGGACACTGGACACTGCACACTGGACACTGCGCACTGCGCACTGCACACTGCACAATGCACACTGGACACTGCGCACTGCACACTGCACACTGGACACTGGACACTGGACACTGGACACTGGACACTGGACACTGCGCACTGCACACTGCACACTGGACACTGGGCACTGCACACTGCACACTGGACACTGCACACTGGACACTGGACACTGGACACTGCGCACTGCACACTGCACACTGGACACTGGGCACTGCACACTGCACACTGGACACTGGACACTGCACACTGGACACTGTGCACTGCACACATGACATTGCACACTGGACACTGCACACTGGACACTGCACACTGGACACTGCACACTGGACACTGCACACTGGACACGGCACACTGCGCATTGCACACTGTGCACTGGACACTGCGCACTGCACACTGGACACTGGACACTGCACACTTTACATTGCGCACTGCACACTTGACACTGGACAC
Organism: Sceloporus occidentalis; assembly: GCA_023333645.1. Lineage (NCBI taxonomy): Eukaryota > Metazoa > Chordata > Lepidosauria > Squamata > Phrynosomatidae > Sceloporus > Sceloporus occidentalis. The sequence goes on from JALMGF010000253.1 coordinate 333,256, forward strand.
TGCACACTGGACACTGCACACTGCACACTGCACACTGGACACTGTGCACTGAACACTGCGCACTGCACACTGGACACTGGACACTGCACACTGCACACTGGACACTGCACACTGGGCACTGCACACTGGGCACTGCACACTGCACACTGCGCACTGCGCACTGCACACTGGACATTGCGCACTGCACACTGCACACTGCACACTGGACACTGGACACTGCACACTGGACACTGCACACTGGACACTGCACACTGCACACTGCACACTGCACACTGGACACTGGGCACTGCACACTGGACACTGGACACTGCGCACTGGGCACTGCACACTGGACACTGCACACTGGACACTGCGCACTGCACACTGCACACTGGCCACTGCACATTGCGCACTGTACACTGGACACTGGACACTGGACACTGCACACTGGACACTGCACACTGGACACTGCACACTGGACACTGCACACTGGACACTGCACACTGGGCACTGGACACTGGGCACTGGACACTGCGCACTGCGCACTGCACACTGGACATTGCACACTAGACACTGCACACTGCGCACTGGACACAGCGCACTGCGCACTGGACACTGCGCACTGCACACTGGACACTGGACACTGCGCACTGGACACTGCACACTGCACACTGGACACTGGACACTGGACACTGGACACTGGACACTGCACACTGGACAATGGACACTGCACACTGCACACTGGACACTGCGCACTGCACACTAGACATTGCGCACTGCGCACTGGACATTGCGCACTGCACACTGCACACTGCACACTGCACACTGGACAATGCACACTGCACACTGGACACTGGATAATGCACACTGGGCACTGAACACTGGACACTGCACACTGGACACTGCGCACTGCACACTGGGCATTGCGCACTGCACACTGCACACTGGACACTGCACACTGGACACTGCTCACTGGATACTGCACACTGCACACCGGACACCACACACTGGGCACTGGACACTGCGCACTGCACACTGTGCACTGGACACTGCACACTGCACACTGCACACTGGACACTGGTCACTGGACACTGCACACTGGACACTGCGCACTGGGCACTGCACACTGCACACTGGACACTGCACACTGCACACTGGACATTGTGCACTGCACACTTGACACTGGACACTGCACACTGCACACTGGACACTGCACACTGGGCACTGCACACTGCACACTGCGCACTGGACACTGCGCACTGCATACTGGACACTGCACACTGGACACTGCGCACTGCGCACTGGACACTGCGCACTGCGCACTGCACACTGGACATTGCGCACTGGACACTGCGCACTGGACACTGGACACTGCACACTGCACACTGGACACTGCGCACTGCACACTGGACACTGCACACTGGACACTGGACACTGCACACTGGACACTGCGCACTGCACACTGGACATTGCGCACTGCACACTGGACACTGGACACTGCGCACTGCACACTGGACACTGCACACTGGACACTGCGCACTGGACACTGCACACTGGACACTGCGCACTGGACACTGCGCACTGCACACTTGACACTGGACACTGGACACTGCACACTGGACACTGCACACTGGACACTGCGCACTGGACACTGGACACTGGACACTGCGCACTGGACACTGGACACTGCACACTGCACACTGGACACTGCACACTGGACACTGCGCACTGCACACTGGACACTGCGCACTGGACACTGAACACTGGACACTGGACACTGCACACTGCACACTGGACACTGGACACTGGACACTACACACTGCGCACTGCACACTGGACACTGCACACTGGACACTGGACATTGCGCACTGCACACTTGACACTGGAGACTGCACACTGCACACTGCACACTGGACACTGCACACTGCACACTGCACACTGGACACTGTACACTGCACACTGCACACTACACACTGCACACTGCACACTGCACACTGGACACTGCACACTGGACACTGCACACTGCACACTGGACACTGCACACTGGACATTGCGCACTGGACACTGCACACTGGACACCGCACACTGCACACTGCACACTGGACACTGGACACTGCACACTGCACACTGGACACTGCACACTGCACACTGGACACTGGACACTGCACACTGCACACTGGACACTGCACACTGCACACTGCACACTGGACACTGCACACTGCACACTGCACACTGGGCACTGCACACTGCACACTACACACTGGGCACTGCACACTGGACACTGCACACTGGAAACTGCACACTGGACATTGCGCACTGGACACTGCACACTGCACACTGGACACTGGACACTGCACACTGCACACTGGACACTGGACACTGCACACTGCACACTGGACACTGGGCACTGCGCACTGGACACTGCGCACTGGACACTGGACACTGGACACTGGGCACTGCACACTGGACACTGCACACTGGACACTGCACACTGGACACTGGACACTGCACACTGCGCACTGCAAACTGGACATTGCGCACTGCACACTGCACACTGGACACTGGACACTGCACACTGGACACTGGACACTGCACACTGCGCACTGCACACTGCACACTGGACATTGCGCACTGCACACTGCACAGTGGACACTGCACACTGGACACTGGACACTGGACACTGGACACTGCACACTGCACACTGGACACTGGACACTGCACACTGGAAACTGCGCACTGCACACTGGACACTGGACACTGCACACTGCACACTGGACACTGGACACTGCACACTGCACACTGGACACTGGACACTGGACACTGCACACTGGACACTGGACACTACACACTGCGCACTGCACACTGGACACTGCACACTTTACATTGCGCACTGCACACTGGACACTGCACACTGGACACTGCACACTAGACACTGGACACTGCACACTGGACACTGCACACTGCGCACTGGACACTGGACACTGCGCACTGCACACTGGACACTGCGCACTGGACACTGGACACTGCACACTGCACACTGCACACTGGACACTGCACACTGGACACTGGACACTGGACACTGGACACTGCGCACTGGACACTGGACACTGGACACTGGACACTGGACACTGCGCACTGGACACTGCGCACTGGACACTGGACACTGCACACTGGACACTGCACACTGGACACTGGACACTGGACACTGGGCACTGCACACTGGACACTGCACACTGCACACTGCACACTGCACACTGGACACTGGACACTGCACACTGGACACTGGACAGTACACACTGCGCACTGGACACTGGACACTTGACACTGGACACTGCACACTGGACACTGGGCACTGCACACTGGACACTGGACACTGGACACTGCACACTGGACACTGGACACTGGACACTGCACACTGGACACTGGACACTGGACACTGCACACTGCGCACTGCAAACTGGACATTGCGCACTGCACACTGGACACTGGACACTGCACACTGGACACTGGACACTGCACACTGGACACTGCGCACTGCACACTGGACATTGCGCACTGCACACTGCACACTGGACACTGCACACTGGACACTGCACACTGGACACTGGACACTGGACACTGCACACTGCACACTGGACACTGGACACTGCACACTGGAAACTGCGCACTGCACACTGGACACTGGACACTGCGCACTGCACACTGCACACTGGACACTGGACACTGGACACTGCACACTGCACACTGGACACTGGACACTGGACACTGCACACTGGACACTGGACACTCCACACTGTGCACTGCACACTGGACACTGCACACTTTACATTGTGCACTGCACACTTGACACTGCACACTGCACACTGGACACTGCACACTGGACACTGCACACTGCGCACTGGACACTGGACACTGCACACTGGACACTGCACACTGCACACTGGACACTGCGCACTGGACACTGGACACTGCACACTGCACACTGCACACTGGACACTGCACACTGGACACTGGACACTGCGCACTGGACACTGGACACTGGACACTGCACACTGCACACTGGACACTGGACACTGGATACTGCACACTGGACACTGCACACTGGACACTGGGCACTGCACACTGCGCACTGCGCACTGGACACTGCACACTGGACACTGGACACTGCACACTGGACACTGGACACTACACACTGCGCACTGCACACTGGACACTGGGCACTGCACACTGGACACTGGACACTGGACACTGCGCACTGGGCACTGCGCACTGCACACTGGACACTGCGCACTGCACACTGGACACTGCGCACTGGACACTGGTCACTGGATACTGCACACTGCACACTGGACACTGCACACTGCACACTGGACACTGCGCACTGCACACATGACATTGCACACTGGACACTGCACACTGGACACTGCACACTGCACACTGGACACTGCACACTGCGCATTGCACACTGCGCACTGGACACTGGACACTGCGCACTGGACACTGCACACTGCACACTGCACACTGGACACTGGACACTGCACACTGCACACTGGACACTGGACACTGGACACTGCACACTGCACACTGGACACTGGACACTGGACACTGCACACTGGACACTGCGCACTGCGCACTGGACACTGCGCACTGCGCACTGCACACTGCACAATGCACACTGGACACTGCACACTGCACACTGCACACTGGACACTGGACACTGGACACTGCACACTGGACACTGGACACTGCGCACTGCACACTGCACACTGGACACTGGGCACTGCACACTGCACACTGGACACTGGACACTGCACACTGGACACTGCACACTGGACACTGTGCACTGCACACATGACATTGCACACTGGACACTGCACACTGGACACTGCACACTGGACACTGCACACTGGACACGGCACACTGCGCATTGCACACTGCGCACTGAAAACTGCGCACTGCACACTGGACACTGGACACTGCACACTTTACATTGCGCACTGCACACTTGACACTGGACACTGCACACTGGACACTGCACACTGCACACTGGACACTGTGCACTGCGCACTGCGCACTGGACACTGGACACTGCACACTGCGCACTGGACACTGCGCACTGCGCACTGCACACTGGACACTGCACACTGGACACTGGACACTGCACACTGGACACTGCGCACTGCACACTGGACATTGCGCACTGCACACTGGACACTGCGCACTGCACACTGGACACTGCGCACTGCACACTGGACACTGCACACTGGACACTGCACACTGGACACTGCACACTGGACACTGCACACTGCACACTGCACACTGGACACTGGGCACTGCACACTGCACACTGGACACTGGACACTGCGCACTGGGCACTGCGCACTGGACACTGGGCACTGCGCACTGGACACTGGACACTGCGCACTGGACAGTTGACACTGGACACTGGGCACTGGACTCTGCACACTGGACACTGCACACTGCACACTGGACACTGGACAATGCGCACTGCACACTGGGCACTGCACACTGGACACTGGACACTGCACACTGGACACTGCGCACTGGACACTGGGCACTGGGCACTGCACACTGGACACTGCACACTGCACACTGGGCACTGCGCACTGCACACTGGACACTGCGCACTGCACACTGGACACTGGGCACTGCACACTGGAGACTGCACACTGCGCACTGCACACTGCGCACTGGACACTGCGCACTGGACACTGCGCACTGGACACTGCACACTGGACACTGCACACTGGACACTGCACACTGAACACTGGGCACTGCACACTGGACACTGCGCACTGCACACTGGACACTGGGCACTGGACACTGCACACTGCGCACTGCGCACTGGACACTGCGCACTGGACACTGCGCACTGGACACTGCACACTGCACACTGGACACTGCACACTGGATACTTCGCACTGGACACTGCACACTGGACACTGCACACTGGACACTGCGCACTGGACATTGCGCATTGGACACTGGACACTGCACACTGGACACTGCACACTGGACACTGCACACTGGACACTGCGCACTGGGCACTGGACACTGGGCACTGGACACTGCACACTGCACACTGGATACTGCACACTGCACACTGGACACTGGATACTGGACACTGCGCACTGGACACTGCACACTGGACACACACACTGGACACTGCGCACTGCACAATGGACACTGCGCACTGCACATTGGGCACTGCACATTGGACACTGCGCACTGCACACTGCACACTGGACACTGCACACTGGACACTGCACACTGCACACTGCACACTGGACACTGGGCACTGCACACTGCACACTGGACACTGGACACTGCGCACTGGGCACTGCGCACTGGACACTGGGCACTGCGCACTGGACACTGGACACTGCGCACTGGACAGTTGACACTGGACACTGGGCACTGGACTCTGCACACTGGACACTGCACACTGCACACTGGACACTGGACAATGCGCACTGCACACTGGGCACTGCACACTGGACACTGGACACTGCACACTGGACACTGCGCACTGGACACTGGGCACTGGGCACTGCACACTGGACACTGCACACTGCACACTGGGCACTGCGCACTGCACACTGGACACTGCGCACTGCACACTGGACACTGGGCACTGCACACTGGAGACTGCACACTGCGCACTGCACACTGCGCACTGGACACTGCGCACTGGACACTGCGCACTGGACACTGCACACTGGACACTGCACACTGGACACTGCACACTGAACACTGGGCACTGCACACTGGACACTGCGCACTGCACACTGGACACTGGGCACTGGACACTGCACACTGCGCACTGCGCACTGGACACTGCGCACTGGACACTGCGCACTGGACACTGCACACTGCACACTGGACACTGCACACTGGATACTTCGCACTGGACACTGCACACTGGACACTGCACACTGGACACTGCGCACTGGACATTGCGCATTGGACACTGGACACTGCACACTGGACACTGCACACTGGACACTGCACACTGGACACTGCGCACTGGGCACTGGACACTGGGCACTGGACACTGCACACTGCACACTGGATACTGCACACTGCACACTGGACACTGGATACTGGACACTGCGCACTGGACACTGCACACTGGACACACACACTGGACACTGCGCACTGCACAATGGACACTGCGCACTGCACATTGGGCACTGCACATTGGACACTGCGCACTGCACACTGCACACTGGACACTGGACACTGGACACTGCACACAGGACACTGTACACTGGACACTGGACACTGCGCACTGGACACTGCACACTGCACACTGGACACTGCGCACTGGACACTGCACACTGAACACTGCACACTGCACACTGCACACTGGACACTGCACACTGCACACTGCACACTGCACACTGGACACTGCACACTGGACACTGCACACTGGACACTGGACATTGGACACTGCACACTGGGCACTGGGCACTGCACACTGGACACTGGACACTGGACACTGGGCACTGCACAGTGGACACTGGACACTGCACACTGGGCACTGTGCACTGGACACTGCGCACTGCACTCTGGACACTGCACACTGCACACTGCACACTGGACACTTCACACTGGGCACTCGACACTGGGCACTGCGCACTGGGCACTGCACACTGGACACTGCGCACTGCGCACTGCACTCTGGACACTGGACACTGCACACTGAACACTGGTCACTGGATACTGCACACTGCACACTGCGCACTGCACACTGGACACTGCACACTGCACACTGGACACTGCACACTGCACACTGGGCACTGCACACTGCACACTGCACACTGCGCACTGGACACTGCACACTGCACACTGGACACTGCACACTGCACACTGCACACTGGACACTGCACACTGCACACTGGACACTGGACACTGGACACTGCGCACTGGACACTGCGCACTGCGCACTGCACACTGGACACTGCGCACTGCACACTGGACACTGCACACTGGACACTGCACACTGCGCACTGCGCACTGCACACTGCACACTGGACACTGGACCCTGGACACTGGACACTACGCATTGGACACTGGACACTGCACACTGCACACTGGACACTGCGCACTGCACACTGGACACTGGACACTGCGCACTGCACACTGCACACTGGACACTGCACACTAGACACTGCTCACTGGACACTGGACACTGGACACTGGACACTGTGCACTGCACACTGCACACTGCACACTGGACACTGAACACTGGACACTGGACACTGCACACTGGACACTGGACACTGCGCACTGGACACTGCGCACTGCACATTGCGCACTGCACACTGGACACTGCGCACTGCACACTGGACATTGCGCACTGCACACTGGACAGTGCACACTGCGCACTGGACACTGCGCACTGCACACTGGACACTGCGCACTGGACACTGGACACTGCACACTGGACACTGCACACTGCACACTGGACACTGCGCACTGGACACTGGACACTGGACACTGCACACTGGACACTGGGCACTGGACACTGCACACTGGAAACTGCACACTGGGCACTGGACACTGCACACTGCACACTGCACACTGCGCACTGCGCACTGCACACTGGACACTGGACACTGGACACTGGACACTGCACACTGGCCACTGCACACTGGACACTGGACACTGGACACTGCACACTGGACACTGCGTCCGGTGTCTAATGCCCAGTGCCCAGTGTCTAATGTCCGGTGTCTAATGCCCAGTGTCTAATGCCCGGTGTCTAATGCCCAGTGCCCAGTGTCTAATGTCCGGTGTCTAATGCCCAGTGCCCAGTGTCTAATGTCCGGTGTCTAATGCCCAGTGTCTAATGCCCGGTGTCTAATGCCCGGTGTCTAATGCCCAGTGCCCAGTGTCTAATGTCCGGTGTCTAATGCCCAGTGCCCAGTGTCTAATGTCCGGTGTCTAATGCCCAGTGTCTAATGCCCGGTGTCTAATGCCCGGTGTCTAATGCCCAGTGCCCAGTGTCTAATGTCCAGTGTCTAATGCCCAGTGTCTAATGTCCGGTGTCTAATGTCCGGTGCCCAGTGTCTAATGCCCGGTGTCTAATGCCCAGTGCCTAATGTCCGGTGTCTAATGCCCAGTGCCCAGTGTCTAATGTCCGGTGTCTAATGCCCAGTGTCTAATGCCCGGTGTCTAATGCCCAGTGCCCAGTGTCTAATGTCCAGTGTCTAATGCCCAGTGTCTAATGTCCGGTGTCTAATGTCCGGTGCCCAGTGTCTAATGCCCGGTGTCTAATGCCCAGTGCCTAATGTCCGGTGTCTAATGCCCAGTGCCCAGTGTCTAATGTCCGGTGTCTAATACCCAGTGCCTAGTGTCTAATGTCCGGTGTCTAATGCCCAGTCTCTAATGCCCGGTGTCTAATGCCCAGTGTCTAATGCCCAGTGTCTAATGCCCAGTGCCCAGTGTTTAATGTCCGGTGTCTAATGCCCAGTGTCTAATGCCCAGTGCCCAGTGTCTAATGTCCGGTGTCTAATGCCCAGTGCCCAGTGTCTAATGTCCGGTGTCTAATGCCCAGTGCCCAGTGTCTAATGTCCGGTGTCCAATGTCCGGTGCCCAGTGTCTAATGCCCGGTGTCTAATGCCCAGTGCCTAATGTCCGGTGTCTAATGCCCAGTGCCCAGTGTCTAATGTCCGGTGTCTAATGCCCAGTGCCCAGTGTCTAATGTCCGGTGTCTAATGCCCAGTGCCCAGTGTCTAATGTCCTGTGTCTAATGCCCAGTGCCCAGTGTCTAATGCCCAGTGTCTAATGCCCAGTGAACAGTGTCTAATGCCCAGTGTCTAGTGTCTAATGCCCAGTGCCTAGTGCCCAGTGTCTAATGCCTAATGCCCAGTGCCCAGTGTCTAATGCCCAGTGCCCAGTGTCTAATGCCCAGTGTCTAATGCCCAGCGTCTAATGCCCAGTGCCTAGTGCCCAGTGTCTAGTGCCCAGCGTCTAGTGCCCAATTCCCAGCGTCTAGTGCCCAGTGCCAAGTGTCTAATGCCCAGTGCCCAGTGTCTAATGTCCAGTGTCTAATGCCCAGTGCCCAGTGTCTAATGTCCGGTGTCTAATGCCCAGTGCCCAGTGTCTAATGTCCGGTGTTTAATGTCCGGTGCCCAGTGTCTAATGCCCGGTGTCTAATGCCCAGTGTCTAATGTCCGGTGTCTAATGCCCAGTGCCCAGTGTCAAATGTCCGGTGTCTAATGTCCGGTGCCCAGTGTCTAATGTCCAGTGCCTAATGCGCAGTGTCTAATGTCCGGTGTCTAATGCCCGGTGCCCAGTGTCTAATGCCCGGTGTCTAATGCCCAGTGTCTAATGCCCGGTGTCTAATGCCCAGTGTCTAATGTCCGGTGTCTAATGCCCAGTGCCCAGTGTCTAATGTCCGGTGTCTAATGCCCAGTGTCTAATGCCCAGTGCCCAGTGTCTAATGTCCAGTGTCTAATGCCCAGTGCCCAGTGTCTAATGTCCGGTGTCTAATGCCCAGTGCCCAGTGTCTAATGTCCGGTGTCTAATGTCCGGTGCCCAGTGTCTAATGTCCAGTGTCTAATGCCCAGTGTCTAATGTCCGGTGTCTAATGTCCGGTGCCTATGTCTAATGCCCGGTGTCTAATGCCCAGTGCCCAGTGTCTAATGTCCGGTGCCCAGTGTCTAATGCCCGGTGTCTAATGCCCAGTGTCTAATGTCCAGTGCCCGGTGTCTAATGTCCAGTGTCTAATGCCCAGTGTCTAGACACTGGGCACTGGGCATTAGACACCGGGCACTGGGCATTAGACACTGGACATTAATGTCCAGTGTCTAATGCCCAGTGTCTAATGTCCAGTGTCTAATGCCCAGTGCCCGGTGTCTAATGTCCAGTGTCTAATGCCCAGTGTCTAGACACTGGGCACTGGGCATTAGACACCGGACATTAGACACTGGGCACTCTGCATTAGACACCGGACATTAGACACTGGGCACTGGGCATTAGACACCGGACATTAGACACTGGGCATTAGACACCGGGCATTAGACACCGGGCATTAGACACTGGGCATTAGACACCGGACATTAGACACTGAGCACTGGGCATTAGACACCGGACATTAGACACTGGGCACAGGGCATTAGACACCGGACATTAGACACTGGGCATTAGACACCGGACATTAGACACTGGGCACTGGGCATTAGACACCGGACATTAGACACTGGGCACTGGGCATTAGACACCGGACATTAGACACTGGGCACTGGGCATTAGACACCGGGCATTAGACACCGGGCATTAGACACTGGGCATTAGACACCGGACATTAGACACTGGGCACTGGGCATTAGACACCGGACATTAGACACTGGGCACTGGGCATTAGACACCGGGCATTAGACACTGGGCATTAGACACCGGACATTAGACACTGGGCACTGGGCATTAGACACCGGACGCAGTGTCCAGTGTGCAGTGTCCAGTGTCCAGTGTCCAGTGTGCAGTGGCCATTAGACACTGGGCACAGGGAATTAGACACCGGACATTAGACACTGGGCATTAGACACCGGACATTAGACACTGGGCACTGGGCATTAGACACCGGACATTAGACACTGGGCACTGGGCATTAGACACCGGACATTAGACACTGGGCACTGGGCATTAGACACCGGGCATTAGACACCGGACATTAGACACTGGGCACTGGGCATTAGACACCGGACATTAGACACTGGGCACTGGGCATTAGACACCGGGCATTAGACACTGGGCATTAGACACCGGACATTAGACACTGGGCACTGGGCATTAGACACCGGACGCAGTGTCCAGTGTGCAGTGTCCAGTGTCCAGTGTGCAGTGGCCAGTGTGCAGTGTCCAGTGTCCAGTGTCCAGTGTGCAGTGCGCAGTGCGCAGTGCGCAGTGTGCAGTGTGCAGTGTGCAGTGTCCAGTGCCCAGTGTGCAGTGTCCAGTGACCAGTGTGCAGTTTCCAGTGTGCAGTGTCCAGTGCCCAGTGTCCAGTGTGCAGTGTCCAGTGTCCAGTGTCCAGTGCGCAGTGTCCAGTGTGCAGTGTGCAGTGTCCAGTGTGCAGTGTCCAGTGTCCAGTGCGCAGTGTGCAGTGTCCAGTGCGCAGTGTCCAGTGTGCAGTGCGCAGTGTCCAGTGCGCAGTGTGCACTGTCCAGTGTGCAGTGCGCAATGTCCAGTGTGCAGTGCGCAGTGTCCAGTGTGCAGTGCGCAATGTGCAGTGCGCAGTGTCCAGTGTGCAGTGTCCAGTGTCCAGTGTCCAGTGTCCAGTGTCCAGTGTGCAGTGTGCAGTGCGCAGTGCGCAGTGTGCAGTGTCCAGTGTGCAGTGTCCAGTGTGCAGTGCGCAGTGTCCAGTGTGCAGTGCACAGTGCGCAGTGTCCAGTGCGCAGTGTCCAGTGTCCAGTGTGCAGTGTCCAGTGTGCAGTGTCCAGTGTGCAGTGCGCAATGTAAAGTGTGCAGTGTCCAGTGTGCAGTGCGCAGTGTGTAGTGTCCAGTGTCCAGTGTGCAGTGTCCAGTGTCCAGTGTGCAGTGTGCAGTGTCCAGTGCGCAGTGTGCAGTGTGCAGTGTCCAGTGCCCAGTGTCCAGTGTGCAGTGTCCAGTGTCCAGTGTCCAGTGCCCAGTGCCCAGTGTCCAGTGTCCAGTGCGCAGTGTCCAGTGTCCAGTGTCTAGTGTCCAGTGTCCAGTGTGCAGTGTCCAGTGTGCAGTGTGCAGTGTGCAGTGTCCAGTGCGCAGTGTCCAGTGTGCAGTGTGCAGTGTCCAGTGTGCAGTGTGCAGTGTCCAGTGTCCAGTGCGCAGTGCGCAGTGTCCAGTGTGCAGTGTCCAGTGTCCAGTGTGCAGTGTCCAGTGTGCAGTGTCCAGTGTCAAGTGTGCAGTGCGCAATGTAAAGTGTGCAGTGTCCAGTGTGCAGTGCGCAGTGTGTAGTGTCCAGTGTGCAGTGTCCAGTGTCCAGTGTCCAGTGTGCAGTGTGCAGTGTCCAGTGTCCAGTGTGCAGTGTGCAGTGCGCAGTGTCCAGTGTCCAGTGTGCAGTGCGCAGTTTCCAGTGTGCAGTGTCCAGTGTGCAGTGTGCAGTGTCCAGTGTCCAGTGTGCAGTGTCCAGTGTCCAGTGTCCAGTGTGCAGTGTCCAGTGTGCAGTGTGCAGTGTGCAGTGTGCAGTGCGCAATGTCCAGTGTGCAGTGTGCAGTGCGCAGTGTCCAGTGTGCAGTGTCCAGTGTCCAGTGTGCAGTGTCCAGTGTCCAGTGTGCAGTGCGCAATGTCCAGTTTGCAGTGCGCAGTGTGCAGTGTCCAGTGTCCAGTGTCCAGTGTGCAGTGTCCAGTGTCCAGTGTGCAGTGTCCAGTGACCAGTGTCCAGTGTGCAGTGCCCAGTGTCCAGTGTGCAGTGTCCAGTGTCAAGTGTCCAGTGCGCAGTGTGTAGTGTCCAGTGTCCAGTGTCCAGTGTGCAGTGTGCAGTGTCCAGTGCGCAGTGTGCAGTGTGCAGTGTGCAGTGTGCAGTGTGCAGTGTGCAGTGTCCAGTGTGCAGTGCCCAGTGTCCAGTGTCCAGTGTGCAGTGTGCAGTGTCCAGTGTGCAGTGTCCAGTGTGCAGTGTCCAGTGTGCAATGTCCAGTTTGCAGTGCGCAGTGTCCAGTGTGCAGTGTCCAGTGTCCAGTGTCCAGTGTGCAGTGTCCAGTGTCCAGTGCGCAGTGTCCAGTGCGCAGTGTCCAGTGTCCAGTGTGCAGTGCGCAGTGTCCAGTGTCCAGTGTGCAGTGTCCAGTGTGCAGTGTGCAGTGTCCAGTGTGCAGTGTCCAGTGCGCAGTGTGCAGTGCCCAGTGTCCAGTGTGCAGTGTGCATTGTCCAGTGTCCAGTGTGCAGTGTGCAGTGTCCAGTATCCAGTGTCCAGTGCGCAGTGTCCAGTGTGCAGTGTGCAGTGTCCAGTGTGCAGTGTCCAGTGTGCAGTGCGCAGTGTCCAGTGTGCAGTGTGCAGTGTCCAGTGTGTAGTGTGCAGTGTCCAGTGTGCAGTGTCCAGTGTGCAGTGCGCAATGTAAAGTGTGCAGTGTCCAGTGTCCAGTGTCCAGTGTGCAGTGTCCAGTGTCCAGTGTGCAGTGTGCAGTGTCCAGTGTCCAGTGTCCAGTGTGCAGTGTGCAGTGTGCAGTGCGCAGTGTCCAGTGTCCAGTGTGCAGTGCGCAGTGTGCAGTGTCCAGTGTGCAGTGTCCAGTGTGCAGTGTCCAGTGTGCAATGTCATGTGTGTAGTGTCCAGTGTCCAGTGTCCAGTGTGCAGTGCGCAGTGTCCAGTGTGCAGTGTCCAGTGTCCAGTGCACAGTGTCCAGTGTGCAGTGCGCAATGTCCAGTGTGCAGTGCGCAATGTCCAGTGTGCAGTGTCCAGTGTCCAGTGTCCAGTGTCCAGTGTCCAGTGTGCAGTGTCCAGTATCCAGTGTCCAGTGTGCAGTGTCCAGTGTCCAGTGCGCAGTGTCCAGTGTCCAGTGCGCAGTGTCCAGTGCGCAGTGTCCAGTGCGCAGTGTCCAGTGTCCAGTGCGCAGTGTGCAGTGTCCAGTATCCAGTGTCCAGTGTGCAGTGTCCAGTGTCCAGTGCGCAGTGTCCAGTGTCCAGTGCGCAGTGTCCAGTGCGCAGTGTCCAGTGTCCAGTGTCCAGTGTGCAGTGCGCAATGACCAGTGTGCAGTGTCCAGTGTGCAGTGCGCAGTGTGTAGTATCCAGTGTCCAGTGTGCAGTGTGCAGTGTCCAGTGTCCAGTGTGCAGTGTCCAGTTTCCAGTGTGCAGTGTCCAGTGTCCAGTGCGCAGTGTCCAGTGTGCAGTGCGCAGTGCGCAGTGTCCAGTGTCCAGTGTCCAGTGTCCAGTGTGCAGTGTGCAGTGTCCAGTGTGCAGTGTGCAGTGTCCAGTGTCAAGTGTACAGTGCGCAATGTCCAGTGTGCAGTGCGCAGTGTCCAGTGTCCAGTGTGCAGTGCGCAGTGTGCAGTGTCCAGTGTCCAGTGTGCAGTGCGCAGTGTCCAGTGTGTAGTGTCCAGTGCGCAGTGTGCAGTGTCCAGTGTGCAGTGTCCAGTGTCCAGTGTGCAGTGTCCAGTGTGCAGTGTCTAGTGTCCAGTGTCCAGTGCGCTGTGTGCAGTGTGCAGTGCGCAGTGCCCAGTGTCCAGTGTCCAGTGTGCAGTGTCCAGTGCCCAGTGTCCAGTGTCCAGTGTGCAGTGTGCAGTGTGCAGTGTGCAGTGTCCAGTGTGCAGTGTCCAGTGTGCAGTGCGCAGTGTGCAGTGTCCAGTGTGCAGTGTCCAGTGCGCAGTGCGCAGTGTCCAGTGCGCAGTGTGCAGTGTGCAGTGTCCAGTGCGCAGTGTGCAGTGCGCAGTGTCCAGTGCCCAGTGCGCAGTGTCCAGTGTGCAGTGTGCAGTGTGCAGTATCCAGTGTGCAGTGTCCAGTGTGCAGTGTCCAGTGTGCAGTGTGCAGTGCGCAATGCCCAGTGTGCAGTGCACAGTGTCCAGTGTGCAGTGTCCAGTGCCCAGTGTGCAGTGTCCAGTGTCCAGTGTGCAGTGTGCAGTGTCCAGTGTCCAGTGTCCAGTGTGCAGTGTGCAGTGTCCAGTGTGCAGTGTGCAGTGTGCAGTGTCCAGTGTGCAGTGTGCAGTGTCCAGTGTGCAGTGTCCAGTGCCCAGTGTCCAGTGCCCAGTGTCCAGTGCGCAGTGTCCAGTGTGCAGTGTGCAGTGTGCAGTGTCCAGTGTGCAGTGTCCAGTGTCCAGTGCGCAGTGTCCAGTGTCCAGTGCGCAGTGTCCAGTGTGCAGTGTCCAGTGCGAAGTATCCAGTGTGCAGTGTCCAGTGTCCACTGTGCAGTGCCCAGTGTCCAGTGTGCAGTGTCCAGTGTCCAGTGTGCAGTGCCCAGTGCCCAGTGTGCAGTGTCCAGTGTGCAGTGTCCAGTGTGCAGTGTGCAGTGTGCAGTGTGCAGTGTCCAGTGTGCAGTGTTCAGTGTGCAGTGTCCAGTGCGCAGTGTCCAGTGTCCAGTGTGCAGTGTGCAGTGTCCAGTGCGCAGTGTCCAGTGTCCAGTGTACAGTGTCCTGTGTGCAGTGTGCAGTGTCCAGTGTCCAGTGTCCAGTGTGCAGTGTGCAGTGCGCAGTGTCCAATGTGCAGTGCGCAGTGTCCATTGTGCAGTGCGCAGTGTCCAGTGTGTGTGTCCAGTGTGCAGTGTCCAGTGCGCAGTGTCCAGTGTCCAGTGTCCAGTGTCCAGTGTGCAGTGTGCAGTGTGCAGTATCCAGTGTGCAGTGTGCAGTGTCCAGTGCCCAGTGCCCAGTGTCCAGTGCCCAGTGCGCAGTGTCCAGTGTGCAGTGTCCAGTGTGCAGTGTCCAGTGTGCAGTGTCCAGTGTCCAATGCGCAATGTCCAGTGCGCAGTGTCCAGTGTGCAGTGTCCAGTGTGCAGTGTCCAGTGCGAAGTATCCAGTGTGCAGTGTCCAGTGTGCAGTGTCCAGTGTGCAGTGTCCAGTGCGAAGTATCCAGTGTGCAGTGTCCAGTGTGCAGTGTGCAGTGTGCAGTGTCCAGTGCGCAGTGTCCAGTGAGCAGTGTGCAGTGTGCAGTGCCCAGTGTCCAGTGTGCAGTGCGCA
This sequence comes from Sceloporus occidentalis, assembly GCA_023333645.1. Classification (NCBI taxonomy): domain Eukaryota; kingdom Metazoa; phylum Chordata; class Lepidosauria; order Squamata; family Phrynosomatidae; genus Sceloporus; species Sceloporus occidentalis. The sequence goes on from JALMGF010000253.1 coordinate 349,830, forward strand.
GTGTCCAGTGTGCAGTTGTGACAGGGCCAGGCTAGCTGGCTCATGTGTCATATGAAGTTTAGCCGGGTCACGGAGCACTTTTGTGTCCGGTTCTGTATACTGTGACCCGGTAATATATTATATTGTGTTTATTGTGTAACCGGCCCAGAGACTGATGTGGATTCAGCCCCAGCCTTCAAAGAGACGATCCTATAATCTGGCTGGGGCTCTTAATCAGCCAACACAGCCCTGTCTGCCCAGACGGCACCCGCACTACAGGGGGGATAACACAGGTGGGGGAACCCATTGTATTCTGTAATCCCCTCACCTGATACATCCCCTGTATACTGATGGGATTTGTGATGGGATGTGGCTGATGGGATTGGGGGTTGGGTTCGGTACACATTGCATTGAGATTGTATATAAGTTCTGTGTGTTTGTAATAAAGAGTTCTTCTTGGTTTACTACGAATGGTGGTCTGGATGATCCGTGGATAGCTGAGTGCTATCCGTATGAGGGACTGACTGGTGATTCCTCAGCCCTCAAACAGGGGGACCCAGCCTTGGGTACGGTGACCCTGTAACATTGGTTGGCAGCGGTGGGAAGAATCCCACGACTTGGGTGAAATCCAAACCACCAACTGGGATTGCAGACAAGAGACACCAAGAGAGCTCCTGGAGGTTTGTAGCAAAGGAAAGGCTACTCTGATTGCAGACTGCAGAGAGATGGACCGGCACCAGGATGCCCCAGAGGAGAGCCTCGGACTGAGTGCTCTACAAAAGAACATTCTATGGCACTTATCCCTGTACCCAGGAGGGGCTACATCGGAGCAAGTGACGGCGGTGATTAAAATGTGTCACCAGGAACTGAGCCAGAGTGGGTCTGTATCTCCCAGACTAGGGGAACAGACCCCCAAAATATCATACCAGGATATCCAACCCTTCCGAGAACCAGAGTATGAGACAGACCGGGTTACAGCCGAGGTGTGTGAGCTGGAACACCAGCAATGGCAGTTAGAGTCTGCGCCTGCAGACTGGAGGGATGATTTCTCCCATCCCCACTTTGAAACGTACTGGGCACAGTACTGGACAATGTGGGATCTACGAGTTCCACTCCTGGGGGAGAACCCGTTGCCGGAGTGGGAAGACGAATTGAGGGGTCTCATATATGCAGAGCTCGACCTCCAGAGCCGCTACCAGGGATTCTCCCAGCAGTTAGCAGGTGAAGACCACAGCGACCCTCTGATGCTGTATAGCCCCGTCGACCCAGGACTGATATATGATGCCTTCCAATTTGACTCGTCCTTCGGAAGCCCCTGCCAGTACCGCAGGGATACAATCTGGGACAACCGTGCAGAAGTCCTGGTTTATGCTATTCCCCCCGAGCTGGAGGCTGTTATGGATTGCCTGGTCCAAGAGGAATGGCAGCTCGAGAGGGACTATAAAGAATTGCTGCGGAGAGTGGAGCTTCAGGAGTTACAAGGAGACTGGGAGCATGGTACTACAACTTGCGGGAGTGGGACCGAGGTCCTCTTCACCTACTCCGCGGCCCCTGCCCTGGCGAGAAGAACCGAGGTCCTCGCCAGCAAGAAGAAGCGGAGGAGGAAGCCAAAAGCTCCGACCCAAGTCCCCACCAACAACCCTGGCTGCTCTACCCCGGCAGAAGAGATGACTGTCCCCACCGCCCGAGTAAGTGGCACAACCCCTGTTCTGCCCAGCAGGGTTTGAGAATCTTTACAGTTCACCTTTTTGCCACCTTAGACTTCTTTAGTAAATTATAGCTCCATCTAGCGGTGTTAAGTTGTATTACACCTTGTTTTCTAATTAAAGAATAATGCATTGTGGGTGATTGCAAGGCATTCTGGGAGGGAGGAGCCTCCATTTTACAGTCTTCAGTCACCAGGACTCATCATCAGAGCTGTCTCTGTATGTCTCCTTCCAAAACTCCACCATCTGTGTAATAGCATATCTGGTGAGACATTTACTTCTGTTTCAGGGACATTATAGTATTCAGAGCTGTTCAGTTATTTGTATTATTACTCAGGAAAGTTAACTGTTAGACTGTTAGCTAGTCATGTCATTCTATGTATAGGCAGTCATTTTGCCATGTACTTAACTGTTATGTAATGTCATTATACATGCATTTCATGTGCCTTGTACTTATACATGTTATTTGTATCCTTATAGTTTTATCACATCACATCACATGTACGTGCTCACGCTTATGCACTACAATCCTGTTTTGCCATATATACTTAACAACCTGTTCACCAATAAACAAGTTAAACTACAAAGAACAGTCCTCTTATTTGGAAGACAGGAATGGTTTATACTGAATGTCAGACTGCACACTGTGTGAACGTGTAAGAAGACAGAACAGTAAAACAGATCGCTAGTCACCAGCGATAGTGGATCTGACTGTACGGAGCCGCCATCAGCAACGCAGTCCTATGTACAAGATTGCAGCGGCGGCCATACAGTCACAAGAAGCGAGAGTGCAGCCCCCAGCAAGCGTGACACGATCCAAACCACGTTGAAGTCCGTTCCTAGTCCTACCTAGACTGAGTCTGCACAGAGACATTAAGCAGCCAGCAAACAGGCACACCATGTCCACTAGCAAGGCATCAACATACGGGACAAGGTCACGAGCAAGCCGCTCTAGCAAGTCATCAATAAAAGAAATGGCTGCTCTCGCCCGTGCAGAAGCTGAGGCTGCAAAAGTAAGGTCTTCCTTTGCTGCACAAGAGATGCAACTAAAGAAACAGACAGCGTGTCTGCAGGCGTCACTGGAAAAACTCGCAGCGGAGAAAGAAGCGGCAGCCGCAATAGCCAAAGCAGAGTTCCTAGAAGCCACGGAGTTCGCTGAATCTGAGAAACACAGCCAAGTACTCGGGCCAGACCTAGATCAACAAGATCCAGCACAGCGCGTCTCAGAATATGTCCATCAGCATCCCAAGACAGATGACAACTATGATCCAGTACATCAACCAGCTTTTACAGAGTGCCAAAGATCCTACCTTGAACCACAGTACCTCGAGCAGGACGATATGCGACAAAGCGATGCTGACCACAACTACCACCCTAAAGAACAAAAGCTACATCCTTCGCTTCGACTTCAAGGGACACCCTTCGCGTCAGAACGGTATTATACAGACTTCCCTAAGCCAGAAATCTCTAAAAGGTATGGTGATACACCACACACTCAGCATAACAACAGCACACCAGGTAGTATTGACGCTAACCAGGCTGCCATGGACTTTGCTAAGTTCTTTGCTAAACGGGAGCTGGTTACCAAGGGACTTGTAAAGTTCACAGATCGCCCCGAGAACTACAGGGCATGGCGAGCCTCCTTCCAGAACGCCATAAGGGACTTAGATCTTTCCTGTAGTGAGGAGTTAGATCTCTTGGTAAAATGGCTTGGAAATGAGTCTGCTGAACACGCCAGAAGAATCAGAGACATTAACATAAACTATCCAAGCAAAGGCCTAAACATGGTGTGGGAAAGACTTGATGAGTGTTATGGGTCAATAGAAGCTATAGAAAATGCTTTATATAAGAGAGTCGATAATTTTCCCAGAATAGTGGGTAAGGGTTACCAAAAGCTCAGGGAACTCAGTGACTTACTAATAGAGGTACAGGTTGCTCAAGCAGAAGGAGATCTGCCAGGGCTAGCATTCCTGGACACCGCCCGAGGTGTTAATCCGATTGTTCTAAAACTCCCTTATAACCTACAGGAGAAATGGATCACGCATGGTTCTCATTATAAACAGGTTCATAATGTACCATTTCCCCCCTTCAGGGTGTTTGTAGACTTTGTTGCTCAACAAGCAAGGATCAGAAATGATCCCAGTTTTGACTTTACATTGTCATGTCCCACTACCCCTAATTAAGTAACCTTCTCTGTGAGTTCTGCTTGGCTTTTGCAGTTGCATTTAGCTTGGACACACAAGCGAATCCTGAGCTGGGGCGAATCTCCTAAGTGACATCTCTAAGTGAGGAGTTACAAGCAAAGAAGGAGAGTATATTCATTACTATTGCAAGGGGGAGCACTGTGTTTGTTTGTGTTGTGTTCAGTGTAAAGTTGTGTTGAAAAAAGCAAAAAAAAAAAGGGTAAGGGCTATTTCAGGTGTGTTGCTAATTAAGTAACCTTCTCTGTGAGTTCTGCTTGGCTTTTGCAGTTGCATTTAGCTTGGACACACAAGCGAATCCTGAGCTGGGGCGAATCTCCTAAGTGACATCTCTAAGTGAGGAGTTACAAACAAAGAAGGAGTTAAAAAGCAAAAAGGAGTTAAAAAGCAAGAAGGAGGGTAAAGTATAAATCCTTGTGATTGCATATAATATATTTATATATATTTTGCGCCTTACTGTCTGTTTTTGCCAGTTATTGGAGCTATCCCCATTGCCAAGATGTCCTCCATGTTTGACAATGCGGTCAGGTGTACATCTTGCTCAATGTATGCAATCCTTGAGCAGCGCTTCGAGGGTGCATATTGCTGTGCGAGATGTGTGCGGGTTGCTCATTTGGAAGCACAAATCCTGAGTCTAGAGGAGCAACTGGCAACACTGAGATCTATTGACAACTTGGAGAGGAGTCTGCTGCTCACTGAGCAAGCTCTCTCGCAGGTAGAGGTGGGGGAGGATAGTGGGATGGAGGTACAGGACAGTCAGGCAGCTAGCTGGGTTACAGTTAGAAGGCGGGGTAGGGGGAAAAGCGCCAGGGAGGCTAGTCCTGATCTAGCACACCCCAACAAGTTTGCCCGGTTGGCAGATGAGGGGGATGTTAGTTCAGAGTTAGCAGTACTGCAGCAAGTCACTGCCTCTGACCACCAGAGGGGTGTCTGCTCCAGTAAGGAGGGAAGGAGGAGCGCAGGGCAGGCCAGACAGGTGCTGGTAGTGGGGGACTCAATTATTAGGGGGACAGACAGGGCGATCTGTCACAAAGACCGGGATCGCCGAACAGTGTGTTGTCTGCCTGGCGCTCGAGTTCGGCACATCGCGGATCGGGTTGACAGATTACTGGGAGGGGCTGGAGAAGACCCAGCAGTCATGGTGCACATTGGCACCAATGACAAAGTGAGAGGGAGGCGGAGTGTCCTTAAAAATGATTTCAGGGACTTAGGTAGCAAGCTTAAGGCAAGGACCTCCAAGGTAGTATTTTCTGAAATATTACCTGTACCACGTGCCACACCAGAGAGGCAGCGGGAGATTAGGGAGCTAAACAAGTGGCTCAGAAGCTGGTGTAGGAAGGAGGGGTTTGGGTTCATGGAGAACTGGGCCGACTTCTCTGTCGGATACAGGCTCTACGGTAGGGACGGGCTGCACCTCAATGGGGAGGGTGCAGCTGTGCTTGGGGAGAAGATGGTCAGAAGGGTGGAGGAGTGTTTAAACTAGGGAAAGGGGGGGAGGGAAACTACAATATAGAAGGGGAAGATAGTGTAGATAGAGAGCTGGGGCTTATAAATGTACCTGGGGGTGGAGCAGAGGGAGGGGTTAGAATAGTTAATAGGGATAGGCTTCATAGGGAAAAAAACCATACACCTCTAAATTGTATGCTTACTAATGCCAGAAGTCTGACCAATAAAACTGACGAACTGGAGTTAATAATGTCTGAAGAAAATTATGACATAGTGGGTATAACAGAGACATGGTTGGATGATAGCTATGACTGGGCGGTTAACATACAGGGGTATAGTCTATTCAGGAAGGATCGGAAAAAACGAAAAGGGGGAGGAGTTTGCCTTTATGTAAAGTCCAGCCTAAAGGCCACACTGCGGGAGAATATATGTGAGGGAAATGATAATGTGGAGTCATTATGGGTAGAAATATATGGAAAGAAAAATAATAAAATACTGATCGGGGTTTGCTATAAGCCACCAAATATAATGGAAGCAGCAGAAGATCAATTATTAAAGCAAATAAACAAGGCAGCTAATCACAATGAGGTGGTTATTATGGGGGACTTTAACTATCCCGACATAAACTGGGAAACCGAGACCTGTGAATCTCATAAAGGAAACCGGTTTCTGACTATAAGTAAGGATAATTATCTGTCCCAAATGGTACAGGACCCGACCAGAGGGGGCGCCCTACTGGACTTAATATTAACCAACAGACCTGACAGAGTAACTAATGTGCAGGTCAGGGGACATCTAGGAAATAGTGATCACAATATGATGCATTATAACTTGTCCTTCAATAAGGGAACTCTTAGAGGAGCCACAAGAACTATGCACTTTAGGAGGGCAAAGTTTGATCAACTAAGAGAAGCCCTTAACACTGTAAATTGGGAAAATGTCCTCAAAAACAAGAGTACAGACGCTCAATGGGAGATTTTTAAGAATATCTTAAATTCTCACTGTGAAAGGTACATACCGTATGGGAATAAAAGAGTCAGGAACAAGAGAAAACCAATGTGGATAAATAAAAATGTAAAGGGGGCAATAAATGGCAAAAAAAAGGCATTTAAGCTACTAAAACAGGAAGGCAGTGAGGAAGCACTAAAAAGCTATCGGGAAAAAAATAAAATATGTAAAAATCAGATAAAAGCAGCAAAATTGGAGACAGAAAGACTCATTGCCAAAGAGAGTAAAACAAACCCCAAAATGTTCTTTAACTATATAAATAGTAAAAAGGTTAACAATGAAAGCGTTGGCCCCTTAAAAAGTAATGAGGGAGAAGTTATAGACGGGGATCAGGAAAAAGCTAATCTATTAAATATATTCTTCTCTGCTGTATTCACAGAGGAAAATGAAATGCCAGGTAATATACAGCAGGATGAGATAAATGCCCCAGTACATGTCGCCTGTCTAACCCAGGAAGAAGTGCAGTGCCGCCTAAAAAAAATCAAAATAGACAAATCACCAGGTCCAGATGGCATTCACCCCCGCGTTCTAAGGGAGTTAAGTAATGTAATAGACAGACCCCTATTTCTAATATTCAAGGACTCTATAGTGACAGGGTCTGTTCCCCAGGACTGGCGCATAGCAAATGTTGTGCCAATATTCAAAAAGGGGACAAAAAGTGACCCGGGGAATTATAGGCCTGTTAGTTTAACTTCTGTTGTGTGTAAACTGTTTGAGGGTTTCCTAAGAGATGCTATTTTGGAGTATCTCAATGAAAATAAGTGTATGACTCCATATCAGCATGGGTTTACAAGGGATCGGTCCTGTCAAACTAACCTGATCAGCTTTTATGAGGAGGTGAGCTCAAGACTGGATCGGGGTGAATCGCTGGATGTCGTATATCTTGATTTTTCCAAAGCATTTGATACGGTGCCACATAAAAGGCTCGTACATAAAATGAGAATGCTTGGGCTGGGGGAGAATGTGTGTATGTGGGTAAGTAACTGGCTCAGTGATAGGAAACAGAGGGTGGTTATTAATGGTACATACTCTGAGTGGGTGACTGTTTCTAGTGGGGTACCACAGGGGTCAGTTTTGGGTCCTATTCTTTTTAATATATTTATTAATGACCTTGTAGAGGGATTGCATAGTAAAGTATCAATCTTTGCAGACGATACTAAGCTCTGTAACGTGGTTAACACAATAGAGGACAGCGCACGATTACAAATGGATCTGCATAGGTTGGAGGCTTGGGCTGGGATGTGGCAGATGAGGTTCAACACAGATAAATGTAAGGTTATGCACATGGGGAAGAAAAATCCAGGCTGGGAATATGTATTAAATGGGAAAACACTGGGGACGACTGACATGGAAAAGGACTTAGGAGTTTTAGTTAACAGTAAATTTACCTGTAGCGACCAGTGTCAGGCAGCTGCTGCTAAGGCAAATAAAATCATGGGGTGCATCAAAAGGGGCATAGATGCCCACGACAAGGAAATAATTCTACCCCTGTACAAGTCACTAGTCAGACCACACATGGAATACTGTGTACAGTACTGGGCACCAGTGTACAAGAAAGATATAGTGGAGCTGGAGAGGGTTCAAAGACGGGCAACCAGAGTAATAAGGGGAATGGGAGGACTACAGTACCCAGAAAGATTATCAGAATTGGGGTTATTTAGTTTGGAAAAAAGACGGCTTAGGGGGGACTTAATAACTATGTATAAATATATAAGGGGACAGTACAGAGATCACTCCCAGGACCTATTTATACCCAGGACTGTATCTATAACAAGGGGACATCCTCTACGGCTGGAGGAAAGAAGGTTTCTACACCAGCACAGACGGGGGTTCTTTACAGTAAGAGCGGTGAGATTATGGAACTCTCTGCCAGAGGAAGTGGTGATGGTAAACTCAATAAAAGAGTTCAAAAGGAGCCTGGACGTGTTTCTTGAAAGCAATAATATTACAAGTTATGGATATTAGATTAATAGGGACAGAACGTTGATCCAGGGATTTATTCTGATTGCCATATTTGGAGTCGGGAAGGAATTTTCCCCCTGGTATGGGGCAATTGGCATCTGCTTCATAAGGGTTTTTTGCCTTCCTCTGGATCAACACAGTAGGGACACAATATGTATATAGGTTGAACTTGATGGACTTTGGTCTTTTTTCAACCTTATGAACTATGTTACTATGTTACTATGTTACCCCTGGTGTCAAACCTCATAAAACACCAGTGGCAGTCCACAAAACTAATGTTGCCTCCACAGGTTCTCCTTACAGGTCATTTAAATCTTCTCAAGGGAACAAACTCGAAGATCTTACCAGACAATGCCCCCTGCACAAGAAACCACATTCTCTACTAAAATGCAGAGCCTTCAGAGAGAAGTCCTTAGAGGACCGCAAAGAATTCCTCAAAGAAAACAACATCTGCTTCAGATGCTGCAGTACAACATCGCACTACGCCAGGAACTGTAAGGTCAGTGTGACATGCACAGAATGCGGTAGCACAGAACACAACACGGCTTTACACCCTGGACCACCCTCTCAAACATCATCCCAAGGAGAGGGGCATGACAGAAAGCAGATAGACACTGACATAGACACCCCAGCAGTCACTTCTCAGTGTACAGAGATCTGTAAAGGACTTGCAGGAGGGAAGTCCTGCTCAAAAATCTGCCTTGTCAGAGTTTATCCGGTCGGTCACCGAGATACGGCGATCAAGGTATATGCAATCTTAGATGATCAAAGCAATAGGTCTTTAGCTAAATCCACCTTCTTCGACACCTTCAACATCGTTGGGCCCGGTTCTCCCTACTCCTTAAAGACATGTGCAGGTACCGTTGAGACGGCGGGGAGGAAAGCAACTGGGTACAGGGTAGAGTCCATAGATGGTCATACCTGCTTGTCCCTGCCAACCATACTGGAGTGCAATCACATTCCTGACAACCGGTCTGAGATACCTACACCAGAGGTGGCAGCATACCACCCCCACCTGAGGCGTATAGCTCACTTGATACCGGAACTGGACCCAGAAGCCCCAATAGTCTTACTCCTTGGAAGAGACATATTACGAGTTCACAAGGCTAGAGGACAGATTAACGGCCCCCAAAATGCTCCATATGCCCAGAGACTTGACCTAGGTTGGGTCATCATAGGAGACGTCTGTCTAGGAGGAGCGCACAAGCCGACCTCAGTCAACAGTATGCTCACCAACACACTTGAAAATGGACGTCCTTCTCTATTCCAGCCATGTCAGAGTAGGTTCCTGATAAAAGATTTGCCACACAGCGCTCCCGTGCCTTGTCCTTTCGTGGATCCCTCCTGTGAAGACCACGCCTGCGATGGTGAGCAAGATCACTTAGGGTGCACAGTCTTCCACAGGACAAGAGAAGACAACAGGGTCGCAATGTCCATAGAAGACAGGCTGTTCTTGGATATCATGGATCGAGGAATAGTAAAAGACAAGTCGAAAAGCTGGGTCGCACCTTTACCGTTTAAACCTGAGAGACGACGCTTACCTAACAACAAAGAACTTGTCTACAGTCGATTTATCTCCCTCAAACGCAAACTTCAGAGGACACCAGAGATGAAAGAACATTTCTTTACCTTCATGGAAAGAATATTCCAGAACAACCACGCAGAGATTGCACCCACGCTCCAAGACTCAGAAGAGTGTTGGTACTTACCCATATTCGGCGTGTATCATCCTAAGAAACCAGGACAGATAAGAGTAGTATTCGACTCAAGTGCCAAATGCGAAGGCGTCTCGCTAAACGACGTCTTACTGTCTGGTCCAGACCTCAATAACAGACTTCAGGAGGTACTTTTACGCTTCCGCAGAGATTCCGTAGCATTTATGGCCGACATACAACAGATGTTCCACTGCTTCCTTGTCAAGGAAGAACACAGAAACTGCTTGAGGTTCTTCTGGCACCGCGACAACGACCCCAATGAGGACATTGTAGAATATCGAATGAGAGTGCACATTTTCGGAAACAGTCCTTCCCCTGCAGTTGCTATCTACGGTCTCAGACATTCAGCTCGAGAGGGTGAAGCAAAGTATGGGACGGATGTCAGGTCCTTTGTGGAAAAAGATTTCTATGTCGACGACTGCTTGAAATCTACACCCACGAACGAGACCGCAATCAGTCTCCTGAAAAGAGCTCAAGAAATGCTCGCTCTATCTAATTTGAGGTTGCACAAAATCGCCTCCAACAGTCTAGAGTTAATGGAGGCCTTCTCACCCCAAGACCACTCAAGTGATCTAAAAGACTTGGATCTTAGCACAGACTCCCTTCCGATGCAGCGAAGCCTCGGTTTGCTCTGGGATTTAAAGGCAGACACGTTCACCTTCCAAATCAGCAAGGAAGAAAAAGCCTTCACACGCAGAGGAGTCCTGTCTACCATAAACAGCTTATATGATCCTCTGGGATTCGTAACGCCTGTTACCATTCAAGGTAAAATGTTGTTAAGAGACTTCACCACAGAGACGGCTGATTGGGATGATCCGCTTCCCATGGAGAAAAAAGACCTGTGGACAGGATGGAGGAAGTCTCTAGAAGCTTTGTCCAGCCTTCGCGTGGCACGACCGTATGCTTCTGTGCCATCAACTGAAGTCAAGATGCAAAGACTTTATATCTTCTGCGACGCTTCAGTCAAGGCGATTGCAGCCGTAGCATACTTGAAGACCATAGATGTCAAAGAACAGTGCCATGTGGGTTTTGTTATGAGCCGGACTAAACTGGCGCCACTCCGCGAGCACACGATACCCAGACTGGAACTCTGTGCTGCTGTGCTTGCAGTGGAGTTGGCCGAACTTATAACAACAGGAATGAACCTGGAAATCGGGGAAGTCGAATTTTACACGGACAGTAAGGTAGTCCTAGGATATATTTGCAACGAAACGAGACGCTTTTATGTCTATGTCAGCAATCGGGTGCTAAGGATCAGGAGATCCACTTGTCCTAAACAGTGGCACTATGTGTCCACACACCATAATCCTGCGGACCATGCGACTAGATCTGTCGCAGCAAGTCACCTTAAAGACACAACATGGTTTATGGGTCCTGCATTCCTGTACCGTTCAACATCTTGCAACGTTGAACCTGACTCGTTTGGATTGGTAGACTCAGATGCTGATGAAGAAATCCGACCTGAAGTATCTGTTCTATGTACGGTGACTTCGGATCACCAACTCAAATCTCATCGTTTCGTCAGGTTCTCCACCTGGATGTCGCTTGTTCGTGCTATAGCCTGTCTAGTTCATATCGCTCAGTCTTACAAGTCGACATTACCTGAGAGCCAGAAGCCCTGCAAAGGTTGGCACCACTGCAAACATGCCTTTACCGCTCCTAATTTGGAAAAATCCAAGAACATAATAATTTGCACTATACAACGTGAATGTTATGCTAAAGAAATAGACTGCCTCGACAAAGGCCAAACAGTCATCAAGGATAGCGCTTTGAAGAAGCTTGATCCCTTCATTGACCAAGACGGGTTGCTAAGAATAGGAGGCCGTATTCAAGAAGCCAAAGTGGGATTTGTGGAGAAACATCCTGTAATAATTCCTGGACATCATCATGTCACAACTCTGCTCGTGCGGCACCACCACGTTCTAGTGAAACATCAAGGCCGATTGTTTACCGAAGGGAATCTACGAGCTGCCGGACTATGGATAATTGGAGCTAAGAGGTGTGTGAGCAAGCTCATCTTCAACTGCGTTACCTGTCGCAAACTTCGTGGCACGTTCCAGAACCCAAAGATGGCCAATCTTCCAACTGAGAGGCTCAGTACAGATCCTCCTTTCACCAACGTTGGTCTGGATGTATTTGGTCCTTGGTCAGTAGCTACACGGCACACTAGAGGTATTCACGCCAGCTCAAAACGCTGGGCGGTCATGTTTACTTGTATGTCCAGCAGAGCTGTCCATATAGAAGTGATTGAATCCTTGGACACTTCAAGTTTCATAAACGCACTTAGACGCTTTATTGCCATCAGAGGGCCCGTGAAGCATATTCGTTCAGACAGAGGCACGAATTTCGTCGGGGCAGTGAGAGAACTTCAAATTCCTTCCAACTTGGACACTACCAATGTGGAAAGATACTTGAATGAGCAAGGATGCACCTGGACCTTTAATCCACCTCATTCTTCTCACATGGGCGGCATCTGGGAAAGGATGATAGGGATAGCAAGAAAAATCTTGGATTCTATCTTCTTGCAAGTGGGGAGTACAAGACTCACACATGAAAGTTTGACCACCTTCTTGACAGAAGTTTCAGCTATCATGAATGCAAGACCGTTGACTACTCTTTCCAGCGACCCTGAAGATTTGACCATTCTCACTCCTGCCATGTTACTCACGCAGAAGACCAGCAGTCCGAGTGCTCCTCTTGGAGAATTCAAGGATAAAGACCTCTACAGACGACAATGGAGGCAGGTGCAGAGTCTTTCTAATGCCTTCTGGGACAGGTGGAGGAAGCAGTATATCTCTACCCTACAGTCGAGAAGGAAGTGGCAAACTAACAAGCCGAACATCAGACCTGGGGATGTGGTGCTCATGAAAGACAGCCAGTCGCACCGGAATGAGTGGCCACTGGGACTCATCACCAACACATTCCCAAGCAAGGATAGGAACGTACGCAAGGCTGAGGTCAAAGTATGTAGGCTTGGCGAGTGCAAGCTATTCCTCAGGCCAGTAGCGGAACTTGTTTTATTGTTTTCACCTGAGATACCTAGTAGTGGCGTCAGTTGACGCCAGACGGGGAGTGTTCTGCCCAGCAGGGTTTGAGAATCTTTACAGTTCACCTTTTTGCCACCTTAGACTTCTTTAGTAAATTATAGCTCCATCTAGCGGTGTTAAGTTGTATTACACCTTGTTTTCTAATTAAAGAATAATGCATTGTGGGTGATTGCAAGGCATTCTGGGAGGGAGGAGCCTCCATTTTACAGTCTTCAGTCACCAGGACTCATCATCAGAGCTGTCTCTGTATGTCTCCTTCCAAAACTCCACCATCTGTGTAATAGCATATCTGGTGAGACATTTACTTCTGTTTCAGGGACATTATAGTATTCAGAGCTGTTCAGTTATTTGTATTATTACTCAGGAAAGTTAACTGTTAGACTGTTAGCTAGTCATGTCATTCTATGTATAGGCAGTCATTTTGCCATGTACTTAACTGTTATGTAATGTCATTATACATGCATTTCATGTGCCTTGTACTTATACATGTTATTTGTATCCTTATAGTTTTATCACATCACATCACATGTACGTGCTCACGCTTATGCACTACAATCCTGTTTTGCCATATATACTTAACAACCTGTTCACCAATAAACAAGTTAAACTACAAAGAACAGTCCTCTTATTTGGAAGACAGGAATGGTTTATACTGAATGTCAGACTGCACACTGTGTGAACGTGTAAGAAGACAGAACAACCCCCCTCACCAAACCCCTAGCTATGCCTGTAGAAGCCAGTGCCCCAGACTGTCCCCCTGATTTCCCGAGTGTCCTGGGAGAAGCCCGGGTCACTGCCCCAGAGGTTCCCACTGAAGTCCCCGGTGACCCGGTAGAGGCACCATTCCCTAACCTAGCGAGGACGCCAGAGGGGCTGCCGAGTTCCCTGGGTCCTCTCAGTAGCCTGGCGCAGGCCCTGGTTCCTATCCCTGTGTTCTCCGAAGTGATCCCTGGTTCCCCAAGTGTCCTGGTAGAAGCCCAGGTCACTGTCCCAGAGTGTTCCTCTGACTCTCCCCGTGCCCAGGCAGAGGCACCTGTCCCAGAGAGGAAGATCGAGGGTCTGCTTAACCCTCCCGGTGGTCCAGTATTGGCACCTGTCCCTGCCCCGGAGTATTCCCCTGGGTCCTCTGAGTACCCCGCAGAGCTGCTTAGCTCGCCCAATAACCCTGTAAGGGCACCTGTTCCTGTCCCAGAGTGTCCCCTAGGTCACTCCAGTGTCCCGGTAGAGGCCTCGCTTACTACCTCTACGTGTTTCCCTGGTTCCCCGAGTGCCCCCGGCCCGATCAGCAGGGTTTTCCTTCCATGCAACCACCCTGGCCTGGCAGCTGCCCCAGACTCAGTTCCCAAGACTAGGGAGCAAGAGTCTCCAGGTGCCCCTGTTACCCCGGTGAGGGGGATAGCCATGTGCCCCCGGCTGAGCTGGGACCGTCCTCCAATTCACAGAGGACTACTGACTATCCTTTTGGGCAACCAGGGCCCTGGCCCACCTTCAATGGATGATTCTGACAAAGGGGGCCATGAACTAAGGCCTGCACCTGTGAACTTTGTCCACTCGGACAGCCTGCAGCAGACCCGTGTGGATCTGCCTGGTCTGCCGGACCGTTGGTCAAGGGGGAGATCTGTGACAGGGCCAGGCTAGCTGGCTCATGTGTCATATGAAGTTTAGCCGGGTCACGGAGCACTTTTGTGTCCGGTTCTGTATACTGTGACCCGGTAATATATTATATTGTGTTTATTGTGTAACCGGCCCAGAGACTGATGTGGATTCAGCCCCAGCCTTCAAAGAGACGATCCTATAATCTGGCTGGGGCTCTTAATCAGCCAACACAGCCCTGTCTGCCCAGACGGCACCCGCACTACAGGGGGGATAACACAGGTGGGGGAACCCATTGTATTCTGTAATCCCCTCACCTGATACATCCCCTGTATACTGATGGGATTTGTGATGGGATGTGGCTGATGGGATTGGGGGTTGGGTTCGGTACACATTGCATTGAGATTGTATATAAGTTCTGTGTGTTTGTAATAAAGAGTTCTTCTTGGTTTACTACGAATGGTGGTCTGGATGATCCGTGGATAGCTGAGTGCTATCCGTATGAGGGACTGACTGGTGATTCCTCAGCCCTCAAACAGGGGGACCCAGCCTTGGGTACGGTGACCCTGTAACAGCAGTGCCCAGTGTCCAGTGTGCAGTGTCCAGTGTGCAGTGTCCAGTGCGCAGTGTCCAGTGCGCAGTGCGCAGTCTCCAGTGTGCAGTGCCCAGTGTCCAGTGTGCAGTGCGCAGTGTCCAGTGTGCAGTGCGCAGTGCCCAGTGTCCAGTGTCCAGTGTGCAGTGTCCAGTGTGCAGTGTCCAGTGTGCAGTGCCCAGTGTCCAGTGCGCAGTGTCCAGTGCGCAGTGTCCAGTGTGCAGTGTCCAGTGTGCAGTGCCCAGTGTGCAGTGCGCATTGTGCAGTGTCCAGTGTGCAGTGTCCAGTGTGCAGTGTGCAGCGTCTAGTGTGCAGTGTCCAGTGTGCAGTGTCCAGTGCGCAGTGTCCAGTGTCCAGTGTGCAGTGTCCAGTGCGCAGTGTCCAGTGTCCAGTGTGCAGTGTGCAGTGCGCAGTGTCCAGTGTCCAGTGTGCAGTGTCCAGTGCCCAGTGTCCAGTGTGCAGTGCCCAGTGTCCAGTGTGCAGTGTGCAGTGTGCAGTGTCCAGTGCGCAGTGTCCAGTGTGCAGTGTCCAGTGCGCAGTGTCCAGTGTGCAGTGTCCAGTGTGCATTGTGCAGTGTCCAGTGTGCAGTGCCCAGTGGCCAGTGCCCAGTGCAGTGCGCAGTGTCCAGTGCCCAGTGTGCAGTGCGCAGTGCCCAGTGTCCAGTGTGCAGTGCCCAGTGTCCAATGTCCAATGTGCAGTGTGCAGTGTCCAGTGTGCAGTGTCCAGTGTCCAGTGTGCAGTGTCCAGTGCGCAGTGTCCAGTGCGCAGTGTCCAGTGTGCAGTGTGCAGTGTCCAGTGTGCAGTGACCAGTGCCCAGTGCAGTGTCCAGTGTCCAGCACGCACTGTCCAGTGCGCAGTGCCCAGTGTCCAGTGTCCAGTATGTAGTGTCCAGTGTCCAGAGTGCAGTGCGCAGTGTCCAGTGCCCAGTGCGCAGCGCGCAGTGTGCAGTATCCAGTGACCAGTGTGCAGTATCCAGTGACCAGTGTTCAGTGTGCAGTGTCCAGTGTCCAGTGTCCAGAGTGCAGTGCGCAGTGCGCAGTGTCCAGTGTGCAGTGCCCAGTGCCCAGTGTGCAGTGTCCAATGTCCAGTGTCCACTGCGCACTGGACACTGCACACTGGACACTGCGCACTGGGCACTGGGCACTGGACACTGGGCACTGCACACTGGACACTGAGCACTGGACACTGCACACTGGACACTGCGCACTGGACACTGCGCACTGGGCACTGCGCACTGGACACTGCTCACTGGACACTGCACACTGGACACTGCACACTGGACACCTGACACTGCACACTGGACACTGCGCACTGGACACTGCGCACTGCACACTGCACAATGCACACTGGACACTGCGCACTGCACACTGCACACTGGACACTGGACACTGGACACTGCGCACTGCACACTGCACACTGGACACTGGGCACTGCACACTGCACACTGGACACTGCACACTGGACACTGGACACTGCGCACTGCACACTGCACACTGGACACTGGGCACTGCACACTGCACACTGGACACTGGACACTGCACACTGGACACTGCACACTGGACACTGCACACTGGACACTGCACACTGGACACTGGACACTGTGCACTGCACACATGACATTGCACACTGGACACTGCACACTGGACACTGCACACTGGACACTGCACACTGGACACGGCACACTGCGCATTGCACACTGCGCACTGGACACTGCGCACTGCGCACTGCACACTGGACACTGGACACTGCACACTTTACATTGCGCACTGCACACTTGACACTGGACACTGCACACTGGACACTGCACACTGGACACTGCGCACTGGACACTGCGCACTGCACACTGCACACTGGACACTGCACACTGGGCACTGCACACTGCGCACTGGACACTGCGCACTGCATACTGGACACTGCACACTGGACACTGCGCACTGGACACTGCGCACTGCACACTGGACATTGCGCACTGGACACTGCGCACTGGACACTGGACACTGCACACTGGACACTGCGCACTGCACACTGGACAATGCACACTGGACACTGGACACTGCACACTGGACACTGCACACTGCACACTGGACATTGCGCACTGCACACTGCACACTGCACACTGCACACTGGACACTGCACACTGGACACTGCACACTGGACACTGCACACTGGGCACTGGACACTGGACACTGCGCACTGGGCACTGCACACTGGAAACTGCACACTGGACACTGGACACTGCGCACTGCACACTGCACACTGGCCACTGCACATTGCGCACTGTACACTGGACACTGGACACTGGACACTGCACACTGGACACTGCACACTGGACACTGCACACTGCACACTGGGCACTGGACACTGGGCACTGGACACTGCGCACTGCACACTGGACATTGCACACTGGACACTGCGCACTGCACACTGGACACTGGACACTGCGCACTGGACACTGCACACTGCACACTGGACACTGGACACTGGACACTGGACACTGCACACTGGACAATGGACACTGCACACTGCACACTGGACACTGGACATTGCGCACTGCACACTAGACATTGCGCACTGCGCACTGGACATTGCGCACTGCACACTGCACACTGCACACTGGACACAGCGCACTGCGCACTGGACACTGCGCACTGCACACTGGACACTGGACACTGCGCACTGGACACTGGACACTGCACACTGGACAATGGACACTGCACACTGCACACTGGACACTGGACACTGCGCACTGCACACTAGACATTGCGCACTGCGCACTGGACATTGCGCACTGCACACTGCACACTGCACACTGCACACTGGACAATGCACACTGCACACTGGACACTGGATAATGCACACTGGGCACTGAACACTGGACACTGCACACTGGACACTGCGCACTGCACACTGGGCATTGCGCACTGCACACTGCACACTGGACACTGCACACTGGACACTGCTCACTGGATACTGCACACTGCACACTGGACACCACACACTGGGCACTGGACACTGCGCACTGCACACTGCGCACTGGACACTGCACACTGCACACTGGACACTGGTCACTGGACACTGCACACTGGACACTGCGCACTGGGCACTGCACACTGCACACTGGACACTGCACACTGCACACTGGACATTGTGCACTGCACACTTGACACTGGACACTGCACACTGGACACTGGACACTGCACACTGGGCACTGCACACTGCACACTGCACACTGGACACTGCGCACTGCATACTGGACACTGCACACTGGACACTGCGCACTGGACACTGCGCACTGCACACTGGACATTGCGCACTGGACACTGCGCACTGGACACTGGACACTGGACACTGCACACTGGACACTGCACACTGGACACTGGACACTGCACACTGGACACTGCGCACTGCACACTGGACATTGCACACTGGACACTGGACACTGCGCACTGCACACTGGACACTGCACACTGGACACTGCGCACTGGACACTGCACACTGGACACTGCGCACTGGACACTGCGCACTGCACACTTGACACTGGACACTGCACACTGGACACTGCACACTGGACACTGCGCACTGGACACTGGACACTGGACACTGCGCACTGGACACTGGACACTGGACACTGCACACTGGACACTGCGCACTGCACACTGGACACTGGACACTGCGCACTGGACACTGAACACTGGACACTGGACACTGCACACTGCACACTGGACACTGGACACTGGACACTACACACTGCGCACTGCACACTGGACACTGCACACTGGACACTGGACACTGGACATTGCGCACTGCACACTTGACACTGGAGACTGCACACTGCACACTGCACACTGGACACTGCACACTGCACACTGCACACTGGACACTGTACACTGCACACTGCACACTACACACTGGACACTGCACACTGGACACTGCACACTGGACACTGCACACTGGACATTGCGCACTGGACACTGCACACTGCACACTGGACACTGCACACTGCACACTGCACACTGGACACTGCACACTGCACACTGGAAACTGCACACTGGACATTGCGCACTGGACACTGGACACTGCACACTGCACACTGGACACTGGACACTGCACACTGCACACTGCACACTGGACACTGGACACTGCACACTGCACACTGGACACTGGGCACTGCGCACTGGACACTGCGCACTGGACACTGGACACTTGACACTGGACACTGCACACTGGACACTGGACACTGGGCACTGCACACTGGACACTGGACACTGCACACTGGACACTGCACACTGGACACTGGACACTGCACACTGCGCACTGCAAACTGGACATTGCGCACTGCACACTGGACACTGGACACTGGACACTGGACACTGGACACTGCACACTGCGCACTGCACACTGCACACTGGACATTGCGCACTGCACACTGCACAGTGGACACTGCACACTGGACACTGGACACTGGACACTGCACACTGCACACTGGACACTGGACACTGCACACTGGAAACTGCGCACTGCACACTGGACACTGGACACTGCACACTGCACACTGCACACTGGACACTGGACACTGCACACTGGACACTGGACACTGGACACTGGACACTACACACTGCGCACTGCACACTGGACACTGCACACTTTACATTGCGCACTGCACACTGGACACTGCACACTGGACACTGCACACTAGACACTGGACACTGCACACTGGACACTGCACACTGCGCACTGGACACTGGACACTGCGCACTGCACACTGGACACTGCGCACTGGACACTGGACACTGCACACTGGACACTGCGCACTGGACACTGGACACTGGACACTGGACACTGCGCACTGGACACTGGACACTGCGCACTGGACACTGGACACTGGACACTGCGCACTGGACACTGCACACTGGACACTGGACACTGGGCACTGCACACTGGACACTGCACACTGCACACTGCACACTGCGCACTGGACACTGCACACTGGACACTGGACACTGCACACTGGACACTGGACACTACACACTGCGCACTGGACACTGGACACTTGACACTGGACACTGCACACTGGACACTGGGCACTGCACACTGGACACTGGACACTGCACACTGGACACTGGACACTGCACACTGGACACTGGACACTGGACACTGCACACTGGACACTGGACACTGCACACTGCGCACTGCAAACTGGACATTGCGCACTGGACACTGGACACTGCACACTGGACACTGGACACTGCACACTGGACACTGTGCACTGCACACTGGACATTGCGCACTGCACACTGCACACTGGACACTGCACACTGGACACTGCACACTGGACACTGGACACTGCACACTGCACACTGGACACTGGACACTGCACACTGGAAACTGCGCACTGCACACTGGACACTGGACACTGCGCACTGCACACTGCACACTGGACACTGGACACTGCACACTGCACACTGGACACTGGACACTGGACACTGCACACTGGACACTGGACACTGCACACTGTGCACTGCACACTGGACACTGCACACTTTACATTGCGCACTGCACACTTGACACTGCACACTGCACACTGGACACTGCACACTGCACACTGGACACTGCACACTGCGCACTGGACACTGGACACTGCACACTGGACACTGCACACTGCACACTGGACACTGCGCACTGGACACTGGACACTGCACACTGCACACTGGACACTGCACACTGGACACTGGACACTGGACACTGGACACTGCGCACTGGACACTGGACACTGGACACTGCACACTGCACACTGGACACTGGACACTGGATACTGCACACTGGACACTGCACACTGGACACTGGGCACTGCACACTGGACACTGCACACTGCACACTGCGCACTGGACACTGCACACTGGACACTGGACACTGCACACTGGACACTGGACACTGCACACTGGACACTGGACACTACACACTGCGCACTGCACACTGGACACTGGGCACTGCACACTGGACACTGCGCACTGCGCACTGCACACTGGACACTGCGCACTGGACACTGGTCACTGGATACTGCACACTGCACACTGGACACTGCACACTGCACACTGGACACTGCGCACTGCACACATGACATTGCACACTGGACACTGCACACTGGACACTGCACACTGGACACTGCACACTGCGCATTGCACACTGCGCACTGGACACTGCGCACTGGACACTGCACACTGGACACTGGACACTGCACACTGCACACTGGACACTGGACACTGGACACTGGACACTGCACACTGGACACTGGACACTGCACACTGGACACTGCGCACTGCGCACTGGACACTGTGCACTGCGCACTGCACACTGCACAATGCACACTGCACACTGCACACTGGACACTGGACACTGGACACTGCGCACTGCGCACTGGACACTGGACACTGCACTTTGCACACTGCACACTTGACACTGCACACTGGTCACTGGACACTGCACATTGGGCACTGGACACTGCAGACTGCACACTGCACACTGCGCACTGCGCACTGGACACTGCACACTGGACACTGCACACTGCACACTGGACATTGGACACTGGCCACTGCACACTGGACACTGCACACTGGACACTGCGCACTGGACACTGCACACTGGCCACTGCACACTGGCCACTGGACACTGCACACTGCACACTGGACACTGCACACTGGACACTGGACACTGCACACTGGACACTGCACACTGGACACTGCGCACTGGACACTGCGCACTGGACACTGGGCACTGGAAACTGGGCACTGGAAACTGGACACTGGACACTGCACACTGCACACTGGACACTGGACACTGCACACTGGACACTGCGCACTGGACACTGGACACTGCGCACTGGGCACTGGACACTGGGCACTGGACACTGGACACTGGACACTGGACACTGGACACTGCACACTGGACACTGGACACTGAGCACTGGACACTGCGCACTGGACACTGCGCACTGCACACTGGACACTGGACACTGCGCACTGGACACTGCACACTGGACACTGGACACTAGAAACTGCGCACTGCACACTGGACACTGCACACTGTACACTGGACACTGCGCACTGGACACTGCGCACTGCACACTGCACACTGGACACTGCGCAGTGGACACTGGACACTGGACACTGGGCACTGGAAACTGGGCACTGGAAACTGGACACTGGACACTGCACACTGCACACTGGACACTGCGCACTGGACACTGGACACTGGACACTGCACACTGGACACTGGGCACTGCACACTGGACACTGGACACTGCACACTGGACACTGCACACTGCACACTGCACACTGGACACTGCACACTGGATACTGCACACTGCACACTGCACACTGCACACTGCGCACTGCACACTGGACACTGGATACTGCGCACTGGACACTGGACACTGGACACTGTACACTTTACACTGGACACTGGACACTTTACACTGGACACTGCACACTGGACACACACACTGGATACTGCGCACTGCACACTGGACACTGCACACTGGACACTGCACACTGGACACTGGACACTGGACACTGCACACTGGACACTGCACACTGGACACTGCGTCCGGTGTCTAATGTCCAGTGTCTAATGTCCAGTGTCTAATGCCCAGTGTCTAATGCCCAGTGCCCGGTGTCTAATGCCCAGTGCCCAGTGTCTAATGTCCGGTGTCTAATGCCCAGTGCCCAGTGTCTAATGCCCGGTGTCTAATGCCCAGTGTCTAATGCCCAGTGCCCAGTGTCTAATGTCCCGTGTCTAATGCCCAGTGCCCAGTGTCTAATGTCCCGTGCCTAATGCCCAGTGTCTAATGCCCAGTGCCCAGTGTCTAATGCCCGGTGTCTAATGCCCAGTGCCTAATGTCCGGTGTCTAATGCCCAGTGCCCAGTGTCTAATGTCCGGTGTCTAATGCCCAGTGCCCAGTGTCTAATGTCCCGTGTCTAATGCCCAGTGTCTAATGCCCAGTGCCCAGTGTCTAATGTCCGGTGTCTAATGCCCAGTCTCTAATGCCCGGTGTCTAATGCCCGGTGTCTAATGCCCAGTGTCTAATGCCCAGTGTCTAATGCCCAGTGTCTAATGCCCAGTGCCTAGTGTCTAATGTCCGGTGTCTAATGCCCAGTGTCTAATACCCAGTGCCCAGTGTCTAATGTCCGATGTCTAATGCCCAGTGCCCAGTGTCTAATGCCCAGTGTCTAATGTCCGGTGTGTAATGCCCGGTGTCTAATGCCCGGTGTCTAATGCCCAGTGCCTAATGTCCGGTGTCTAATGCCCAGTGCCCAGTGTCTAATGTCCGGTGTCTAATGCCCAGTGCCCAGTGTCTAATGTCCGGTGTCTAATGCCCAGTGCCCAGTGTCTAATGTCCGGTGTCTAATGTCCGGTGCCCAGTGTCTAATGCCCGGTGTCTAATGCCCAGTGTCTAATGTCCGGTGTCTAATGCCCAGTGCCCAGTGTCTAATGTCCGGTGTCTAATGCCCAGTGCCCAGTGTCTAATGTCCGGTGTCTAATGCCCTGTGCCCAGTGTCTAATGTCCGGTGTCTAATGCCCAGTGTCTAATGCCCAGTGTCTAATGTCCGGTGTCTAATGCCCAGTGCCCAGTGTCTAATGTCCGGTGTCTAATGCCCAGTGTCTAATGCCCGGTGTCTAATGCCCGGTGTCTAATGCCCAGTGTCTAATGTCCGGTGTCTAATGCCCAGTGCCCAGTGTCTAATGTCCAGTGTCTAATGCCCAGTGCCCAGTGTCTAATGTCCGGTGTCTAATGCCCAGTGCCCAGTGTCTAATGTCCAGTGTCTAATGCCCAGTGTCTAATGTCCAGTGTCTAATGCCCAGTGCCCGGTGTCTAATGCCCAGTGCCCAGTGTCTAATGTCCAGTGTCTAATGCCCAGTGTCTAATGTCCAGTGTCTAATGCCCAGTGCCCAGTGTCTAATGTCCGGTGTCTATTGCCCAGTGTCTAATGCCCAGTGCCCAGTGTCTAATGTCCAGTGTCTAATGCCCATTGTCTAATGTCCAGTGTCTAATGCCCAGTGCCAAGTGTCTAATGTCCAGTGTCTAATGTCCAGTGTCTAATGTCCGGTGTCTAATGCCCAGTGCCCAGTGTCTAATGTCCAGTGTCTAATGTCCAGTGTCTAATGCCCAGTGTCTAATGCCCAGTGCCCGGTATCTAATGCCCAGTGCCCAGTGTCTAATGCCCAGTGTCTAATGTCCGGTGCCCAGTGTCTAATGCCCGGTGTCTAATGCCCAGTGTCTAATGCCCAGTGCCCAGTGTCTAATGTCCAGTGTCTAATGCCCAGTGTCTAATGTCCGGTGTCTAATGTCCGGTGCCCAGTGTCTAATGCCCGGTGTCTAATGCCCAGTGCCTAATGTCCGGTGTCTAATGCCCAGTGCCCAGTGTCTAATGTCCGGTGTCTAATGCCCAGTGCCCAGTGTCTAATGTCCCGTGTCTAATGCCCAGTGTCTAATGCCCAGTGCCCAGTGTCTAATGTCCGGTGTCTAATGCCCAGTCTCTAATGCCCGGTGTCTAATGCCCGGTGTCTAATGCCCAGTGTCTAATGCCCAGTGTCTAATGCCCAGTGTCTAATGCCCAGTGCCCAGTGTCTAATGTCCGGTGTCTAATGCCCAGTGCCCAGTGTCTAATGCCCAGTGTCTAATGTCCGGTGTGTAATGCCCGGTGTCTAATGCCCGGTGTCTAATGCCCGGTGTCTAATGCCCAGTGCCTAATGTCCGGTGTCTAATGCCCAGTGCCCAGTGTCTAATGTCCGGTGTCTAATGCCCAGTGCCCAGTGTCTAATGTCCGGTGTCTAATGCCCAGTGCCCAGTGTCTAATGTCCGGTGTCTAATGTCCGGTGCCCAGTGTCTAATGCCCGGTGTCTAATGCCCAGTGTCTAATGTCCGGTGTCTAATGCCCAGTGCCCAGTGTCTAATGTCCGGTGTCTAATGCCCAGTGTCTAATGCCCGGTGTCTAATGCCCGGTGTCTAATGCCCAGTGTCTAATGCCCAGTGTCTAATGCCCAGTGCCCAGTGTCGAATGTCCGGTGTCTAATGCCCAGTGCCCAGTGTCTAATGTCCGGTGTCTAATGCCCAGTGCCCAGTGTCTAATGTCCGGTGTCTAATGCCCAGTGCCCAGTGTCTAATGTCCGGTGTCTAATGCCCTGTGCCCAGTGTCTAATGTCCGGTGTTTAATGCCCAGTGTCTAATGCCCAGTGTCTAATGTCCGGTGTCTAATGCCCAGTGCCCAGTGTCTAATGTCCGGTGTCTAATGCCCAGTGTCTAATGCCCGGTGTCTAATGCCCAGTGTCTAATGCCCAGTGTCTAATGCCCAGTGCCCAGTGTCTAATGTCCGGTGTCTAATGCCCAGTGCCCAGTGTCTAATGTCCGATGTCTAATGCCCAGTGCCCAGTGTCTAATGTCCAGTGTCTAATGCCCAGTGTCTAATGTCCGGTGTCTAATGCCCGGTGTCTAATGCCCGGTGTCTAATGCCCGGTGTCTAATGCCCGGTGTCTAATGCCCGGTGCCTAATGCCCAGTGCCTAATGCCCAGTGCCCAGTGTCTAATGTCCGGTGTCTAATGCCCAGTGCCCAGTGTCTAATGTCCGGTGTCTAATGTCCGGTGCCCAGTGTCTAATGCCCGGTGTCTAATGCCCAGTGTCTAATGTCCGGTGTCTAATGCCCAGTGCCCAGTGTCTAATGTCCGGTGTCTAATGTCCAGTGTCTAATGCCCGGTGTCTAATGCCCGGTGTCTAATGCCCGGTGTCTAATGCCCAGTGTCTAATGCCCAGTGTCTAATGCCCAGTGCCCAGTGTCTAATGTCCGGTGTCTAATGCCCAGTGCCCAGTGTCTAATGTCCGGTGTCTAATGCCCAGTGCCCAGTGTCTAATGTCCGGTGTCTAATGCCCTGTGCCCAGTGTCTAATGTCCGGTGTCTAATGCCCAGTGTCTAATGCCCAGTGTCTAATGTCCGGTGTCTAATGCCCAGTGCCCAGTGTCTAATGTCCGGTGTCTAATGCCCAGTGTCTAATGCCCGGTGTCTAATGCCCGGTGTCTAATGCCCAGTGTCTAATGTCCGGTGTCTAATGCCCAGTGCCCAGTGTCTAATGTCCGGTGTCTAATGCAGAGTGCCCAGTGTCTAATGTCCGGTGTCTAATGCCCAGTGCCCAGTGTCTAGACACTGGGCATTAGACACTGGACATTAGACACCGGGCACTGGGCATTAGACACTGGACATTAGACACTGGGCATTAGACACTGGACATTAATGTCCAGTGTCTAATGCCCAGTGCCCGGTGTCTAATGCCCAGTGCCCAGTGTCTAGACACTGGGCATTAGACACTGGACATTAGACACCGGGCACTGGACATTAGACACTGGGCATTAGACACCGGGCATTAGACACTGGGCACCGGACATTAGACACTGGGCACTGGGCATTAGACACCGGGCATTAGACACTGGGCACCGGACATTAGACACCGGACATTAGACACTGGGCATTAGACACTGGACATTAGACACTGGGCACCGGACATTAGACACCGGACATTAGACACTGGGCACTGGGCATTAGACACCGGACATTAGACACCGGGCATTAGACACCGGGCATTAGACACTGGGCACCGGACATTAGACACTGGGCACTGGGCATTAGACACCGGACATTAGACACTGGGCACTGGGCATTAGACACTGGACATTAGACACTGGGCACTGGGCATTAGACACTTGGCACTGGGCTCTAGACGCTGGGAATTGGGCACTAGACGCTGGGCACTAGACACTGGGCACTAGGCGCTGGGCATTAGACGCTGGGCATTAGACACTGGGCATTAGACACTGGGCACTGGGCATTAGACACTGGGCACTGGGCATTAGGCATTAGACACTGGGCACTAGGCACTGGGCATTAGACACTAGACACTGGGCATTAGACACTGTTCACTGGGCATTAGACACTGGGCATTAGACACTGGGCACTGGGCATTAGACACTGGACATTAGACACTGGGCACTGGGCATTAGACACCGGACATTAGACACTAGGCACTGGGCATTAGACACCGGACATTAGACACTGGGCACTGGGCATTAGACACTGGGCATTAGACACCGGGCATTAGACACTGGGCACTGGGCATTAGACACCGGACATTAGACACTGGGCACTGGGCATTAGACACCGGACATTAGACACTGGGCACTGGGCATTAGACACTGGGCATTAGACACTGGACATTAGACACTGGACATTAGACACTGGGCACTGGGCATTAGACACCGGACATTAGACACTGGGCACTGGGCATTAGACACTGGGCATTAGACACCGGACATTAGACACTGGGCACTGGGCATTAGACACTGGGCATTAGACACTGGGCATTAGACACCGGGCATTAGACACCGGGCATTAGAGACTGGGCATTAGACACCGGACATTAGACACTGGGCACTGGGCATTAGACACTGGGCATTAGACACGGGACATTAGACACTGGGCACTGGGCATTAGACACCGGACATTAGACACTGGGCACTGGGCATTAGACACCGGACATTAGGCACTGGGCATTAGACACCGGGCATTAGACACTGGGCACTGGGCATTAGACACCGGACATTAGGCACTGGGCATTAGACACCGGGCATTAGACACTGGGCACCGGACATTAGACACCGGACATTAGACACTGGGCACTGGGCATTAGACACCGGACATTAGACACTGGGCACTGGGCATTAGACACCGGACATTAGACACTGGGCACTGGGCATTAGACACCGGACATTAGGCACTGGGCATTAGACACCGGGCATTAGACACTGGGCACCGGACATTAGACACCGGACATTAGACACTGGGCACTGGGCATTAGACACCGGACATTAGACACTGGGCACTGGGCATTAGACACTGGGCATTAGACACCGGGCATTAGACACTGGGCACTGGGCATTAGACACCGGACATTAGACACTGGGCACTGGGCATTAGACACCGGGCACTGGGCATTAGACACTGTGCATTAGACACTGGACATTAGACACTGGACACTGGGCATTAGACACCGGACATTAGACACTGGGCACTGGGCATTAGACACTGGGCACTGGGCATTAGACACCGGGCATTAGAGACTGGGCATTAGACACCGGACATTAGACACTGGGCACTGGGCATTAGACACCGGACATTAGACACTGGGCACTGGGCATTAGACACCGGACATTAGACACTGGGCACTGGGCATTGTCCAGTGTCCAGTGTCCAGTGTCCAGTGTGCAGTGCCCAGTGTCCAGTGCCCAGTGCGCAGTGTCCAGTGTCCAGTGCGCAGTGTCCAGTGTGCAGTGTCCAGTGTCCAGTGTGCAGTGTCCAGTGTCCAGTTTCCAGTGCCCAGTTTCCAGTGCCCAGTGTCCAGTGTCCAGTGCGCAGTGTCCAGTGTGCAGTGTCCAGTGTGCAGTGTCCAGTGTGCAGTGTTCAGTGTCCAGTGTGCAGTGTCCAGTGTGCAGTGTCCAGTGTGCAGTGGCCAGTGTGCAGTGTCCAGTGCGCAGTGTCCAGTGTCCAGTGCGCAGTGTCCAGTGGCCAGTGTGCAGTGGCCAGTGTCCAGTGGCCAGTGTCCAGTGTCCAATGTCCAGTGTGCAGTGTGAAGTGTCCAGTGTGCAGTGTCCAGTGCGCAGTGCGCAGTGTGCAGTCTGCAGTGTCCAGTGCCCAGTGTGCAGTGTCCAGTGACCAGTGTGCAGTGTCCAGTGTGCAGTGTGCAAAGTGCAGTGTCCAGTGTCCAGTGCCCAGTGCGCAGTGCGCAGTGTCCAGTGTCCATTGTGCAGTGTCCAGTGTCCAGTGTCCAGTGTCGCGCGCAGTGTCCAGTGTCCAGTGTGCAGTATACAGTGGGCAGTGTCCAGTGCCCAGTGTCCAGTGTGCAGTGTCCAGTGTGCAGTGTCCAGTGTCCAGTGTCCAGTGCGCAGTGTCCAGTGTCCAGTGTGCAGTGTCCAGTGTCCAGTGCGCAGTGTCCAGTGTCCAGTGCGCAGTGTGCAGTGTCCAGTGTCCAGTGTCCAGTGCGCAGTATCCAGTGTCCAGTGTGCAGTGTGCAGTATCCAGTGTGCAGTGCGCAGTGTCCAGTGTGCAGTCTGCAGTGCACAGTGTTCAGTGCGCAGTGTCCAGTGTCCAGTGTCCAGTGTCCAGTGTCCAGTGTGCAGTGTGCAGTGTCCAGTGCGCAGTGTCCAGTGTCCAGTGTCCAGTGTGCAGTGTCCAGTGTCCAGTGTCCAGTGTGCAGTGTGCAGTGTCAAATGTGCAGTGCCCAATGTGCAGTGCGCAGTGTCCAGTGTGCAGTGCGCAGTGTCCAGTGTGCAGTGCGCACTGTCCAGTGTGTGTGTCCAGTGTGCAGTGTCCAGTGTAAAGTGTCCAGTGTAAAGTGTCCAGTGTCCAGTGTGCAGTGTCCAGTGTCCAGTGCGCAGTGTGCAGTGTCCAGTGTCCAGTGTCCAGTGCGCAGTATCCAGTATCCAGTGTGCAGTGTCCAGTGTGCAGTGTGCAGTGTGCAGTGTCCAGTGTCCAGTGTGCAGTGTGCAGTGTCCAGTGCGCAGTGTCCAGTGTGCAGTGTGCAGTGTGCGGTGTCCAGTGTGCAGTGTGCAGTCTCCAGTGTCAAGTGTGCAGTGCGCAATGTCCAGTGTCCAGTGTGCAGTGTCCAGTGTGCAGTGTCCAGTGTCCAGTGTGCAGTGTGCAGTGTCCAGTGTGCAGTGTCCAGTGCGCAGTGTCCAGTGTGCAGTGCGCAGTGTCCAGTGTGCAGTGTCCAGTGTGCAGTGTGCAGTGTCCAGTGTCCAGTGCGCAGTGTCCAGTGTCCAGTGCGCAGTGTCCAGTGTCCAGTGCGCACTGTCCAGTGTCCAGTGTGCAGTGTCCAGTGTGCAGTGTGCAGTGTGCAGTGTGCAGTGTCCAGTGTGCAGTGTCCAGTGTGCAGTGCGCAGTGTCCAGTGTGCAGTGCCCAGTGCCCAGTGTGCAGTGTGCAGTGTGCAGTGTCCAGTGTGCAGTGCGCAGTGTCCAGTGCCCAGTGCGCAGTGCGCAGTGTCCAGTGTCCAGTGCGCAGTGTGTAGTGTCCAGTGTCCAGTGTGCAGTGTCCAGTGTGCAGTGTGCAGTGTGCAGTGTCCAGTGCGCAGTGTCCAGTGTGCAGTGTCCAGTGTCCAGTGTCCAGTGTCCAGTGTGCAGTGTCCAGTGTCAAGTGTGCAGTGCGCAATGTCCAGTGTGCAGTGTGCAGTGTCCAGTGTCCAGTGCGCAGTGTGCAGTGTCCAGTGTCCATTGTGCAGTGCGCAGTGTCCAGTGTCCAGTGCGCAGTGTGCAGTGCGCAGTGTCCAGTGTGCAGTGTCCAGTGTGCTGTGTGCAGTGTGCAGTGTCCAGTATCCAATGTGCAGTGTCCAGTGTCCAGTGCCCAGTGTGCAGTGTGCAGTGTGCAGTGTGCAGTGTCCAGTGTGCAGTGTCCAGTGTGCAGTGTCCAGTGTGCAGTGCCCAGTGCGCAGTGTCCAGTGTGCAGTGTCCAGTGTGTAGTTTCCAGTGTCCAGTGTGCAGTGTCCAGTGTCCAGTGTGCAGTGTCCAGTGTGCAGTGTCCAGTGTCAAGTGTGCAGTGCACAATGTCCAGTGCGCAGTGTCCAGTGCGCAGTGTCCAGTGCGCAGTGTCCAGTGTGCAGTGTCCAGTGACCAGTGTCCAGTGTGCAGTGTGCAGTGTCCAGTGCGCAGTGTGCAGTGCGCAGTGTCCAGTGCCCAGTGCGTGGTGTCCAGTGTGCAGTGTGCAGTATCCAGTGAGCAGTGTCCAGTGTGTAGTGTCCAGTGTGCAGTGTCCAGTGTGCAGTGTGCAGTGCGCAATGCCCAGTGTGCAGTGTGCAGTGTCCAGTGTGCAGTGTTCAGTGCCCAGTGTGCATTATCCAGTGTCCAGTGTGCAGTGTGCAGTGTCCAGTGTGCAGTGCGCAATGTCCAGTGGGCAGTGCGCAATGTCTAGTGTGCAGTGCGCAGTGTCCAGTGTGCAGTGTCCAGTGCCCAGTGTGCAGTGTCCACTGGATACTGCACACTGGACACTGGACACTGCGCACTGCACAATGCACACTGGACACTGCGCACTGGACACTGGACACTGCGCACTGGACACTGCGCACTGGACACTGCGCACTGGGCATTGGGCACTGGCACTGCACACTGGACACTGAGCACTGGACACTGCGCACTGGACACTGCGCACTGCACACTGGACACTGCGCACTGGACACTGCGCACTGGGCACTGCACACTGCGCACTGGACACTGCTCACTGGACACTGCACACTGGACACTGGACACTAGACACTGCGCACTGCACACTGGACACTGCGCACTGGACACTGGACACTGTGCACTGGACACTGCGCACTGGACACTGCACACTGGACACTGGACACTGCACACTGGACACTGCACACTGGACACTGCGCACTGCACACTGCACACTGGACACTGGACATTGGGCATTGGACACTGGACACTGGACACTGGACACTGCACACTGGACACTGGACACTGCGCACTGCACACTGGACACTGCACATTGCGCACTGTACACTGGACACTGGACACTGCACACTGGACACTGCACACTGGACACTGCACACTGCGCACTGCACACTGGACATTGCACACTAGACACTGCACACTGCGCACTGGACACTGCGCACTGCGCACTGGACACTGCGCACTGCACACTGGACACTGGACACTGCGCACTGGACACTGCACACTGCCCACTGCACACTGGACACTGGACACTGCACACTGCACACTGGACACTGCACACTGCACACTGCACACTGGACACTGCACACTGCGCACTGGACACTGCGCACTGGACACTGCACACTGGACACTGCACACTGGACACTGCGCACTGGACACTGGACACTGCACACTGGACACTGCACACTGGACACTGCACACTGGACACTGCACACTGGACACTGGACACTGGACACTGCACACTGGACACTGCACACTGCGCACTGGACACTGCGCACTGCTCACTGGACACTGGACATTGCGCACTGGACACTGCGCACTGCACACTGGACACTGGACACTGCGCACTGCACACTGCACACTGCACACTGGACACTGCACACTGGACACTGCGCACTGGACACTGCGCACTGGACACTGCGCACTGCACACTGGACACTGCACACTGGACACTGCACACTGGACACTGCACACTGGACACTGGACACTGCACACAGGACACTGGACAATGGACACTGCACACTGGACACTGCACACTGGACACTGCGCACTGCGCATTGGACACTGGGCACTGCGCACTGGACACTGCGCACTGCACACTGGACACTGCGCACTGCACACTGGCACTGCGCACTGCACACTGGACACTGCGCACTGGACACTGCACACTGGACACTGCACACTGCACATTGGACACTAGACACTGGACACTGGACACTGGGCACTGCATACTGCGCACTGGACACTGGACACTACGCACTGGGCACTGGGCACTGCACACTGCGCACTGCACACTGGACACTGGGCACTGCGCACTGGACACTGCGCACTGGACACTGCACACTGGACACTGCGCACTGCACACTGCACACTGGACACTGCGCACTGCACACTGGACACTGGACACTGCGCACTGCACACTGCCCACTGCACACTGGACATTGCGCACTGCACACTGGACATTGCGCACTGGACACTGGACACTGGACACTGCACACTGGACACTGCACACTGGACACTGCACACTGCAACCTGCACACTGGACACTGCACACTGGACACTGCGCACTGCACACTGGACATTGCGCACTGTACACTGGACACTGCACACTGGACACTGCACACTGGACACTGCGCACTGCACACTGGACATTGCGCTCTGCACACTGGACACTGGACACTGCGCACTGCGCACTGCACACTGGACATTGCACACTGGACACTGCACACTGGACACTGCACACTGCGCACTGGACACTGCGCACTGCTCACTGGACACTGGACATTGCGCACTGGACACTGCGCACTGCGCACTGGACACTGCGCACTGCACACTGGACACTGGACACTGCGCACTGCACACTGCACACTGGACACTGGACACTGCACACTGGACACTGGACACTGCGCACTGGACACTGCGCACTGGACACTGCGCACTGCACACTGGACACTGGACACTGCGCACTGCACACTGGACACTGCGCACTGGACACTGCGCACTGGACACTGCACACTGGACACTGCACACTGGACACTGCACACTGCACACTGCACACTGCGCACTGCACACTGGACACTGGACACTGGGCACTGGGCACTGCACACTGGACACTGGACACTGCACACTGCACACTGCACACTGCACACTGGACACTGGACACTGCACACTGGACACTGGACACTGCGCACTGCACACTGGACACTGGACACTGGACACTGGACACTGCACACTTGACACTGCACACTGGACACTGCACACTGCACACTGGACAATGGACACTGCGCACTGCACACTGGACATTGCGCACTGGACACTGGACACTGGACACTGGACACTGGACACTGCACACTGCAACCTGCACACTGGACACTGCACACTGCGCACTGCACACTGGACAATGGACACTGCGCACTGCACACTGGACATTGCGCACTGGACACTGGACACTGGACACTGCGCACTGGACACTGCACACTGGACACTGGACACTGGACACTGCACACTGCAACCTGCACACTGGACACTGCACACTGCGCACTGCACACTGGACATTGCGCACTGTACACTGGACACTGCACACTGGACACTGCACACTGTACATTGCGCTCTGCACACTGGACACTGGACACTGCACACAGGACACTGCACACTGCGCACTGCGCACTGCACAGTGGACATTGCACACTGGACACTGCACACTGGACACTGCACACTGCGCACTGGACACTGCGCACTGCGCACTGGACACTGCGCACTGCACACTGGACACTGGACACTGCGCACTGGACACTGCACACTGCGCACTGGACACTGGACACTGCGCACTGGACACTGGACACTGGACACTGCGCACTGCACACTGGACACTGCGCACTGCACACTGGACACTGGACACTGGACACTGCACACTGGACACTGCACACTGGACACTGCACACTGGACACTGGACAATGGACACTGCACACTGGACACTGCACACTGGACACTGCACACTGGACACTGGACACTGCGCACTGCACACTGGACACTGGCACTGCACACTGCACACTGGACACTGCGCACTGGACACTGCACACTGGCCACTGGCCACTGGACACTGCACACTGCACACCGGACACTGGGCACTGCACACTGGGCACTGCACACTGGACACTGCGCACTGGGCACTGGGCACTGCACACTGCGCACTGCACACTGGACACTGGGCACTGCACACTGGACACTGGACACTGCACACTGCACACTGCACACTGGACACTGCACACTGGACACTGCACACTGGACACTGCACACTGGACACTGCACACTGGACACTGGACACTTGACACTGGACACTGGACATTGCACACTGGACACTGCACACTGGACAATGCACACTGCGCACTGGACACTGCACACTGCGCACTGGACACTGCGCACTGCACACTGCACACTGCACACTGGACACTGGACACTGGACACTGCACACTGCACACTGGACACTGGACACTGGACACTTTACACTGGACACTGCACACTGGACACACACACTGGATACTGCACACTGCACACTGCGCACTGCACACTGGACACTGGACACTGGATACTGCGCACTGGACACTGGACACTGGACACTGCACACTGCGCACTGGACACTGGACACTGCACACTGGACACTGCACACTGGACACTTTACACTGGACACTGGACACTGCACACTGGACACACACACTGGAAACTGCGCACTGCACACTGGACACTGCGCACTGCACATTGGGCACTGCACATTGGGCACTGCACATTTGACACTGCACACTGGACACTGGACACTGCACACTGCACACTGGACACTGCACACTGCACACTGGACACTGGACACTGCACACTGGACACTGGACACTGCACACTGGACACTGCGCACTGCACACTGGACACTGCACACTGCACACTGGACACTGGACACTGGACATTGGACACTGCACACTGGGCACTGGGCACTGCACACTGGGCACTGGACACTGGACACTGCACACTGGACACTTTACACTGGACACTGGACACTGCACACTGGACACTGGACACTGGATACTGCGCACTGGACACTGGACACTGGACACTGCACACTGCGCACTGGACACTGGACACTGCACACTGCACACTGGACACTGCACACTGGACACTTTACACTGGACACTGGACACTGCACACTGGACACACACACTGGAAACTGCGCACTGCACACTGGATGCTGCGCACTGCACATTGGGCACTGCACATTGGGCACTGCACATTTGACACTGCACACTGGACACTGGACACTGGACACTGCACACTGGACACTGCACACTGCACACTGGACACTGTACACTGGACACTGCACACTGCACACTGGACACTGGACACTGCACACTGGACACTGCACACTGCACACTGGACACTGGACATTGGACACTGCACACTGGGCACTGGGCACTGCACACTGGGCACTGGACACTGCACACTGCGCACTGGACACTGGACACTGGGCACTGGGCACTGCGCAGTGGACACTGGACACTGCGCACTGCACTCTGGACACTGGACACTGGACACTGCACACTGCACACTGGACACTTCGCACTGGGCACTGGACACTGGGCACTGCGCACTGGGCACTGGGCACTGCACACTGCACTCTGGACACTGCACACTGAACACTGGTCACTGGATACTGCACACTGGTCACTGGATACTGCACACTGCACACTGCGCGCTGCGCACTGGACACTGGGCACTGCACACTGGACACTGCGCACTGCACTCTGGACACTGGACACTGCACATTGAACTCTGGACACTACATACTGGACACTGGACACTGGGCACTGCGCACTGGACAGTGCGCGCTGGACACTGGACACTGGGGACTGCACACTGGACACTGCAAACTGGACACTGCACACTGCACACTGGACACTGGACACTGGACACTGGACACTGCGCACTGCACACTGCACACTGCACACAGCACACTGGACACTGGACACTGCACACTGGACACTGGACACTGCACACTGCACACTGGACACTGCACACTGGACACTGGACACTGGACACTGCGCACTGCACACTGCACACTGGACACTGGACACTGCACACTGGACACTGCACACTGGACACTGCACACTGCACACTGGACACTGGACACTGGACACTGCGCACTGCACACTGGACACTGGACACTGGACACTGGACACTGCACACTGGACACTGGGCACTGGGCACTGGGCACTGGGCACTGCACACTGGGCACTGCACACTGGACACTGCACACTGCACACTGGACACTGGACACTGCGCACTGCACACTGGGCACTGGGCACTGGGCACTGGACACTGCACACTGGACACTGCACACTGCACACTGGACACTGCACACTGGACACTGGACACTGCGCACTGCACACTGCACACTGCACACTGGACACTGGACACTGCACACTGGACACTGCACACTGCTCACTGGACACTGCACACTGCACACTGCACACTGGATACTGCACACTGCACACTGCACACTGGACACTGGACACTGGACACTGCGCACTGCACACTGCACACTGCACACTGCACACTGGACACTGGACACTGCACACTGGACACTGCACACTGCACACTGCACACTGGACACTGGACACTGGACATTGGGCATTGGACACTGGACACTGCATACTGCACACTGGACACTGCACACTGGACACTGCACACTGGACACTGGACAATGGACACTGGACACTGCACACTGGACACTGCACACTGGGCACTGGACACTGCGCACTAGACACTGCGCACTGGACATTGCACACTGGACACTGCACACTGGACACTGCACACTGCGCACTGGACACTGCGCACTGGACACTGCACACTGGACACTGGACACTGCGCACTGGACACTGCACACTGGACACTGCACACTGGGCACTGGGCACTGCACACTGGGCACTGGACACTGGACACTGCACACTGGACACTGCACACTGGACACTTTACACTGGACACTGGACACTGCACACTGGACACTGGACACTGGATACTGCGCACTGGACACTGGACACTGGACACTGCACACTGCGCACTGGACACTGGACACTGCACACTGCACACTGGACACTGCACACTGGACACTTTACACTGGACACTGGACACTGCACACTGGACACACACACTGGAAACTGCGCACTGCACACTGGATGCTGCGCACTGCACATTGGGCACTGCACATTGGGCACTGCACATTTGACACTGCACACTGGACACTGGACACTGGACACTGCACACTGGACACTGCACACTGCACACTGGACACTGTACACTGGACACTGCACACTGCACACTGGACACTGGACACTGCACACTGGACACTGCACACTGCACACTGGACACTGCACACTGCACACTGGACACTGGACACTGGACATTGGACACTGCACACTGGGCACTGGGCACTGCACACTGGGCACTGGACACTGGACACTGCACACTGGACACTGCACACTGGACACTTTACACTGGACACTGGACACTGCACACTGGACACTGGACACTGGATACTGCGCACTGGACACTGGACACTGGACACTGCACACTGCGCACTGGACACTGGACACTGCACACTGCACACTGGACACTGCACACTGGACACTTTACACTGGACACTGGACACTGCACACTGGACACACACACTGGAAACTGCGCACTGCACACTGGATGCTGCGCACTGCACATTGGGCACTGCACATTGGGCACTGCACATTTGACACTGCACACTGGACACTGGACACTGGACACTGCACACTGGACACTGCACACTGCACACTGGACACTGTACACTGGACACTGCACACTGCACACTGGACACTGGACACTGCACACTGGACACTGCACACTGCACACTGGACACTGGACATTGGACACTGCACACTGGGCACTGGGCACTGCACACTGGGCACTGGACACTGCACACTGCGCACTGGACACTGGACACTGGGCACTGGGCACTGCGCAGTGGACACTGGACACTGCGCACTGCACTCTGGACACTGGACACTGGACACTGCACACTGCACACTGGACACTTCGCACTGGGCACTGGACACTGGGCACTGCGCACTGGGCACTGGGCACTGCACACTGCACTCTGGACACTGCACACTGAACACTGGTCACTGGATACTGCACACTGGTCACTGGATACTGCACACTGCACACTGCGCGCTGCGCACTGGACACTGGGCACTGCACACTGGACACTGCGCACTGCACTCTGGACACTGGACACTGCACATTGAACTCTGGACACTACATACTGGACACTGGACACTGGGCACTGCGCACTGGACAGTGCGCGCTGGACACTGGACACTGGGGACTGCACACTGGACACTGCAAACTGGACACTGCACACTGCACACTGGACACTGGACACTGGACACTGGACACTGGACACTGCGCACTGCACACTGCACACTGCACACAGCACACTGGACACTGGACACTGCACACTGGACACTGGACACTGCACACTGCACACTGGACACTGCACACTGGACACTGGACACTGGACACTGCGCACTGCACACTGCACACTGGACACTGGACACTGCACACTGGACACTGCACACTGGACACTGCACACTGCACACTGGACACTGGACACTGGACACTGCGCACTGCACACTGGACATTGCGCTCTGCACACTGGACACTGGACACTGGACACTGCACACTGGACACTGCACACTGGACACTGCACACTGCGCACTGCGCACTGCACACTGGACATTGTACTCTGGACACTGCACACTGCGCACTGGACACTGCGCACTGGACACTGCACACTGGACACTGCACACTGGACACTGCGCACTGCACACTGCGCACTGCACACTGGACATTGCGCTCTGCACACTGGACACTGGACACTGGACACTGCACACTGGACACTGGACACTGGGCACTGCGCACTGCACACTGGACACTGCACACTGGACACTGCACACTGCGCACTGCGCACTGCACACTGGACATTGTACTCTGGACACTGCACACTGGACACTGGACACTGCGCACTGGACACTGCACACTGGACACTGCACACTGCGCACTGCACACTGGACACTGCACACTGGACACTGGACACTGCACACTGGACACTGGACACTGCACACTGGACACTGGACACTGCACACTGGACACTGCACACTGGACACTGCACACTGCACACTGCGCACTGGACACTGTGCACTGCACACTGGACACTGGACACTGGACACTGCACACTGGACACGGCACACTGGACACTGGACACTGGACACTGGACACTGCACACTGCACACTGCAACCTGCACACTGCACACTGCGCACTGGACACTGGACACTGCACACTGCGCACTTCGCACTGCACACTGGACATTGCACACTGTACACTGGACACTGCACACTGGACACTGGACACTGCACACTGGACACTGCACACTGGACACTGCACACTGCACACTGGACACTGGACACTGCACACTGGGCACTGGGCACTGCGCACTGCGCACTGCACACTGGACATTGCACTCTGGACACGGCACACTGGACACTGCACACTGGACACTGCACACTGGACACTGCACACTGGACACTGCGCACTGGACACTGCACACTGGACACTGCGCACTGCACACTGGACATTGCGCTCTGCACACTGGACACTGCACACTGGGCACTGCGCACTGCACACTGGACATTGCACACTGGACACTGCACACTGGACACTGCACACTGCGCACTGGACACTGCGCACTGCACACTGGACACTGGACACTGCGCACTGGACACTGCACACTGCACACTGGACACTGCACACTGCGCACTGCACACTGGACACTGCACACTGCACACTGCACACTGGACACTGCACACTGGACACTGCACACTGGACACTGCGCACTGCACACTGCACACTGGACATTGCGCTCTGCACACTGGACACTGGACACTGGACACTACACACTGCACACTGGCCACTGGACACTGCACACTGCACACTGGACACTGGACACTGCACACTGGACACTGGACACTGCACACTACACACTGCACACTGGACACTGGACAGTGCGCACTGGACACTGGACAGTGCACACTGGACACTGCGCACTGGACACTGCACACTGCACACTGGACACTGCACACTGGACACTGCGCACTGCACACTCAACACTGCGCACTGGACACTGGACACTGCGCACTGCGCACTGCACACTGCACACTGGACACTGCACACTGGACACTGGACATTGCGCACTGCACACTGGACATTGCGCACTGCACACTTGACACTGCACACTGCACACTGCACACTGGACACTGGACACTGGACACTGGACACTGCACACTGGACACGGCACACTGCACACTGGGCACTGCGCACTGGACACTGCACACTGGACACTGGGCACTGCACACTGGACACTGCACACTGCACACTGGACACTGGACACTGGACACAGCGCACTGCACACTGGACAGTGGACACTGCGCACTGGACACTGCGCACTGGACACTGCACACTGGACACTGCACACTGGACACTGCGCACTGGACACTGCGCACTGGACACTGGAAACTGCGCACTGCACACTGGACACTGGACACTGCGCACTGCACACTGGACACTGCGCACTACACACTGCGCACTGCACACTGCGCACTGGACACTGCACACTGCGCACTGCACACTGGACACTGCACACTGCACACTGGACACTGGACACTGGACACTGGCCACTGCACACTGGACACTTGACACTGGACACGGCACACTGGCCACGGCACACTGGACACTGCACACTGCACACTGGCCACTGGACACTGCACACTGCACACTGGACACTGGACACTGGACACTGCACACTGGACACTGCACACTGCACACTGGACACTGCACACTGGACACTGCGCACTGGACACTGCACACTGCGCACTGGACACTGCACACTGGACACTGGACACTGGACACTGGACACTGGACACTGCACACTGGACACTGCACACTGCACACTGGCCACTGGACACTGCACACTGCACACTGGACACTGGACACTGGACACTGGACACTGCACACTGCACACTGGACACTGCACACTGGACACTGCACACTGCACACTGCACACTGCGCACTGGACACTGGACACTGGACACTGGGCACTGGACACTGGACACTGCACACTGGACACTGGGCACTGCGCACTGCACACTGCACACAGCGCACTGGACACTGGACACTAGACACTGCACACTGGACACTGCACACTGGACACTGCACACTGGGCACTGCGCACTGCACACTGGACATTGCACACTGGACACTGCACACTGGACACTGCACACTGCGCACTGGACACTGCGCACTGGACACTGCGCACTGCACACTGGACACTGGACACTGCGCACTGGACACTGCACACTGGACACTGCACACTGGACACTGCGCACTGCACACTGGACATTGCGCTCTGCACACTGGACACTGGACACTGCACACTGGACACTGGACACTGCACACTGCACACTGGACACTGCACACTGGACACTGGACACTGCACACTGCGCACTGCACAATGCACACTGGACACTGCGCACTGCGCACTGCACACTGGACACTGGACACTGGACACTGCACACTGGA
The DNA here is from genome assembly GCA_023333645.1 of Sceloporus occidentalis. Lineage (NCBI taxonomy): Eukaryota > Metazoa > Chordata > Lepidosauria > Squamata > Phrynosomatidae > Sceloporus > Sceloporus occidentalis. Next base: position 392,044 of record JALMGF010000253.1, read on the forward strand.
CACTGGACACTGCACACTGCACACAGCACACTGCACACTGGACACTGGACACTGGACACTGGACACTGCACACTGCACCCTGCAACCTGCACACTGCACACTGGACACTGCACACTGCGCACTGCGCACTGCACACTGGACATTGCGCACTGTACACTGGACACTGCACACTGGACACTGGACACTGCACACTGGACACTGCACACTGGACACTGCGCACTGCACACTGGACATTGCGCTCTGCACACTGGACACTGGACACTGGACACTGCACACTGGACACTGCACACTGGACACTGGACACTGCACACTGCGCACTGCGCACTGCACACTGGACATTGTACTCTGGACACTGCACACTGCGCACTGGACACTGCGCACTGCGCACTGGACACTGCGCACTGGACACTGCGCACTGGACACTGCACACTGGACACTGCGCACTGGACACTGCGCACTGCACACTGGACATTGCGCTCTGCACACTGGACACTGGACACTGGACACTGCACACTGGACACTGCGCACTGGGCACTGCGCACTGCACACTGGACATTGCACACTGGACACTGCACACTGCGCACTGGACACTGCGCACTGCGCACTGGACACTGCGCACTGCACACTGGACACTGGACACTGCGCACTGGACACTGCACACTGCACACTGGACACTGGACACTGCACACTGCGCACTGCACACTGGACACTGCACACTGGACACTGGACACTGCACACTGGACACTGCACACTGGACACTGCACACTGGACACTGGACACTGGACACTGCACACTGGACACTGCACACTGGACACTGCACACTGCACACTGCGCACTGGACACTGCGCACTGCACACTGGACACTGGACACTGGACACTGCACACTGGACACGGCACACTGGACACTGGACACTGGACACTGGACACTGCACACTGCACACTGCAACCTGCACACTGCGCACTGCGCACTGGACACTGGACACTGCACACTGCGCACTTCGCACTGCACACTGGACATTGCACACTGTACACTGGACACTGCACACTGGACACTGGACACTGCACACTGGACACTGCACACTGGACACTGCGCACTGCACACTGCACACTGGACACTGCACACTGGGCACTGGGCACTGCGCACTGCGCACTGCACACTGGACATTGCACTCTGGACACGGCACACTGGACACTGCACACTGGACACTGCACACTGGACACTGCGCACTGGACACTGCGCACTGGACACTGCACACTGGACACTGCGCACTGCACACTGGACATTGCGCTCTGCACACTGGACACTGGACACTGGACACTGCACACTGGGCACTGCGCACTGCACACTGGACATTGCACACTGGACACTGCACACTGGACACTGCACACTGCGCACTGGACACTGCGCACTGGACACTGCGCACTGCACACTGGACACTGGACACTGCACACTGCACACTGCGCACTGCACACTGCACACTGCACACTGGACACTGCACACTGGACACTGGACACTGCACACTGGACACTGCACACTGGACACTGCGCACTGCACACTGCACACTGGACATTGCGCTCTGCACACTGGACACTGGACACTACACACTGCACACTGCACACTGCACACTGGACACTGGACACTGGACACTGGACACTGCACACTGGACACTGCACACTACACACTGCACGCTGGACACTGGACAGTGCGCACTGGACACTGGACAGTGCACACTGGACACTGCGCACTGGACACTGCACACTGCACACTGGACACTGCACACTGGACACTGCGCACTGCACACTCAACACTGCGCACTGGACACTGGACACTGCGCACTGCGCACTGCACACTGCACACTGGACACTGCACACTGGACACTGGACATTGCGCACTGCACACTGGACATTGCGCACTGCACACTTGACACTGCACACTGCACACTGCACACTGGACACTGGACACTGGACACTGCACACTGGACATGGCACACTGCACACTGGGCACTGCGCACTGGACACTGCACACTGGACACTGGGCACTGCACACTGGACACTGCACACTGCACACTGGACACAGCGCACTGCACACTGGACAGTGGACACTGCGCACTGGACACTGCGCACTGGACACTGCACACTGGACACTGCACACTGGACACTGCGCACTGGACACTGCGCACTGGACACTGGAAACTGCGCACTGCACACTGGACACTGGACACTGCGCACTGGACACTGGACATTGCGCACTGCACACTGGACATTGCGCACTGCACACTTGACACTGCACACTGCACACTGGACACTGGACACTGGACACTGCACACTGGACACGGCACACTGCACACTGGGCACTGCGCACTGGACACTGCACACTGGACACTGGGCACTGCACACTGGACACTGCACACTGCACACTGGACACTGGACACAGCGCACTGCACACTGGACAGTGGACACTGCGCACTGGACACTGCGCACTGGACACTGCGCACTGGACACTGCACACTGGACACTGCACACTGGACACTGCGCACTGGACACTGCGCACTGGACACTGGAAACTGCGCACTGCACACTGGACACTGGACACTGCGCACTGCACACTGGACACTGCACACTGCACACTGCACACTGGACACTGGACACTGGACACTGGCCACTGCACACTGGACACTTGACACTGGACACGGCACACTGGCCACGGCACACTGGACACTGCACACTGGCCACTGGACACTGCACACTGCACACTGGACACTGGACACTGCACACTGGACACTGCACACTGCACACTGGACACTGCACACTGCACACTGGACACTGCACACTGGACACTGCACACTGCACACTGCACACTGCGCACTGGACACTGGACACTGCACACTGGACACTGGGCACTGCGCACTGCACACTCCACACAGCGCACTGGACACTGGACACTAGACACTGCACACTGGACACTGCACACTGGACACTGCACACTGGGCACTGCGCACTGCACACTGGACATTGCACACTGGACACTGCACACTGGACACTGCACACTGGACACTGGACACTGCGCACTGGACACTGGACACTGCGCACTGGACACTGGACACTGTGCACTGCACACTGGACACTGGACACTGCACACTGGACACTGCACACTGGACACTGCACACTGGGCACTGCACACTGCGCACTGGACACTGCGCACTGGACACTGGACACTGCACACTGGACACTGCACACTGGACACTGCGCACTGCACACTGGACATTGCGCACTGGACACTGGACACTGGACACTGCACACTGGACACTGCACACTGCACACTGCAACCTGCACACTGCACACTGCGACCTGCACACTGCGCACTGGACACTGGACACTGGACACTGCACACTGCGCACTGCACACTGGACACTGCACACTGGACACTGCACACTGGACACTGCACACTGGACACTGCGCACTGCACACTGCACACTGGACATTGCGCTCTGCACACTGGACACTGGACACTGCACACTGGGCACTGGACACTGCGCACTGCGCACTGGACACTGCGCACTGCGCACTGGACATTGCGCACTGGACACTGGACACTGGACACTGCACACTGGACACTGCACACTGCACACTGGACACTGGACACTGCACACTGGACACTGGACACTGGACACTGCACACTGGACACTGCACACTGGACACTGCACACTGGACACTGCGCACTGCACACTGGGCATTGCACACTGCACACTGGGCATTGCACACTGCACACTGGACACTGGACACTGGACACTGCACACTGGACACTGCACACTGCACACCGGACACTGCGCACTGGACACTGCGCACTGGACACTGCGCACTGGACACTGCGCACTGGACACTGCACACTGGACACTGCACACTGGACACTGGACACTGCACACTGGACACTGCACACTGGACACTGCACACTGGACACTGCACACTGCACACTGCACACTGCACACTGGACACTGGATACTGCGCACTGGACACTGGACAGTGGACACTGCACACTGGACACTGGACACTGGGCACTGCACACTGGACACTGCGCACTGGACACTGGGCACTGCACACTGCACACTGCACACTGCACACTGGACACTGCGCACTGGACGCTGCACACTGCGCACTACACACTGCACACTGCGCACTGCACACTGGACACTGTGCACTGCACACTGGACACTGCACACTGGACACTGCACACTGCGCACTGCGCACTGCACACTGGACACTGCACACTGGACACTGCACACTGCACACTGGAAACAGCGCACTGCACACTGGACGGTGGACACTGCACACTGGACACTGCACACTGGACACTGCACACTGCACACTGCACACTGCGCACTGGACACTGCGCACTGGACACTGTGCACTGGACACTGGACACTGCGCACTGCACACTGGACACTGCACACTGGACACTGGATACTGTGCACTGGACACTGGACACTGGACACTGCACACTGCGCACTGGACACTGCACACTGGACACACACACTGGACACTGCGCACTGCACACTGGACACTGCGCACTGCACATTGGGCACTGCACATTGGACACTGCGCACTGCACACTGCACACTGGACACTGGACACTGCACACTGCGCACTGGACACTGCACACTGCACACTGGACACTGGACACTGCACACTGCACACTGGACACTGGACACTGCACACTGGACACTGCACACTGGACACTGCACACTGGACACTGGGCATTGCACACTGCACACTGGACACTGGACACTGCGCACTGCAAACTGGACATTGCGCACTGCACACTGGACACTGGACACTGCACACTGCACACTGCACACTGCACACTGGACACTGGACACTGCACACTGGACACTGGACACTGCACACTGCACACTAGACACTGCGCACTGCGCACTGGACATTGCGCACTGGACACTGCACACTGCACACTGGACACTGCACACTGCACACTGCACACTGCACACTGGGCACTGGACAATGCACACTGGGCACTGGACACTGCACACTGGACACTGCACACTGGACACTGTGCACTGCACACTGGGCATTGCGCACTGCACACTGCACACTGGACACTGCACACTGGACACTGCACACTGGTCACTGGATACTGCACACTGCACACTGGACACTGCGCACTTGGCACTGGACACTGCGCACTGGACACTGCGCACTGGACACTGCACACTGCACACTGCGCACTGGACACTGCACACTGCACACTGGACACTGGACACTGCACACTGCTCACTGGACACTGGACACTGCACACTGGACACTGGACACTGCACACTGGACACTGGACACTGCGCACTGGACACTGGACACTGCACACTGGACACTGCACACTGCACACCGGACACTGCGCACTGGACACTGCGCACTGGGCAGTGGGCAGTGGGCAGTGGGCACTGCACGCTGCGCACTGGACACTGGACACTGGGCACTGGTCACTGGACACTGCGCACTGCGCACTGTGGACTGGACACTGCACACTGTGCACTGCACACTGGACACTGGACACTGCACACTGGACACTGCACACTCTACACTGGACACTGCACACTGGACACTGGACACTGCACACTGGACACTACACACTGCGCACTGCACACTGCACACTGCACACTGGACATTGCGCACTGCACACTTGACACTGGACACTGGACACTGCGCATTGGACACTGGACACTGGACACTGCACACTGGACACTGGACACTGCACACTGCACACTGGACACTGAACACTGGACACTGCACACTGGACACTGCGCACTGGACACTGCGCACTGCACACTGGACACTGGACACTGCACACTGGACACTGCACACTGCACACTGGACACTGCACACTGGACACTGGACACTGCACACTGGACACTGGACACTGCACACTGGACACTGGACACTGGACACTGCACACTGGACACTGCGCACTGCACACTGGGCATTGCACACTGCACACTGGACACTGGACACTGCGCACTGCAAACTGGACATTGCGCACTGCACACTGGACACTGGACACTGCACACTGGACACTGGACACTGCACACTGGACACTGCACACTGGACACTGCGCACTGCACACTGGGCATTGCACACTGCACACTGGACACTGGACACTGCGCACTGCAAACTGGACATTGCGCACTGCACACTGGACACTGCGCACTGCACATTGGGCACTGCACATTGGACACTGCGCACTGCACACTGCACACTGGACACACACACTGGACACTGCGCACTGCACACTGGACACTGCGCACTGCACATTGGGCACTGCACATTGGACACTGTGCACTGCACACTGCACACTGCGCACTGGACACTGCACACTGCACACTTCACACTGGACACTGGACACTGCACACTGCACACTGCACACTGGACACTGGACACTGCACACTGGACACTGGACACTGCACACTGGACACTGCACACTGGACACTGCACACTGGACACTGCGCACTGCACACTGGGCATTGCACACTGCACACTGGACACTGGACACTGCGCACTGCAAACTGGACATTGCGCACTGGACACTGCACACTGGACACTGGACACTGCACACTGCACACTGGACACTGCACACTGGACACTGGACACTGGACACTGCACACTGCACACTAGACACTGCGCACTGTGCACTGGACATTGCGCACTGGACACTGCACACTGCACACTGGACACTGCACACTGCACACTGCACACTGGACACTGGACAATGCAGACTGGGCACTGGACACTGCACACTGGACACTGCACACTGGACACTGTGCACTGCACACTGGGCATTGCGCACTGCACACTGCACACTGGACACTGCACACTGGACACTGCACACTGGTCACTGGATACTGCACACTGCACACTGGACACTGCGCACTGGGCACTGGACACTGCGCACTGCACACTGCGCACTGGACACTGCACACTGGACACTGCACACTGCACACTGGACACTGGACACTGGACACTGCACACTGCTCACTGGACACTGGACACTGCACACTGGACACTGGACACTGCACACTGGACACTGGACACTGCACACTGGACACTGGACACTGCACTGGGCACTGGGCACTGGCCACTGGTCACTGCACACTGGACACTGCACACTGCACACTGGACACTGCGCACTGGACACTGCACACTGGACACTGCGCACTGGACACTGCACACTGGACACTGGACACTGCACACTGCACACTGCACACTGGACATTGGACACTGGGCACTGCACACTGGACACTGGGCACTGGACACTGCACACTGGACACTGCGCACTGCACACTGGGCACTGCGCACTGGACAGTGCGCGCTGGACACTGGACACTGCACTGGGCACTGGGCACTGGCCACTGGGCACTGCACACTGCGCACTGCACACTGCACACTGGACACTGCGCACTGGACACTGCGCACTGGACACTGCACACTGGACACTGGACACTGCACACTGCACACTGCACACTGGACATTGGACACTGGGCACTGCACACTGGACACTGGGCACTGGACACTGCACACTGGACACTGGACACTGCGCACTGCACACTGCACACTGGACACTGGACACTGCGCACTGGACACTGCACACTGGACACTGGACACTGCACACTGGACACGGGACACTGCACACTGGACACTGCGCACTGGACACTGCACACTGGACACTGCACACTAGACGCTGCACACTGCACACTGGACACTGCACACTGGACACTGCACACTGGACACTGGACAATGCGCACTGCACACTGGGCACTGCACACTGGACACTGGACACTGCACACATGACATTGCACACTGGACACTGCACACTGGACACTGCACACTGGACACTGCGCACTGCACACTGGACATTGCGCTCTGCACACTGGACATTGCGCACTGGACACTGCACACTGGACACTGCACACTGGACACTGCGCACTGGGCACTGGACACTGCGCACTGCACACTGCGCACTGGACACTGCACACTGCACACTGCGCACTGGACACTGGACACTGCACACTGGACACTGCACACTGGACACTGGACACTGGACACTGCGCACTGCGCACTGCGCACTGCACACTGGACACTGCGCACTGGACACTGGACACTGCACACTGGAAACTGGACACTGCACACTGCACACTGGACACTGGACACTGCACACTGGACACTGGACACTACACACTGCGCACTGCACACTGGACACTGCACACTGGTCATTGCGCACTGCACACTGGACACTGGACACTGGACACTGCGCACTGGACACTGGACACTGGACACTGCGCACTGGACACTGGACACTGCGCACTGCACACTGCGCACTGGACACTGGACACTGCGCACTGGACACTGGACACTGCGCACTGGACACTGGACACTGCGCACTGGACACTGCGCACTGGACACTGCGCACTGGACACTGCACACTGGACACTGGATACTGGACACTGCACACTGCACACTGCACACTGCACACTGGACACTGGACACTGCACACTGGACACTGGACACTGGACACTGCACACTGGACATTGCGCACTGCACACTGGACATTGCGCACTGCACACTGGACACTGTGCACTGGACACTGGACACTGCACACTGGACACTGCGCACTGCACACTGGACATTGCGCACTGCACACTGGACACTGGACACTGCACACTGGACACTGCACACTGCACACTGGACACTGCACACTGGACACTGCACACTGCACACTGGACACTGCAAACTGGACACTGGACACTGGACACTACACACATGACATTGCACACTGGACACTGCACACTGGACACTGCACACTGGACACTGCACACTGCGCACTGCACACTGGACACTGGACACTGCGCACTGCACACTGCACACTGCACACTGCACACTGGACACTGGACACTGGACACTGCACACTGCACACTGGACACTGGACACTGCACACTGGACACTGGACACTGGACACTGCACACTTTACATTGCGCACTGCACACTGGACATTGCGCACTGGACACTACACACTGGACACTGCACACTGCACACTGGACAGTGCGCACTGCACACTGGACACTGCACACTGGACACTGCACACTGCACACTGGACACTGCGCACTGGACACTGGATACTGGACACTGCACACTGCACACTGGACACTGGACACTGCACACTGCACACTGGACACTGGGCACTGCACACTGCGCACTGGACACTGCACACTGGACACTGCACACTGCACACTGGACACTGGACACTGGACACTGCACACTGGACACTGCGCACTGCACACTGGACACTGGACACTGCGCACTGGACACTGCGCACTGGACACTGGACACTGCACACTGGACACTGGACACTGCACACTGGACACTGGACACTGCGCACTGCAAACTGGACACTGCACACTGGACACTGGACACTGGGCACTGCACACTGGACACTGCGCACTGCACTCTGGACACTGGACACTGGACACTGCACACTGCACACTGGACACTTCACACTGGGCACTGGGCACTGCGCACTGGGCACTGGGCACTGCGCACTGGGCACTGCACACTGGACACTGCGCACTGCGCACTGCACTCTGGACACTGGACACTGGACACTGCACACTGAACACTGGTCACTGGATACTGGTCACTGGATACTGCACACTGCACACTGCGCGCTGCGCACTGGACACTGGGCACTGGGCACTGGGAACTGCACACTGGACACTGCGCACTGGACACTGCACACTGGACACTGGACACTGCACACTGCACACTGGACATTGGACACTGGGCACTGGACACTGGACACTGGACACTGCACACTGCACACTGCACACTGAACACTGCACACTGGACATTGGACACTGGGCACTGCACACTGGACACTGCACACTGCACACTGCACACTGCACACTGGACACTGGACACTGCACACTGGACATTGGACACTGCACACTGGACACTGCGCACTGCACACTGGACATTGCGCACTGCACACTGGACATTGCGCACTGGACACTGCACACTGGACACTGGACACTGCACACTGCACACTGCGCACTGCACACTGGACACTGCACACTGCGCACTGCACACTGGACACTGCGCACTGGACACTGCACACTGGACACTGCGCACTGGACACTGCACACTGGACACTGGGCACTGCACACTGGACACTGCACACTGGACACTGGGCACTGCACACTGCGCACTGCTCACTGGACACTGCGCACTGGACACTGCACACTGCACACTGCACACTGGACACTGCACACTGGATACTTCGCACTGGACACTGCACACTGGACACTGCACACTGGACACTGCGCACTGGACATTGCGCATTGGACACTGGACACTGCACACTGGACACTGCACACTGGACACTGCACACTGGACACTGCGCACTGGGCACTGCACACTGGACACTGGGCACTGGACACTGCACACTGCACACTGGATACTGCACACTGCACACTGCACACTGGACACTGGACACTGGACACTGGACACTGCGCACTGGACACTGCACACTGGACACACACACTGGACACTGCGCACTGCACAATGGACACTGCGCACTGCACATTGGACACTGCGCACTGCACACTGCACACTGGACACTGGACACTGGACACTGCACACTGCACACAGGACACTATACACTGCGCACTGCACACTGCACACTGCACACTGGACATTGCGCACTGCACACTTGACACTGGACACTGGACACTGCGCATTGGACACTGGACACTGGACACTGCACACTGGACACTGGACACTGCACACTGCACACTGGACACTGAACACTGGACACTGCACACTGGACACTGCGCACTGGACACTGCGCACTGCACACTGGACACTGGACACTGCACACTGGACACTGCACACTGCACACTGGACACTGCACACTGGACACTGGACACTGCACACTGGACACTGGACACTGCACACTGGACACTGGACACTGGACACTGCACACTGGACACTGCGCACTGCACACTGGGCATTGCACACTGCACACTGGACACTGGACACTGCGCACTGCAAACTGGACATTGCGCACTGCACACTGGACACTGGACACTGCACACTGGACACTGGACACTGCACACTGGACACTGCACACTGGACACTGCGCACTGCACACTGGGCATTGCACACTGCACACTGGACACTGGACACTGCGCACTGCAAACTGGACATTGCGCACTGCACACTGGACACTGCGCACTGCACATTGGGCACTGCACATTGGACACTGCGCACTGCACACTGCACACTGGACACACACACTGGACACTGCGCACTGCACACTGGACACTGCGCACTGCACATTGGGCACTGCACATTGGACACTGTGCACTGCACACTGCACACTGCGCACTGGACACTGCACACTGCACACTTCACACTGGACACTGGACACTGCACACTGCACACTGCACACTGGACACTGGACACTGCACACTGGACACTGGACACTGCACACTGGACACTGCACACTGGACACTGCACACTGGACACTGCGCACTGCACACTGGGCATTGCACACTGCACACTGGACACTGGACACTGCGCACTGCAAACTGGACATTGCGCACTGGACACTGCACACTGGACACTGGACACTGCACACTGCACACTGGACACTGGACACTGCACACTGGACACTGGACACTGGACACTGCACACTGCACACTAGACACTGCGCACTGTGCACTGGACATTGCGCACTGGACACTGCACACTGCACACTGGACACTGCACACTGCACACTGCACACTGGACACTGGACAATGCAGACTGGGCACTGGACACTGCACACTGGACACTGCACACTGGACACTGTGCACTGCACACTGGGCATTGCGCACTGCACACTGCACACTGGACACTGCACACTGGACACTGCACACTGGTCACTGGATACTGCACACTGCACACTGGACACTGCGCACTGGGCACTGGACACTGCGCACTGCACACTGCGCACTGGACACTGCACACTGGACACTGCACACTGCACACTGGACACTGGACACTGGACACTGCACACTGCTCACTGGACACTGGACACTGCACACTGGACACTGGACACTGCACACTGGACACTGGACACTGCACACTGGACACTGGACACTGCACTGGGCACTGGGCACTGGCCACTGGTCACTGCACACTGGACACTGCACACTGCACACTGGACACTGCGCACTGGACACTGCACACTGGACACTGCGCACTGGACACTGCACACTGGACACTGGACACTGCACACTGCACACTGCACACTGGACATTGGACACTGGGCACTGCACACTGGACACTGGGCACTGGACACTGCACACTGGACACTGCGCACTGCACACTGGGCACTGCGCACTGGACAGTGCGCGCTGGACACTGGACACTGCACTGGGCACTGGGCACTGGCCACTGGGCACTGCACACTGGACACTGCACACTGCACACTGGACACTGCGCACTGGACACTGCGCACTGGACACTGCACACTGGACACTGGACACTGCACACTGCACACTGCACACTGGACATTGGACACTGGGCACTGCACACTGGACACTGGGCACTGGACACTGCACACTGGACACTGGACACTGCGCACTGCACACTGCACACTGGACACTGGACACTGCGCACTGGACACTGCACACTGGACACTGGACACTGCACACTGGACACGGGACACTGCACACTGGACACTGCGCACTGGACACTGCACACTGGACACTGCACACTAGACGCTGCACACTGCACACTGGACACTGCACACTGGACACTGCACACTGGACACTGGACAATGCGCACTGCACACTGGGCACTGCACACTGGACACTGGACACTGCACACATGACATTGCACACTGGACACTGCACACTGGACACTGCACACTGGACACTGCGCACTGCACACTGGACATTGCGCTCTGCACACTGGACATTGCGCACTGGACACTGCACACTGGACACTGCACACTGGACACTGCGCACTGGGCACTGGACACTGCGCACTGCACACTGCGCACTGGACACTGCACACTGCACACTGCGCACTGGACACTGGACACTGCACACTGGACACTGCACACTGGACACTGGACACTGGACACTGCGCACTGCGCACTGCGCACTGCACACTGGACACTGCGCACTGGACACTGGACACTGCACACTGGAAACTGGACACTGCACACTGCACACTGGACACTGGACACTGCACACTGGACACTGGACACTACACACTGCGCACTGCACACTGGACACTGCACACTGGTCATTGCGCACTGCACACTGGACACTGGACACTGGACACTGCGCACTGGACACTGGACACTGGACACTGCGCACTGGACACTGGACACTGCACACTGCACACTGCGCACTGGACACTGGACACTGCGCACTGGACACTGGACACTGCGCACTGGACACTGCGCACTGGACACTGCGCACTGGACACTGCGCACTGGACACTGGACACTGCACACTGGACACTGGATACTGGACACTGCACACTGCACACTGCACACTGCACACTGGACACTGGACACTGCACACTGGACACTGGACACTGGACACTGCACACTGGACATTGCGCACTGCACACTGGACATTGCGCACTGCACACTGGACACTGTGCACTGGACACTGGACACTGCACACTGGACACTGCGCACTGCACACTGGACATTGCGCACTGCACACTGGACACTGGACACTGCACACTGGACACTGCACACTGCACACTGGACACTGCACACTGCACACTGGACACTGCACACTGCACACTGGACACTGCAAACTGGACACTGGACACTGGACACTACACACATGACATTGCACACTGGACACTGCACACTGGACACTGCACACTGGACACTGCACACTGCGCACTGCACACTGGACACTGGACACTGCGCACTGCACACTGCACACTGCACACTGCACACTGGACACTGGACACTGGACACTGCACACTTCACACTGGACACTGGACACTGCACACTGGACACTGGACACTGCACACTTTACATTGCGCACTGCACACTGGACATTGCGCACTGGACACTACACACTGGACACTGCACACTGCACACTGGACACTGCGCACTGCACACTGGACACTGCACACTGGACACTGCACACTGCACACTGGACACTGCGCACTGGACACTGGATACTGGACACTGCACACTGCACACTGGACACTGGACACTGCACACTGCACACTGGACACTGGGCACTGCACACTGCGCACTGGACACTGCACACTGGACACTGCACACTGCACACTGGACACTGGACACTGGACACTGCACACTGGACACTGCGCACTGCACACTGGACACTGGACACTGCGCACTGGACACTGCGCACTGGACACTGGACACTGCACACTGGACACTGGACACTGCACACTGGACACTGGACACTGCGCACTGCAAACTGGACACTGCACACTGGACACTGGACACTGGGCACTGCACACTGGACACTGCGCACTGCACTCTGGACACTGGACACTGGACACTGCACACTGCACACTGGACACTTCACACTGGGCACTGGGCACTGCGCACTGGGCACTGGGCACTGCGCACTGGGCACTGCACACTGGACACTGCGCACTGCGCACTGCACTCTGGACACTGGACACTGGACACTGCACACTGAACACTGGTCACTGGATACTGGTCACTGGATACTGCACACTGCACACTGCGCGCTGCGCACTGGACACTGGGCACTGGGCACTGGGAACTGCACACTGGACACTGCGCACTGGACACTGCACACTGGACACTGGACACTGCACACTGCACACTGGACATTGGACACTGGGCACTGGACACTGGACACTGGACACTGCACACTGCACACTGCACACTGCACACTGGACATTGGACACTGGGCACTGCACACTGGACACTGCACACTGCACACTGCACACTGCACACTGGACACTGGACACTGCACACTGGACATTGGACACTGCACACTGGACACTGCGCACTGCACACTGGACATTGCGCACTGCACACTGGACATTGCGCACTGGACACTGCACACTGGACACTGGACACTGCACACTGCACACTGCGCACTGCACACTGGACACTGCACACTGCGCACTGCACACTGGACACTGCGCACTGGACACTGCACACTGGACACTGCGCACTGGACACTGCACACTGGACACTGGGCACTGCACACTGGACACTGCACACTGGACACTGGGCACTGCACACTGCGCACTGCTCACTGGACACTGCGCACTGGACACTGCACACTGCACACTGCACACTGGACACTGCACACTGGATACTTCGCACTGGACACTGCACACTGGACACTGCACACTGGACACTGCGCACTGGACATTGCGCATTGGACACTGGACACTGCACACTGGACACTGCACACTGGACACTGCACACTGGACACTGCGCACTGGGCACTGCACACTGGACACTGGGCACTGGACACTGCACACTGCACACTGGATACTGCACACTGCACACTGCACACTGGACACTGGACACTGGACACTGGACACTGCGCACTGGACACTGCACACTGGACACACACACTGGACACTGCGCACTGCACAATGGACACTGCGCACTGCACATTGGACACTGCGCACTGCACACTGCACACTGGACACTGGACACTGGACACTGCACACTGCACACAGGACACTATACACTGGACACTGGACACTGCGCACTGGACACTGCACACTGCACACTGGACACTGGACACTGCGCACTGGACACTGCACACTGAACACTGCACACTGCACACTGTACACTGGACACTGCACACTGCACACTGCACACTGGACACTGCACACTGGACACTGCACACTGGACACTGCACACTGGACACTGCACACTGGGCACTGGGCACTGCACACTGGACACTGGACACTGCACACTGGACACTGGGCACTGCACAGTGGACACTGGACACTGCACACTGGGCACTGCGCACTGGACACTGCACACTGCACTCTGGACACTGCACACTGCACACTGGACACTTCACACTGGGCACTGGGCACTCGACACTGGGCACTGCGCACTGGGCACTGCACACTGGACACTGGACACTGCGCACTGCGCACTGCACTCTGGACACTGGACACTGCACACTGAACACTGGTCACTGGATACTGCACACTGGTCACTGGATACTGCACACTGCACACTGCGCGCTGCGCACTGGGCACTGGGCACTGGACACTGCGCACTGCACTCTGGACACTGGACACTACATACTGGACACTGGACACTGGGCACTGCGCACTGGAAAGTGCGCGCTGGACACTGGACACTGCACTGGGCACTGCGCACTGGCCACTGGGCACTGCACACTGGACACTGCACACTGGACACTGGACACTGCGCACTGGACACTGCGCACTGGACACTGCACACTGAACACTGCACACTGGACATTGCACACTGGGCACTGCACACTGGACACTGGGCACTGCACACTGGGCACTGCACACTGGACACTGCACACTGGACACTGGACACTGCGCACTGGACACTGCACACTGGACACTGCGCACTGGACACTGCACACTGGACACTGCACACTGGACACTGCACACTGGACACTGGACACTGAGCACTGGACACTGCGCACTGGACACTGCGCACTGCACACTGGACACTGCGCACTGGACACTGCGCACTGGGCACTGCGTACTGGGCACTGCACACTGTGCACTGGACACTGCTCACTGGACACTGCTCACTGGACACTGCACACTGGACACTGGACACTAGACACTGCGCACTGGACACTGCGCACTGGACACTGCGCACTGGACACTGCGCACTGGACACTGGACACTGCGCACTGGACACTGCACAGTGGACACTGCACACTGCACACTGGACACTGCACACTGCACACTGGACACTGGACACTGCACACTGCACACTGCACACTGGACACTGCACACTGGATACTGCACACTGCACACTGGACACTGGATACTGCGCACTGGACACTGGACACTGGACACTGCACACTGGACACTGTGCACTGGACACTGCGCACTGGACACTGCACACTGGACACTGGACACTAGAAACTGGACACTAGAAACTGCGCACTGCACACTGGACACTGCGCACTGGACACTGCGCACTGGACACTGCGCACTGCACACTGCACACTGGACACTGCGCAGTGGACACTGGACACTGGACACTGGGCACTGGAAACTGGGCACTGGAAACTGGACACTGGACACTGCACACTGGACACTGCGCACTGGACACTGGACACTGGACACTGCACACTGGACACTGGGCACTGCACACTGGACACTGGACACTGGACACTGGACACTGCACACTGCACACTGGACACTGCACACTGGGCACTGCACACTGGACACTGCACACTGGACACTGGACACTGCGCACTGCGCACTGGACACTGCGCACTGGACACTGCACACTGAACACTGCACACTGGACATTGCACACTGGGCACTGCACACTGGGCACTGCACACTGGACACTGCACACTGGACACTGGACACTGCGCACTGGACACTGCACACTGGACACTGCGCACTGGACACTGCACACTGGACACTGCACACTGGACACTGGACACTGAGCACTGGACACTGCGCACTGGACACTGCGCACTGCACACTGGACACTGCGCACTGGACACTGCGCACTGGGCACTGCATACTGGGCACTGCACACTGTGCACTGGACACTGCTCACTGGACACTGCTCACTGGACACTGCACACTGGACACTGGACACTAGACACTGCACACTGGACACTGGATACTGCGCACTGGACACTGGACACTGGACACTGCGCACTGGGCACTGGACACTGGACACTGCACTTTGCACACTGCACACTTGACACTGCACACTGGTCACTGGACACTGCACACTGGGCACTGGACACTGCAGACTGCACACTGCACACTGCGCACTGCACACTGGACACTGCACACTGGACACTGCACACTGGACACTTCACACTGCACACTGGACACTGCACACTGGCCACTGCACACTGGACACTGGACACTGCACACTGGACACTGGACACTGCGCACTGGACACTGCACACTGGCCACTGCACACTGGCCACTGGACACTGCACACTGGACACTGCACACTGGACACTGGACACTGCACACTGGACACTGCACACTGGACACTGCACACTGGACACTGCGCACTGGACACTGCGCACTGGACACTGGACACTGGACACTGCGCACTGGGCATTGCGCACTGCACACTGCACACTGGACACTGCACACTGGACACTGCACACTGGTCACTGGATACTGCACACTGGACACTGCGCACTGGGCACTGGACACTGCGCACTGCACACTGTGCACTGGACACTGCACACTGCACACTGCGCACTGGACACTGGACACTGCGCACTGCGCACTGCGCACTGGACACTGCACACTGGACACTGCACACTGGACACTGCACACTGGACACTGGACACTGGACACTGCGCACTGCGCACTGCACACTGGACACTGCGCACTGGACACTGGACACTGCACACTGGAAACTGGACACTGCACACTGCACACTGGACACTGGACACTGCACACTGGACACTGGACACTACACACTGCGCACTGCACACTGGACACTGCACACTGGTCATTGCGCACTGCACACTGGACACTGGACACTGCGCACTGGACACTGCGCACTGGACACTGGACACTGCGCACTGGACACTGGACACTGCACACTGGACACTGGATACTGGACACTGCACACTGCGCACTGGACACTGGACACTGCGCACTGGACACTGGACACTGCGCACTGGACACTGGACACTGCGCACTGGACACTGGACACTGCACACTGGACACTGGATACTGGACACTGCACACTGCACACTGCACACTGCACACTGCACACTGGACACTGCACACTGCACACTGGACACTGGACACTGCACACTGGACATTGCGCACTGCACACTGGACATTGCGCACTGCACACTGGACACTGTGCACTGGACACTGCGCACTGCACACTGGACACTGCGCACTGCACACTGGACATTGCGCACTGCACACTGGACACTGGACACTGCACACTGGACACTGCACACTGCACACTGGACACTGCACACTGGACACTGCACACTGCACACTGGACACTGCAAACTGGACACTGGACACTGGACACTACACACATGACATTGCACACTGGACACTGCACACTGGACACTGCGCACTGCACACTGGACACTGGACACTGCACACTGCGCACTGCACACTGGACACTGGACACTGCGCACTGCACACTGGACATTGCGCACTGTACACTTGACACTGCACACTGCACACTGGACACTGCACACTGCACACTGGACACTGCACACTGGACACTGGACACTGCACACTGGACATTGCGCACTGGACACTGCACACTGCGCACTCGACACTGCACACTGGACACTGGACACTGCACAATGCACACTGCACACTGGACACTGGACACTGCACACTGGACACTGCACACTGGACACTGCGCACTGCACACTGGACATTGCGCACTGGACACTGGACACTGCACACTGCGCACTCGACACTGCACACTGCACACTGGACACTGGACACTGGACACTGCACACTGCACACTGCACAATGCACACTGCGCACTGGACACTGGACACTGCACACTGGACACTGCACACTGGACACTGCGCACTGCACACTGGACATTGCGCACTGGACACAGGACACTGCACACTGGACACTGCACACTGCACACTGGACACTGCACACTGCAACCTGCACACTGCGCACTGGACACTGGACACTGGACACTGCACACTGCGCACTGCACACTGGACATTGCACACTGGACACTGCACACTGGACACTGCACACTGGACACTGCGCACTGCACACTGCACACTGGACATTGCGCTCTGCACACTGGACACTGCACACTGGACACTGCACACTGGACACTGCACACTGGGCACTGGACACTGCGCACTGCGCACTGGACATTGCGCACTGGACACTGGACACTGGACACTGCACACTGGACACTGCACACTGCACACTGGACACTGCACACTGGACACTGGACACTGGACACTGCACACTGGACACTGGACACCTGTGACAGGGCCAGGCTAGCTGGCTCATATGTCATATGAAGTTTAGCCGGGTCACGGAGCACTTTTGTGTCCGGTTCTGTATACTGTGACCCGGTAATATATTATATTGTGTTTATTGTGTAACCGGCCCAGAGACTGATGTGGATTCAGCCCCAGCCTTCAAAGAGACAATCCTATAATCTGGCTGGGGCTCTTAATCAGCCAACACAGCCCTGTCTGCCCAGACGGCCCCCGCACTACAGGGGGATAACACAGGTGGGGGAACCCATTGTATTCTGTAATCCCCTCACCTGATACATCCCCTGTATACTGATGGGATTTGTGATGGGATGTGGCTGATGGGATTGGGGGTTGGGTTCGGTACACATTGCATTAAGATTGTATATAAGTTCTGTGTGTTTGAAGAGCCCTGCCGCCTAAATAGCGCGGGGCGGCATGTAGTTGTGGGGATAGGAGGTTGGGTTCATCTAGAGGTCAGCTATTGATTTAATAGGCAGGGTCAAAAGTTCAGGTCAGAAGTTTAAAAAAAAAAAAAAAAAATAGCCTGGGTTATATAACTTAGAATTTGCGGGATGTGCGCGTGCCGCTTAGTGATTCGTCGCCTTTGCCTCGCGGGCACCTTTGGTGCCCCGCGAGACGCCTCGCGCTGCGCAAAAAGGCGCGAATTCGCGCTATAAATAGGAGCTGTGGGAGCGCTAGCAGTCATGCCACAAGGCGAACTGCTAAGCTGTGAATACTTACCTGTAAGGCTGGTATTTCGGTGGTGCAGGAGAGCCGCGGGCGAAGATGGAACTTCTTCTTGAAAAGCTCCGGGAGAAGGCATTGGCGAAGGGAGGAGAAGCGTGGCTGCAGAGCTGTATCGGCGCCCATCTGGATGAAGACTTCAATCAAGACTGGCCGGGGAGTGAGCAGGAGATCGTCACGGAGGCGGAGTTTGAGAATGCTGCAACTCCGTTGGCGGTCCAGTCGGCGTTTGAGGAGTCATTCAGGGACTTTGCCGGATCATCGCGGGATTTGACCGCGTCATCACGAGATTTGGCGGTATCATCGCGGGATTTTGCCGGCTTGTCACGAGAGGTGGCCGGTACATCGCGAGAGGTGGCCGGTACCTCAAGAGAAATAGCCGGTTCGCCGAGGGAAGTGTCCGGAGCGGCGAAATTTTCGTCAGGAGCGGCGAGGCGTTCTGCCAGAAGAAAATGCATGAGGTCTGCAGAGGATGAAGAACAAGGGAGCCGTGGTAAGAAGCCGGTTCCCGGTAAGAAGCGGCCCCTGCCTCGTTCTCCAAGTAGTGGAGGTATAGGGGTGAAGCAGCAGACGCTACAGAGGAAAGAAGAAGAGGAAGGAGGCTGCCAGGACCGTTATGGGCATCGCAGGATGGCAGCACCGGGTTCTGGACAGCAGCAAGGAGTGCAGAATATGATTGAACAGGAGAGAGGCAGAGCTGGGGCTAGCAGGGGTGAGTACATTGATGGGAATTTTAATAAATTGAATGAGCTAGTGGGTTCTTTAGTGGGTTGTTTAAAGGAATTGCAGGGTGCTAGTCCAGCTCAGGCTTGGGATAAGTCGGCTAATATACAGAAGAGGAATGTTGTAAATGAATCATGTATGAAAGAATCTATGTCATGTGAAATTTCTGCTTTGGGTTTTCATTTGAGTAGTACCGTAAAAGAAAAGATTTGGGGCAATGAGTATGTTGATATACTGTCTTTATTGCCCGCTTCGAAAGAATTTCTGTCTAAGCATGATAAAGAGGATGACAGGCGTAGACCGGTGGCCAGGTCTTTCAATAATTGGTTGCAAGCGTTCTGCATTTATGCCAGTGTTTATTGTGAAAAACATAGCGATAAGAGTTCTGGTTTGTTTCATCACTTGGAGTCAGTTTTAGAAGCTTACAAGAATTTTGGCGGGTTGGCCTGGTTCAATTATGATGAGGTGTTTAGGCAAAAGTTATCTGTGCACAAAAATTTAGATTGGGGTATGAAGGATGTGGGTACGTGGATCAGTACTATGCTGCCTCAGAGAACGGCAGCGCCTGTAAGGTCTCAGAATGTTTTAAGCCAGCAGCGGGTGAAAGGAGTGTGTTGGGCATTTAATGACTCGCAGTGTAAATGGCCCAATTCGTGTAAATTCAAACATGAGTGCACAATTTGTGCGGGTAATCACCCGGCAATACGGTGTTTTCGAAGGAACCAGGCAAAGGATCAGGTTCAGAAAGGCGGAGACGCCAGTGAAGTGGCAAAGAATGCTCCCCTTTTTAGATCGGTACCCAAGCAGGCAGAAGGCTGAGTTGTTGAGGCTAGGTTTTTCACAGGGTTTTAAGGTGCCAGTTTTTGAAGGTGAGAAATGTGTGTTTGTGAGGAATTTGAAGACTTTGGAGGATAATAGGGAGGTAGCTAAGGAGAAGATTCAGAAAGAGTTAAGTTTGGGTAGGTTTGAGGGTCCATTTGCTGAGCCACCATTCGTTAACTTTAGGTTATCTCCTTTAGGTTTGGTGCCCAAAAAGGAGGCAGGTGCATTTAGGCTAATTCATCATCTGTCTTATCCTAAGGGTAATTCGCTAAATGATGAGGTAAAGAAATTTGAGTATCCGGTGCATTATACTTCGTTTGAGGATGCTTTGAAATTGGTTACATTTTTGGGGAGAGGGGCTCTGTTGGCCAAGGTGGATATAGAGGCAGCGTTTAGGCTCTTACCTATTCACCCGGATTGTTTTTGTTCGTTGGGTTTTCAATTTGAGGGGAAGTTTTATTTTGACAAATGTTTGCCTATGGGCTGTGCGGTTTCGTGTTATTATTTTGAAGCGTTTTCATCATTTTTAGAATGGGTGGTAGTTCAGGTTTCTGGTTTGTTTCAGGTTATCCATTATCTTGATGATTTTTTATTTATGGGGAAGGCAGGTAGTGCGGATTGTTTGGAGTTACTTAGTTCGTTTATGGTTATTTCAGAATATTTTGGTGTTCCGCTAGCAGCGGAGAAAACGGTTTATCCGACAACTAAGTTGCAATTTCTGGGAATAGAAATTGATACTGTTAAAATGATTTTTAGGCTGCCGGATGATAAGATTAGGAAGTTGAAAGGGAAGATTCGTTTGGTTTTGGGGTTAAGAAAAGTTACAGTTAATTGTTTTCAGTCTTTGTTAGGGTTGTTAAATTTTGCTTCGAGGGTAATTCCAATGGGAAGGGTGTTTTCAAGGCTGATTGGTAGAGGGATTGCAGGTAAAAAAGAGCTTTATCATAGAGTGAGAGTGTCGAGACAGATTAAAGAAGATTTGTTCGTTTGGAGTTTATTTTTGGATAAATTTAATGGTGCTGCGGTTTGGCAGGAGGATTTTATCAGTAGTGATGAGTGGCAGTTTTTTACAGATGCGGCAGGAGCCACAGGATTTGGTATTTACTGGCAGGGTAGGTGGGCAGTGGACAGATGGCCGCATAAGTGGATAAAAGCTGGTTGGACCAAGAATATGTTGTTGCTTGAGTTATTTCCAGTGGTTG
This sequence comes from Sceloporus occidentalis, assembly GCA_023333645.1. NCBI lineage: Eukaryota > Metazoa > Chordata > Lepidosauria > Squamata > Phrynosomatidae > Sceloporus > Sceloporus occidentalis. The sequence goes on from JALMGF010000253.1 coordinate 415,796, forward strand.
TGGCGCTGGAATGTTGGGGCGAATTATGGATGAATAAGAGGTTGCTATTGAATTGCGATAACATGGGGGTGGTATGGGTTATTAATACGTTGAAGGCAAAGCCGTTGCCGGTTATAAGTGTTTTGAGGCGTTTGGTTTATTTATGTTTAATTTATAATATATGGTTAAAGGCAAGGCATGTGGCTGGGAAGAAGAATGTGTTGGCTGATGCCCTTTCACGTTTTGATTTCAAGAGCTTTCGTCGGTTGGCGCCGCAAGCGGAGGAAGAAGGGGTGATTGTTCCGGACAGTGTTTGGGAAATAACTTCTCCCAGATAAGTTCCTTTATTTCGCAATCTTTGTCTAAAGGGACTTGGAGAGCTTATACGAAAGCATGGAAATGTTGGTGTAATTTTGTGACTAGTAAGGGAGTAGATGAGTTTGATGATAGGCAGGATTTAGCGCTGGGTTTTGTTATGATGTTAATTAATAATGGGTGTTCTAGGGCTTTGATAGAGAGGCATGTGTTAGGTATTTCTTTTTTCTTTAAATTAGCGGGTAAGCGATCTGCTTTTAAGGAGTTTTTGATAAAACAAGTTTTAAAAGGTTATGGTAAGGTTAACAGATGTGTAGATACTAGGAAACCGATTTCGTTTGAAATTTTGGGTAAATTGGTTAGCATATTAAACAAAGTTTGTTGGAATGACTTTGAGAGGCGTTTGTTTAGGACGGCCTTTATAATAGCATTCTTTGGAGCGTTTCGCGTTAGCGAATTAGTAGCGGTTAACAAGAAAGGAGGTTCGGGTTTAAAGAAAGTGGATGTAATTTGTGGTGAAAAGTTGAGGATGTTTTTACGTTCCTCTAAAACCGATAAATTGGGTAAAGGTTGTTGGATAGAGTTATCTAGAATGGATTCCCAGATGTGCCCGGTGCTGAATGCGGAGTTATTTAATGCCATCAGACCGGAAGGTGGAGAGAATTGGCTGGTGCATAGTTCAGGTACTCCATTGACCATTTTCCAATTTCGAAGTGTACTAAAAAAATCTTTTGCAGCGCTGGGTTTGAGTGATTATGATTACTCCTCGCATTCATTCAGGATTGGGGCAGCGACTGAAGCTGCAATGTTGGGTCTGGACAAGTCTATTATTAAGCGGATTGGGAGATGGGAGTCGAATCGTTTTTTGGGTTATATTAGACCTAATTTGTTATAAGGTGCTAACATTGTTTTCTTGCAGGTCAACATCCAGCTATAGTATGGATAGTCGGGCATTCCTTCGTGTATTGGGCCCAGAACAGAGCGGCACGGAGGAGCTACGGGGAAAATCTGGGCTTTGATAGTAAAAAAGTTCAGTTATTTTGGATTGGTATAAGGGGTTTGAATATTTGTCAAATGGAAGCTATATTATTGGATTATGTTAATATGTTGCCGTTACCAGATGTTATAGTTATACACTGTGGGGGGAATGATTTGGGGAAAACGAAATCAGTTGAATTGCTGTTGCTGTTTAAAGAGTTAATTTTGAATGTTAGACGTGTTTTTAAGGATACAGTATTGGTCTGGTCTGAAATTATTCCCAGATTAATCTGGACTTCTAGACCTGAGTTTAAAGCTTTGGAGAGAGTGAGGAGGAAATTGAACAGGTCTATGGAAAAGTTTATGTTGATGGAAGGTTTTATCAGTTTTAGGCATATGGAATTGGAAGGAGGTTGTTCGGGGTTATACAGAGGGGATGGTGTGCACCTATCTGAGATAGGGTGTGATATTTTTAATGTTAATTTGCAAAGTATGGTGGAACAGGCCGTGTCTTTTATGGGGTAGGGCCACAAATGTAATTATCCATTTGTGGCTGGTGGATGGACTGGTGTAATGGTGTATGCCGTCTGGCTTCTAGGGCGGATGGCTTGGTTATATATGTGTATATATATATTTATGGTTTAAGTTATTGGAGGTGAGACTCTGGGTTTGGGCCAAGAGTTTCTTTAAAGTGGTGATGTTTGTTATAAGCTAAATAAAAGTACACGGCCTGTTTATTCCAATTCGAGTATGGTGTTTTATTTCAAGTTTACAATACAAGGATACATTGTTGGTTACAATATCCCTTACAACTACATGAAGAGCCCTGCCGCCTAAATAGCGCGGGGCGGCATGTAGTTGTGGGGATAGGAGGTTGGGTTCATCTAGAGGTCAGCTATTGATTTAATAGGCAGGGTCAAAAGTTCAGGTCAGAAGTTTAAAAAAAAAAAAAAAAAATAGCCTGGGTTATATAACTTAGAATTTGCGGGATGTGCGCGTGCCGCTTAGTGATTCGTCGCCTTTGCCTCGCGGGCACCTTTGGTGCCCCGCGAGACGCCTCGCGCTGCGCAAAAAGGCGCGAATTCGCGCTATAAATAGGAGCTGTGGGAGCGCTAGCAGTCATGCCACAAGGCGAACTGCTAAGCTGTGAATACTTACCTGTAAGGCTGGTATTTCGGTGGTGCAGGAGAGCCGCGGGCGAAGATGGAACTTCTTCTTGAAAAGCTCCCATCCCCCCCTCCCTGTTATGAATATTATGATGCTTTATTTTATATATCTGTCGTGTGCTTTTATCAGGGTAAAAGTTGTCCCTTCTTAGGGATGGACTGGTGTAATGGTGTATGCCGTCTGGCTTCTAGGGCGGATGGCTTGGTTATATATGTGTATATATATATTTATGGTTTAAGTTATTGGAGGTGAGACTCTGGGTTTGGGCCAAGAGTTTCTTTAAAGTGGTGATGTTTGTTATAAGCTAAATAAAAGTACACGGCCTGTTTATTCCAATTCGAGTATGGTGTTTTATTTCAAGTTTACAATACAAGGATACATTGTTGGTTACAATATCCCTTACAACTACATGTAATAAAGAGAGTTCTTCTTGGTTTACTACGAATGGTGGTCTGACTGATCCGGGGATAGCTGAGTGCTATCCGTATGAGGGACTGACTGGTGATTCCTCAGCCCTCAAACAGGGGTACCCAGCCTTGGGTACGGTGACCCTGTAACAACACCGGACACTGCGCACTGCGCACTGGACACTGCGCACTGGACACTGCACACTGGACACTGCACACTGGACACTGGACACTGCACCATGGACACTGCACACTGGACACTGCACACTGCACACTGCACACTGGACACTGCACACTGCACACTGGACACTGGACACTGCACACTGCACACTGGACACTGGACACTGGACACTGCACACTGGGCACTGGACACTGCACACTGGACACTGCACACTGGACACTGTGCACTGCACACTGGGCATTGCGCACTGCACACTGCACACTGGACACTGCACACTGGACACTGCACACTGGTCACTGGATACTGCACACTGCACACTGGACACTGCGCACTGGGCACTGGACACTGCGCACTGCACACTGCGCACTGGACACTGCACACTGCGCACTGGACACTGCGCACTGCACACTGGACACTGCACACTGGACACTGCACACTGCGCACTGCACACTGGACACTGCACACTGGACACTGCACACTGCACACTGCACACTGCACACTGCACACTGGACACTGGACACTGGGCACTGGACACTGGACACTGCACACTGGACACTGGACACTGGGCACTGCGCACTGCACACTGCACACAGCGCACTGGACACTGGACACTAGACACTGCACACTGGACACTGCACACTGGACACTGCACACTGGACACTGGACACTGCACACTGGACACTGCACACTGGGCACTGGGCACTGGGCACTGGGCACTGCGCACTGGGCACTGGGCACTGCACACTGGACACTGCGCACTGTGCACTGCACTCTGGACACTGGACACTGGACACTGCACACTGAACACTGGTCACTGGATACTGCACACTGCACACTGGTCACTGGATACTGCACACTGCACACTGCGCGCTGCGCACTGGACACTGGGCACTGGGCACTGGGAACTGCACACTGGACACTGCGCACTGGACACTGCACACTGGACACTGGACACTGCACACTGAACACTGCACACTGGACATTGGACACTGGGCACTGCACACTGGACACTGGGCACTGGACACTGCACACTGGACACTGGACACTGCACACTGCACACTGAACACTGCACACTGGACATTGGACACTGGGCACTGCACACTGGACACTGCACACTGCACACTGCACACTGCACACTGGACACTGGACACTGCACACTGGACATTGGACACTGCACACTGGACACTGCGCACTGCACACTGGACATTGCGCACTGCACACTGGACATTGCGCACTGGACACTGCACACTGGACACTGGACACTGCACACTGCACACTGGACACTGGACACTGCACACTGCACACTGCACACTGGATACTGCACACTGCACACTGCACACTGGATACTGCGCACTGGACACTGCGCACTGGACACTGCACTTTGCACACTGCACACTTGACACTGGACACTGCACACTGCAGACTGCACACTGCACACTGCGCACTGCGCACTGGACACTGCACACTGGACACTGCACACTGCACACTGGACACTTCACACTGCACACTGGACATTGGACACTGGCCACTGCACACTGGACACTGGACACTGGCCAATGCACACTGGACACTGGACACTGCACACTGGACACTGCGCACTGGACACTGCACACTGGCCACTGCACACTGGACACTGGACACTGCACACTGGACACTGCACACTGGACACTGAACACTGCACACTGGACACTGCACACTGGACACTGCACACTGGACACTGCACACTGGACACTGGGCACTGGAAACTGGGCACTGGAAACTGGACACTGGACACTGGACACTGCACACTGGACACTGCGCACTGGACACTGGACACTGCGCACTGGGCACTGGACACTGGGCACTGCACACTGGACACTGGACACTGGACACTGCACACTGGACACTGAGCACTGGACACTGCGCACTGGACACTGCGCACTGCACACTGGACACTGTGCACTGGACACTGCGCACTGGACACTGCACACTGGACACTGGACACTAGAAACTGCGCACTGCACACTGGACACTGCACACTGTACACTGGACACTGCGCACTGGACACTGCGCACTGCACACTGCACACTGGACACTGCGCACTGGACACTGGACACTGGACACTGGGCACTGGAAACTGGGCACTGGAAACTGGACACTGGACACTGCACACTGCACACTGGACACTGGACACTGCACACTGGACACTGGACACTGGACACTGCACACTGCACACTGCACACTGGACACTGCACACTGGATACTGCACACTGCACACTGCACACTGCGCACTGCACACTGGACACTGGATACTGCGCACTGGACACTGGACACTGGACACTGGATACTGCGCACTGGACACTGGACACTGTACACTTTACACTGGACACTGGACACTTTACACTGGACACTGCACACTGGACACACACACTGGATACTGCGCACTGCACACTGGACACTGCGCACTGCACATTGGGCACTGCACAATTGACACTGGACACTGGACACTGGATACTGCACACTGCACACTGCACACTGGACACTGTTCACTTGACACTGGACACTGGACACTGGACACTGCGCACTGGACACTGCACACTGCACACTGGACACTGGACACTGGACACTGGACACTGCGCACTGAACACTGCGCACTGGACACTGCACACTGGACACTGCACACTGCACACTGGACATTGGACACTGCACACTGGGCACTGCACACTGCACACTGGACACTGGACACTGCACACTGGGCACTGCACACTGGACACTGGACACTGGGCACTGGGCACTGCACACTGGACACTGCGCACTGCACTCTGGACACTGGACACTGCACACTGCACACTGGGCACTGGGCACTGGGCACTGCGCACTGGGCACTGGGCACTGCACACTGGACACTGCGCACTGCGCACTGCACTCTGGACACTGGACACTGAACACTGGTCACTGGATACTGCACACTGGTCACTGGATACTGCACACTGCACACTGCGCGCTGCGCACTGGACACTGGGCACTGGGCACTGGGAACTGCACACTGGACACTGCGCACTGCACTCTGGACACTGGACACTGCACAATGAACACTGGACACTACATACTGGACACTGGGCACTGCGCACTGGACAGTGCGCGCTGGGCACTGGGCACTGGGCACTGGGCACTGGACACTGCACACTGGACACTGCACACTGCACACTGCACAATGGACACTGCACACTGCACACTGGACACTGCACACTGGACACTGCGCACTGGACACTGCGCACTGCACACTGGACACTGTGCACTGGACACTGCACACTGGACACTGGGCACTGCACACTGGACACTGGACACTGCACACTGGACACTGGACACTGAGCACTGGACACTGCGCACTGGACACTGCGCAGTGCACACTGGACACTGCACTGGACACTGCGCACTGGACACTGCACACTGGACACTGGACACTAGAAACTGCGCACTGCACACTGGACACTGCGCACTGTACACTGGACACTGCGCACTGGACACTGCACTGCACACTGGACACTGCGCACTGGACACTGGACACTGGACACTGGGCACTGGAAACTGGGCACTGGAAACTGGACACTGCACACTGCACACTGGACACTGGACACTGGACACTGCACACTGGACACTGCGCACTGGACACTGGACACTGCACACTGGACACTGGGCACTGCACACTGGACACTGCACACTGGACACTGCACACTGCACACTGCACACTGGACACTGCACACTGGATACTGCACACTGCACACTGCACACTGCGCACTGCACACTGGACACTGGATACTGCGCACTGGACACTGGACACTGGACACTGGACACTGTACACTTTACACTGGACACTGGACACTTTACACTGGACACTGCACACTGGACACACACACTGGATACTGCGCACTGCACACTGGACACTGCGCACTGCACATTGGGCACTGCACAATTGACACTGCACACTGGACACTGGACACTGGACACTGCACACTGCACACTGGACACTGTTCACTTGACACTGGACACTGGACACTGGACACTGGACACTGCGCACTGAACACTGCGCACTGCACACTGCACACTGGACACTGCACACTGGACACTGCACACTGGACACTGCACACTGCACACTGGACACTGGACATTGGACACTGCACACTGGGCACTGCACACTGGACACTGGACACTGCACACTGGGCACTGCACACTGGACACTGGACACTGGACACTGGGCACTGGGCACTGCACACTGGACACTGCGCACTGCACTCTGGACACTGGACACTGCACACTGCACACTGGACACTTTACACTGGGCACTGGGCACTGGGCACTGCGCACTGGGCACTGGGCACTGCACACTGGACACTGCGCACTGCGCACTGCACTCTGGACACTGGACACTGGACACTGCACACTGAACACTGGTCACTGGATACTGCACACTGCACACTGGTCACTGGATACTGCACACTGGGCACTGGGAACTGCACACTGGACACTGGGCACTGGGCACTGGGAACTGCACACTGGACACTGCGCACTGCACTCTGGACACTGGACACTGGACACTGCACAATGAACACTGGACACTACATACTGGACACTGGACACTGGGCACTGCGCACTGGACAGTGCGCGCTGGACACTGGGCACTGCGCACTGGACAGTGCACGCTGGGCACTGGGCACTGGGCACTGGACACTGCACACTGGACACTGCACACTGCACACTGCACACTGCACACTGCACAATGGACACTGCACACTGCACACTGGACACTGCGCACTGGACACTGCACACTGCACACTGGACACTGTGCACTGGACACTGCACACTGCACACTGGACATTGGACACTGGGCACTGCACACTGGGCACTGGACACTGCACACTGGACACTGGACACTGCGCACTGCACACTGGACACTGCACACTGGACACTGGACACTGGACACTGGACACTGGACACTGGACACTGCACACTGCACACTGGACACTGCACACTGCACACTGCACACTGGACACTGGACACTGCACACTGGATACTGCACACTGCACACTGCACACTGCGCACTGCACACTGGACACTGGATACTGCGCACTGGACACTGGACACTGCACACTGTGCACTGGACACTGGACACTGCACACTGGACACTGTACACTTTACACTGGACACTGGACACTTTACACTGGACACTGCACACTGGACACACACACTGGACACTGCACACTGCACACTGGACACTGCGCACTGCACATTGGGCACTGCACAATTGACACTGCGCACTGCACACTGCACACTGGACACTGGACACTGGACACTGCACACTGGACACTGGACACTGCGCACTGGACACTGCACACTGGACACTGGACACTGGACACTGGACACTGCGCACTGCACACTGGACACTGCACACTGGACACTGCACACTGGACAATGGACACTGCACACTGCACACTGGACACTGCGCACTGCACACTGCACACTGGACACTGCACACTGCACACTGGACACTGGACACTGCGCACTGCACACTGCGCACTGCACACTGCACACTGGACACTGCACACTGGACACTGGACACTGCACACTGGACACTGCACACTGGACACTGGACACTGCACACTGGACACTGCACACTGCACACTGCGCACTGCACACTGCACACTGGACACTGGACACTGGACACTGCACACTGGACACTGCACACTGGACACTGCGCACTGCACACTGCACACTGGCCACTGCACATTGCGCACTGTACACTGGACACTGGACACTGGACACTGGACACTGCACACTGGACACTGCACACTGGACACTGTGCACTGCACACTGCACACTGGCCACTGCACATTGCGCACTGGACACTGGACACTGGACACTGCACACTGAACACTGGTCACTGGATACTGCACACTGGTCACTGGATACTGCACACTGCACACTGCGCGCTGCGCACTGGGCACTGGACACTGCGCACTGCACTCTGGACACTGGACACTGCACACTGAACACTGAACACTGGACACTACATACTGGACACTGGACACTGGGCACTGCGCACTGGACAGTGCGTGCTGGACACTGGACACTGCACTGGGCACTGGCCACTGGGCACTGCACACTGGACACTGCACACTGCACACTGGACACTGCGCACTGGACACTGCACACTGGACACTGCGCACTGGACACTGCACACTGGACACTGGACACTGCACACTGCACACTGCACACTGGACATTGGACACTGGGCACTGCACACTGGACACTGGGCACTGGACACTGCACACTGGACACTGGACACTGCGCACTGCACACTGGGCACTGCGCACTGGACAGTGCGCGCTGGACACTGGACACTGCACTGGGCACTGGGCACTGGCCACTGGGCACTGCACACTGGACACTGCACACTGGACACTGCACACTGCACACTGGACACTGCGCACTGGACACTGCACACTGGACACTGCGCACTGGACACTGCACACTGGACACTGGACACTGCACACTGGACATTGGACACTGGGCACTGCACACTGGACACTGGACACTGCGCACTGCACACTGCACACTGGACACTGGACACTGCGCACTGCGCACTGGACACTGCACACTGGACACTGCACACTGGACACGGGACACTGCACACTGGACACTGCGCACTGGACACTGCACACTGGACACTGCACACTAGACGCTGCACACTGCACACTGGACACTGCACACTGGACACTGCACACTGGACACTGGACAATGCGCACTGCACACTGGGCACTGCACACTGGACACTGCACACTGGACACTGCGCACTGGACACTGGGCACTGGGCACTGCACACTGGACACTGCACACTGGACACTGGACACTGCACACTGGACACTGGACACTGGGCACTGCGCACTGCACACTGGACACTGCGCACTGCACACTGGACACTGGGCACTGCACACTGGAGACTGCGCACTGGACACTGCGCACTGGACACTGCACACTGGACACTGCACACTGGACACTGCACACTGGACACTGCACACTGGACCCTGGGCACTGCACACTGGACACTGCGCACTGCACACTGGACACTGGGCACTGCACACTGCGCACTGCTCACTGGACACTGCGCACTGGACACTGGACACTGCACACTGGATACTTCGCACTGGACACTGCACACTGGACACTGCACACTGGACACTGCGCACTGGACACTGGACATTGCGCATTGGACACTGGACACTGCACACTGGACACTGCACACTGGACACTGCGCACTGGGCACTGCACACTGGACACTGGACACTGCACACTGAACACTGCACACTGGACATTGGACACTGGACACTGGGCACTGGACACTGCACACTGGACACTGGACACTGCACACTGCACACTGAACACTGCACACTGGGCACTAGACACTGGGCACTGGGCACTGGACACTGCACACTGCACACTGGATACTGCACACTGCACACTGCACACTGCACACTGGACACTGGACACTGGACACTGGACACTGCGCACTGGACACTGCACACTGGACACACACACTGGACACTGCGCACTGCACAATGGACACTGCACACTGCACATTGGACACTGCGCACTGCACACTGCACACTGGACACTGGACACTGGACACTGCACACTGCACACAGGACACTGTACACTGGACACTGGACACTGCGCACTGGACACTGCACACTGCGCACTGGACACTGCGCACTGGACACTGCACACTGAACACTGCACACTGCACACTGCACACTGTACACTGGACACTGCACACTGCACACTGGACACTGCACACTGGACACTGCACACTGGACACTGCACACTGGACACTGCACACTGGACACTGGACACTGCACACTGGACACTGGGCACTGCACAGTGGACACTGGACACTGCACACTGGGCACTGCGCACTGGACACTGCGCACTGCACTCTGGACACTGCACACTGCACACTGCACACTGGACACTTCACACTGGGCACTGGGCACTTGACACTGGGCACTGCGCACTGGGCACTGGGCACTGCACACTGGACACTGCGCACTGCGCACTGCACTCTGGACACTGGACACTGCACACTGAACACTGGTCACTGGATACTGCACACTGGTCACTGGATACTGCACACTGCGCGCTGCGCACTGGGCACTGGGCACTGGACACTGCGCACTGCACTCTGGACACTGGACACTGAACACTGAACACTGAACACTGGACACTACATACTGGACACTGGACACTGGGCACTGCGCACTGGACAGTGCGCGCTGGACACTGGACACTGCACTGTTCACTGCGCACTGGCCACTGGGTACTGCACACTGGACACTGCACACTGGACACTGCACACTGCACACTGGACACTGCGCACTGGACACTGCACACTGGACACTGCGCACTGGACACTGCACACTGGACACTGGACACTGCACACTGCACACTGAACACTGCACACTGGACATTGGACACTGGGCACTGCACACTGGACACTGGGCACTGGACACTGCACACTGGACACTGGACACTGCACACTGCACACTGGACACTGCGCACTGCGCACTGGACACTGCACACTGGACACTGGACACTGCGCACTGCACACTGCACACTGGACACTGCGCACTGCGCACTGGACACTGCACACTGGACACTGGACACTGCACACTGGACACGGGACACTGCACACTGGACACTGCGCACTGGACACTGCACACTGGACACTGCACACTGGACGCTGCACACTGCACACTGGACACTGCACACTGGACACTGCACACTGGACACTGCACACTGGACACTGCGCACTGCACACTGGACACTGGGCACTGGACACTGGACACTGCACACTGGACACTGCGCACTGGACACTGGGCACTGGGCACTGCACACTGGACACTGCACACTGGACACTGCACACTGCACACTGGACACTGGACACTGGGCACTGCACACTGGACACTGCGCACTGCACACTGGACACTGGGCACTGCACACTGGAGACTGCACACTGCGCACTGCACACTGCACACTGGACACTGCACACTGGACACTGCACACTGGACACTGCACACTGGACACTGCACACTGGACACTGGGCACTGCACACTGGACACTGCGCACTGCACACTGGGCACTGCGCACTGGACACTGCACACTGCGCACTGCGCACTGGACACTGCGCACTGGACACTGCGCACTGGGCACTGCACACTGCACACTGGACACTGCACACTGGATACTTCGCACTGGACACTGCACACTGGACACTGCACACTGGACACTGCGCACTGGACACTGGACACTGCGCACTGGACACTGGACACTGCACACTGGACACTGCACACTGGACACTGCACACTGCACACTGCACACTGGACACTGCGCACTGGACACTGGGCACTGGACACTGGGCACTGGACACTGCACACTGGACACTGCACACTGCACACTGGACACTGCACACTGCACACTGCACACTGGACACTGGACACTGCGCACTGCGCACTGGACACTGGACACTGCACACTGGACACTGCACACTGGACACGGGACACTGCGCACTGGACACTGCACACTGGACACTGCACACTGGACGCTGCACACTGCACACTGGACACTGCACACTGAACACTGCACACTGGACACTGGACACTGCACACTGGACACTGGGCACTGGACACTGCACACTGGACACTGCACACTGGACACTGGGCACTGGGCACTGCACACTGGACACTGCACACTGGACACTGGACACTGCACACTGGACACTGGGCACTGCGCACTGCACACTGGACACTGCGCACTGCACACTGCGCACTGCACACTGGACACTGCACACTGCGCACTGCACACTGCACACTGGACACTGCACACTGCACACTGGACACTGCACACTGGACACTGCACACTGGACACTGCACACTGGACACTGGACACTGCACACTGGACACTGCACACTGGACACTGGGCACTGCACACTGGGCACTGCACACTGGACACTGCACACTGGACACTGGACACTGCGCACTGCGCACTGGACACTGCGCACTGGACACTGCGCACTGGACACTGCACACTGGACACTGCACACTGGACACTGCACACTGGACACTGGACACTGAGCACTGGACACTGCGCACTGGACACTGCGCACTGCACACTGGACACTGCGCACTGGACACTGCGCACTGGGCACTGCGTACTGGGCACTGCACACTGCGCACTGGACACTGCTCACTGGACACTGCTCACTGGACACTGCACACTGGACACTGGACACTAGACACTGCGCACTGGACACTGCGCACTGTACACTGGACACTGCGCACTGGACACTGCGCACTGGACACTGCGCACTGGACACTGGACACTGCACACTGGACACTGGACACTGCGCACTGGACACTGCACAGTGGACACTGCACACTGCACACTGCACACTGGACACTGGACATTGGACACTGGCCACTGGCCACTGGACACTGCACACTGGACACTGCACACTGGACACTGGACACTGCACACTGGACACTGCACACTGGACACTGCACACTGGACACTGCGCACTGGACACTGCGCACTGGACACTGGACACTGCACACTGGACACTGCACACTGGACACTGGACACTGGACACTGCGCACTGGACACTGCACACTGGACACTGCACACTGGACACTGCACACTGGACACTGCACACTGGACACTGCGCACTGGACACTGCGCACTGGACACTGGACACTGGGCACTGGAAACTGGGCACTGGAAACTGGACACTGGACACTGCACACTGGACACTGGACACTGCACACTGGACACTGGGCACTGCACACTGGACACTGGACACTGGACACTGGACACTGCACACTGGACACTGGACACTGAGCACTGGACACTGCGCACTGGACACTGCGCACTGCACACTGGACACTGTGCACTGGACACTGCGCACTGGACACTGCACACTGGACACTGGACACTAGAAACTGCGCACTGCACACTGGACACTGCGCACTGTACACTGGACACTGCGCACTGGACACTGCGCACTGCACACTGCACACTGCACACTGGACACTGCGCAGTGGACACTGGACACTGGACACTGGGCACTGGAAACTGGGCACTGGAAACTGGACACTGGACACTGCACACTGCACACTGGACACTGCGCACTGGACACTGGACACTGGACACTGCACACTGGACACTGGGCACTGCATACTGGACACTGGACACTGCACACTGGACACTGGACACTGCACACTGCACACTGGACACTGCACACTGGATACTGCACACTGCACACTGCGCACTGCACACTGGACACTGGATACTGCGCACTGGACACTGGACACTGGACACTGTACACTTTACACTGGACACTGGACACTTTACACTGGACACTGCACACTGGACACACACACTGGATACTGCGCACTGCACACTGGACACTGCGCACTGCACATTGGGCACTGCACAATTGACACTGCGCACTGGACACTGGACACTGGACACTGCACACTGCACACTGGACACTGTTCACTTGACACTGGACACTGGACACTGCGCACTGGACACTGCACACTGCACACTGGACACTGGACACTGGACACTGCGCACTGAACACTGCGCACTGCACACTGCACACTGAACACTGCGCACTGCACACTGCACACTGGACACTGCACACTGGACACTGCACACTGCACACTGGGCACTGCACACTGCACACTGGACACTGGACACTGCACACTGGGCACTGCACACTGGACACTGGACACTGGACACTGGGCACTGCACACTGGACACTGCGCACTGCACTCTGGACACTGGACACTGCACACTGCACACTGGACACTTCACACTGGGCACTGCGCACTGGGCACTGGGCACTGGGCACTGGGCACTGCACACTGGACACTGCGCACTGTGCACTGCACACTGGACACTGGACACTGGACACTGGACACTGCACACTGAACACTGGTCACTGGATACTGCACACTGCACACTGGTCACTGGATACTGCACACTGCGCACTGCGCACTGGACACTGGGCACTGGGCACTGGGAACTGCACACTGGACACTGCGCACTGGACACTGCACACTGGACACTGGACACTGCACACTGAACACTGCACACTGGACATTGGACACTGGACACTGGGCACTGGACACTGCACACTGGACACTGGACACTGCACACTGCACACTGAACACTGCACACTGGACATTGGACACTGGGCACTGCACACTGGACACTGCACACTGCACACTGCACACTGCACACTGGACACTGCACACTGGACATTGGACACTGCACACTGGACACTGCGCACTGCACACTGGACATTGCGCACTGCACACTGGACATTGCGCACTGGACACTGCACACTGGACACTGGACACTGGACACTGCACACTGCACACTGGACACTGGACACTGCACACTGCACACTGCGCACTGCACACTGGACACTGCACACTGCACACTGCACAATGGACACTGCACACTGCACACTGGACACTGCACACTGGACACTGCACACTGGACACTGGACACTGCACACTGGACACTGGGCACTGCACACTGGGCACTGCACACTGGGCACTGCACACTGGACACTGCACACTGGACACTGGACACTGCGCACTGCGCACTGGACACTGCGCACTGGACACTGCGCACTGGACACTGCACACTGGACACTGCACACTGGACACTGGACACTGAGCACTGCGCACTGGACACTGCGCACTGCACACTGGACACTGCGCACTGGACACTGCGCACTGGGCACTGCGTACTGGGCACTTCACACTGCGCACTGGACACTGCTCACTGGACACTGCACACTGCACACTGGACACTGCACACTGGACACTGCGCACTGGACACTGGACACTGCGCACTGGACACTGGACACTGCACACTGGACACTGCACACTGGACACTGCACACTGCACACTGCACACTGGACACTGCGCACTGGACACTGGGCACTGGACACTGGGCACTGGACACTGCACACTGGACACTGCACACTGCACACTGGACACTGCACACTGCACACTGCACACTGGACACTGGACACTGCGCACTGCGCACTGGACACTGCACACTGGACGCTGCACACTGCACACTGGACACTGCACACTGAACACTGCACACTGGACACTGGACACTGCACACTGGACACTGGGCACTGGACACTGCACACTGGACACTGGGCACTGGGCACTGCACACTGGACACTGCACACTGGACACTGGACACTGCACACTGGGCACTGCGCACTGCACACTGGACACTGCGCACTGCACACTGGACACTGCACACTGCACACTGGACACTGCACACTGCACACTGGACACTGCACACTGGACACTGCACACTGGACACTGCACACTGGACACTGGGCACTGCACACTGGGCACTGCACACTGGACACTGCACACTGGACACTGGACACTGCGCACTGCGCACTGGACACTGCGCACTGGACACTGCGCACTGGACACTGCGCACTGGACACTGCACACTGGACACTGCACACTGGACACTGGAGACTGAGCACTGGACACTGCGCACTGGACACTGCACACTGCACACTGGACACTGCGCACTGGACACTGCGCACTGGGCACTGCGTACTGGGCACTGCACACTGCGCACTGCGCACTGGACACTGCTCACTGGACACTGCTCACTGGACACTGCACACTGGACACTGGACACTAGACACTGCGCACTGGACACTGCGCACTGTACACTGGACACTGCGCACTGGACACTGCGCACTGGACACTGCGCACTGGACACTGGACACTGCACACTGCACACTGGACACTGCGCACTGGACACTGCACAGTGGACACTGCACACTGCACACTGGACACTGCACACTGCACACTGGACACTGGACACTGCACACTGCACACTGCACACTGGACACTGCACACTGGATACTGCACACTGCACACTGGACACTGGATACTGCGCACTGGACACTGGACACTGCGCACTGCGCACTGGGCACTGGACACTGCACTTTGCACACTGCACACTTGACACTGCACACTGGTCACTGGACACTGCACACTGGGCACTGGACACTGCAGACTGCACACTGCACACTGCGCACTGCGCACTGGACACTGCACACTGGACACTGCACACTGGACACTTCACACTGAACACTGGACATTGGACACTGGCCACTGGCCACTGCACACTGGACACTGGACACTGCACACTGGACACTGGACACTGCGCACTGGACACTGCACACTGGCCACTGCACACTGGCCACTGGACACTGCACACTGGACACTGCACACTGGACACTGGACACTGCACACTGGACACTGCACACTGGACACTGCACACTGGACACTGCGCACTGGACACTGCGCACTGGACACTGGACACTGGGCACTGGAAACTGGGCACTGGACACTGGACACTGCACACTGCACACTGGACACTGGACACTGCACACTGGACACTGCGCACTGGACACTGGGCACTGCACACTGGACACTGGACACTGGACACTGGACACTGAGCACTGGACACTGCGCACTGGACACTGCGCACTGGACACTGCGCACTGCACACTGGACACTGTGCACTGGACACTGCGCACTGGACACTGCACACTGGACACTGGACACTAGAAACTGCGCACTGCACACTGGACACTGCGCACTGTACACTGGACACTGCGCACTGGACACTGCGCACTGCACACTGCACACTGCACACTGGACACTGCGCAGTGGACACTGGACACTGGACACTGGGCACTGGAAACTGGGCACTGGAAACTGGACACTGGACACTGCACACTGCACACTGGACACTGCGCACTGGACACTGGACACTGGACACTGCACACTGGACACTGGGCACTGCACACTGGACACTGGACACTGCACACTGGACACTGCACACTGGACACTGGATACTGCACACTGCACACTGCACACTGCGCACTGCACACTGGACACTGGATACTGCGCACTGGACACTGGACACTGGACACTGTACACTTTACACTGGACACTGGACACTTTACACTGGACACTGCACACTGGACACACACACTGGATACTGCGCACTGCACACTGGACACTGCGCACTGCACATTGGGCACTACACAATTGACACTGCGCACTGGACACTGGACACTGGACACTGCACACTGCACACTGGACACTGTTCACTTGACACTGGACACTGGACACTGCGCACTGGACACTGCACACTGCACACTGGACACTGGACACTGGACACTGCGCACTGAACACTGCGCACTGCACACTGCACACTGGACACTGCACACTGGACACTGCACACTGGGCACTGCACACTGGACACTGGACACTGCACACTGGGCACTGCACACTGGACACTGGACACTGGACACTGGGCACTGGACACTGGGCACTGCACACTGGACACTGCGCACTGCACTCTGGACACTGGACACTGCACACTGGACACTTCACACTGGGCACTGCGCACTGGGCACTGGGCACTGGGCACTGGGCACTGCACACTGGACACTGCGCACTGCACTCTGGACACTGGACACTGGACACTGCACACTGAACACTGGTCACTGGATACTGCACACTGCACACTGGTCACTGGATACTGCACACTGCACACTGCGCGCTGCGCACTGGACACTGGGCACTGGGCACTGGGAACTGCACACTGGACACTGCGCACTGGACACTGCACACTGGACACTGGACACTGCACACTGCACACTGAACACTGCACACTGCACACTGGACACTGGACACTGGACACTGGACACTGCACACTGCACACTGCACACTGCACACTGGATACTGCACACTGCACACTGCACACTGCACACTGGACACTGCACACTGCACACTGGACACTGCACACTGCACACTGCACACTGCACACTGCACACTGCACACTGGATACTGCACACTGCACACTGGACACTGCACACTGGGCACTGGGCACTGCGCACTGGGCACTGCGCACTGGGCACTGCGCACTGCCCTCTGGACACTGGACACTGGACACTGCACACTGAACACTGGTCACTGGATACTGCACACTGGTCACTGGATACTGCACACTGCACACTGCGCGCTGCGCACTGGGCACTGGGCACTGGACACTGCGCACTGCACTCTGGACACTGGACACTGGACACTGCACACTGAACACAGAACACTGGACACTACATACTGGACACTGGACACTGGGCACTGCGCACTGGACAGTGCGCGCTGGACACTGGACACTGCACTGTTCACTGCGCACTGGCCACTGGGCACTGCACACTGGACACTGCACACTGGACACTGCACACTGCACACTGGACACTGCGCACTGGACACTGCACACTGGACACTGCGCACTGGACACTGCACACTGGACACTGCACACTGGACACTGTGCACTGGACACTGGACACTGGACACTGGGCACTGGACACTGGACACTGGACACTGCACCATGGACACTGCACACTGGACACTGCACACTGCACACTGGACACTGCACACTGCACACTGCACACTGCACACTGGACACTGGATACTGCGCACTGGACACTGGACAGTGGACACTGCACACTGGACACTGCACACTGGACACTGGACACTGCGCACTGCGCACTGGACACTGCGCACTGGACACTGTGCACTGGACACTGGACACTGCGCACTGCACACTGGACACTGCACACTGCACACTGGACACTGGATACTGCGCACTGGACACTGGACACTGGACACTGCACACTGCGCACTGGACACTGCACACTGGACACACACACTGGACACTGCGCACTGCACACTGGACACTGCGCACTGCACATTGGGCACTGCACATTGGACACTGCGCACTAGACACTGCACACTGGACACTGGACACTGGACACTGCACACTGCACACTGGACACTGCACACTGCACACTGCACACTGGACACTGCACACTGCACACTGGACACTGCACACTGCACACTGGACACTGGACACTGGACACTGGACACTGGACACTGCACACTGGGCACTGGACACTGCACACTGGACACTGCACACTGGACACTGTGCACTGCACACTGGGCATTGCGCACTGCACACTGCACACTGGACACTGCACACTGGACACTGCACACTGGTCACTGGATACTGCACACTGCACACTGGACACTGCGCACTGGGCACTGGACACTGCGCACTGGACACTGCACACTGCACACTGCGCACTGGACACTGCGCACTGCACACTGGACACTGCACACTGGACACTGCACACTGCGCACTGGACACTGCACACTGCACACTGCACACTGCACACTGGACACTGGGCACTGGACACTGGACACTGCACACTGGACACTGGACACTGGGCACTGCGCACTGCACACTGCACACAGCGCACTGGACACTGGACACTAGACACTGCACACTGGACACTGCACACTGGACACTGCACACTGGACACTGCACACTGGACACTGCACACTGGGCACTGGGCACTGCGCACTGGGCACTGGGCACTGCGCACTGGGCACTGGGCACTGCACACTGGACACTGCGCACTGTGCACTGCACTCTGGACACTGGACACTGGACACTGCACACTGAACACTGGTCACTGGATACTGCACACTGCACACTGGTCACTGGATACTGCACACTGCGCGCTGCGCACTGGACACTGGGCACTGGGCACTGGGAACTGCACACTGGACACTGCGCACTGGACACTGCACACTGGACACTGGACACTGAACACTGCACACTGGACATTGGACACTGGGCACTGCACACTGGACACTGGGCACTGGACACTGCACACTGGACACTGGACACTGCACACTGCACACTGAACACTGCACACTGGACATTGGACACTGGGCACTGCACACTGGACACTGCACACTGCACACTGCACACTGCACACTGGACACTGGACACTGCACACTGGACATTGGACACTGCACACTGGACACTGCGCACTGCACACTGGACATTGCGCACTGCACACTGGACATTGCGCACTGGACACTGCACACTGGACACTGGACACTGCACACTGCACACTGGACACTGCACACTGGATACTGCACACTGCACACTGCACACTGCACACTGGATACTGCGCACTGGACACTGGACACTGCGCACTGGACACTGGACACTGCACTTTGCACACTTGACACTGCACACTGGTCACTGGACACTGCACACTGCAGACTGCACACTGCACACTGCGCACTGCGCACTGGACACTGCACACTGGACACTGCACACTGCACACTGGACACTTCACACTGCACACTGGACATTGGACACTGGCCACTGCACACTGGACACTGGACACTGGCCAATGCACACTGGACACTGGACACTGCGCACTGGACACTGGACACTGCGCACTGGACACTGCACACTGGCCACTGCACACTGGACACTGGACACTGCACACTGGACACTGCACACTGGACACTGAACACTGCACACTGGACACTGCACACTGGACACTGCACACTGGACACTGCGCACTGGACACTGGACACTGGGCACTGGAAACTGGGCACTGGAAACTGGACACTGGACACTGGACACTGCACACTGGACACTGCGCACTGGACACTGGACACTGCGCACTGGGCACTGGACACTGGGCACTGCACACTGGACACTGGACACTGGACACTGCACACTGGACACTGAGCACTGGACACTGCGCACTGGACACTGCGCACTGCACACTGGACACTGTGCACTGGACACTGCGCACTGGACACTGCACACTGGACACTGGACACTAGAAACTGCGCACTGCACACTGGACACTGCGCACTGTACACTGGACACTGCGCACTGCACACTGCACACTGCACACTGGACACTGCGCACTGGACACTGGACACTGGACACTGGACACTGGGCACTGGAAACTGGGCACTGGAAACTGGACACTGCACACTGCACACTGGACACTGGACAATGCACACTGGACACTGGACACTGGACACTGCACACTGCACACTGCACACTGGACACTGCACACTGGATACTGCACACTGCACACTGCACACTGCGCACTGCACACTGGACACTGGATACTGCGCACTGGACACTGGACACTGGACACTGGACACTGGATACTGCGCACTGGACACTGGACACTGTACACTTTACACTGGACACTGGACACTTTACACTGGACACTGCACACTGGACACACACACTGGATACTGCGCACTGCACACTGGACAATGCGCACTGCACATTGGGCACTGCACAATTGACACTGGACACTGGACACTGGACACTGCACACTGCACACTGGACACTGTTCACTTGACACTGGACACTGGACACTGGACACTGCGCACTGGACACTGCACACTGCACACTGGACACTGGACACTGGACACTGGACACTGCGCACTGAACACTGCGCACTGCACACTGCACACTGGACACTGCACACTGGACACTGCGCACTGCACACTGGACACTGCACACTGGATACTGCACACTGCACACTGCACACTGCACACTGGATACTGCGCACTGGACACTGGACACTGCGCACTGGACACTGGACACTGCACTTTGCACACTTGACACTGCACACTGGTCACTGGACACTGCACACTGCAGACTGCACACTGCACACTGCGCACTGCGCACTGGACACTGCACACTGGACACTGCACACTGCACACTGGACACTTCACACTGCACACTGGACATTGGACACTGGCCACTGCACACTGGACACTGGACACTGGCCAATGCACACTGGACACTGGACACTGCGCACTGGACACTGGACACTGCGCACTGGACACTGCACACTGGCCACTGCACACTGGACACTGGACACTGCACACTGGACACTGCACACTGGACACTGAACACTGCACACTGGACACTGCACACTGGACACTGCACACTGGACACTGCGCACTGGACACTGGACACTGGGCACTGGAAACTGGGCACTGGAAACTGGACACTGGACACTGGACACTGCACACTGGACACTGCGCACTGGACACTGGACACTGCGCACTGGGCACTGGACACTGGGCACTGCACACTGGACACTGGACACTGGACACTGCACACTGGACACTGAGCACTGGACACTGCGCACTGGACACTGCGCACTGCACACTGGACACTGTGCACTGGACACTGCGCACTGGACACTGCACACTGGACACTGGACACTAGAAACTGCGCACTGCACACTGGACACTGCGCACTGTACACTGGACACTGCGCACTGGACACTGCGCACTGCACACTGCACACTGCACACTGGACACTGCGCACTGGACACTGGACACTGGACACTGGACACTGGGCACTGGAAACTGGGCACTGGAAACTGGACACTGCACACTGCACACTGGACACTGGACAATGCACACTGGACACTGGACACTGGACACTGCACACTGCACACTGCACACTGGACACTGCACACTGGATACTGCACACTGCACACTGCACACTGCGCACTGCACACTGGACACTGGATACTGCGCACTGGACACTGGACACTGGACACTGGACACTGGATACTGCGCACTGGACACTGGACACTGTACACTTTACACTGGACACTGGACACTTTACACTGGACACTGCACACTGGACACACACACTGGATACTGCGCACTGCACACTGGACAATGCGCACTGCACATTGGGCACTGCACAATTGACACTGGACACTGGACACTGGACACTGCACACTGCACACTGGACACTGTTCACTTGACACTGGACACTGGACACTGGACACTGCGCACTGGACACTGCACACTGCACACTGGACACTGGACACTGGACACTGGACACTGCGCACTGAACACTGCGCACTGCACACTGCACACTGGACACTGCACACTGGACACTGCACACTGCACACTGGACACTGGACATTGGACACTGCACACTGGGCACTGCACACTGCACACTGGACACTGGACACTGCACACTGGGCACTGCACACTGGACACTGGACACTGGGCACTGGGCACTGCACACTGGACACTGCGCACTGCACTCTGGACACTGGACACTGGACACTGCACACTGCACACTGGGCACTGGGCACTGGGCACTGGGCACTGCACACTGGACACTGCACACTGGACACTGGACACTGCACACTGGACACTGCGCACTGGACACTGGACACTGCGCACTGCACACTGGGCACTGCGCACTGGACACTGCACACTGCGCACTGCGCACTGGACACTGCGCACTGGACACTGCGCACTGGGCACTGCACACTGCACACTGGACACTGCACACTGGATACTTCGCACTGGACACTGCACACTGGACACTGCACACTGGACACTGCGCACTGGACACTGGACACTGCGCACTGGACACTGGACACTGCACACTGGACACTGCACACTGGACACTGCACACTGCACACTGCACACTGGACACTGCGCACTGGACACTGGGCACTGGACACTGGGCACTGGACACTGCACACTGGACACTGCACACTGCACACTGGACACTGCACACTGCACACTGCACACTGGACACTGGACACTGCGCACTGCGCACTGGACACTGGACACTGCACACTGGACACTGCACACTGGACACGGGACACTGCGCACTGGACACTGCACACTGGACACTGCACACTGGACACTGCACACTGAACACTGCACACTGGACACTGCACACTGGACACTGGGCACTGGACACTGCACACTGGACACTGCACACTGGACACTGGGCACTGGGCACTGCACACTGGACACTGCACACTGGACACTGGACACTGCACACTGGACACTGGGCACTGCGCACTGCACACTGGACACTGCGCACTGCACACTGTGCACTGCACACTGGACACTGCACACTGCGCACTGCACACTGCACACTGGACACTGCACACTGCACACTGGACACTGCACACTGGACACTGCACACTGGACACTGCACACTGGACACTGCACACTGCACACTGGACACTGCACACTGGACACTGCACACTGGACACTGGGCACTGCACACTGGGCACTGCACACTGGACACTGCACACTGGACACTGGACACTGCGCACTGCGCACTGGACACTGCGCACTGGACACTGCGCACTGGACACTGCACACTGGACACTGCACACTGGACACTGCACACTGGACACTGGACACTGAGCACTGGACACTGCGCACTGCACACTGGACACTGCGCACTGGACACTGCGCACTGGGCACTGCGTACTGGGCACTGCACACTGCGCACTGGACACTGCTCACTGAACACTGCTCACTGGACACTGCACACTGGACACTGGACACTAGACACTGCGCACTGGACACTGCGCACTGTACACTGGACACTGCGCACTGGACACTGCGCACTGGACACTGCGCACTGGACACTGGACACTGCACACTGCACACTGGACACTGCGCACTGGACACTGCACAGTGGACACTGCACACTGCACACTGGACACTGCACACTGCACACTGCACACTGGACACTGGACACTGCACACTGCACACTGGACACTGCACACTGGATACTGCACACTGCACACTGGACACTGGATACTGCGCACTGGACACTGGACACTGCGCACTGCGCACTGCGCACTGGGCACTGGACACTGGACACTGCACTTTGCACACTGCACACTTGACACTGCACACTGGACACTGCACACTGGGCACTGGACACTGCAGACTGCACACTGCGCACTGCACACTGGACACTGCACACTGGACACTGCACACTGCACACTGGACACTTCACACTGCACACTGGACATTGGACACTGGCCACTGGCCACTGCACACTGGACACTGGACACTGCACACTGGACACTGGACACTGGACACTGCACACTGGCCACTGGACACTGCACACTGGACACTGCACACTGGACACTGGACACTGCACACTGGACACTGCACACTGGACACTGCACACTGGACACTGCGCACTGGACACTGCGCACTGGACACTGGACACTGGGCACTGGAAACTGGGCACTGGAAACTGGACACTGGACACTGCACACTGGACACTGGACACTGGACACTGCACACTGGACACTGCGCACTGGACACTGGACACTGCGCACTGGGCACTGGACACTGGGCACTGCACACTGGACACTGGACACTGGACACTGCACACTGGACACTGGACACTGAGCACTGGACACTGCGCACTGGACACTGCGCACTGCACACTGGACACTGTGCACTGGACACTGCGCACTGGACACTGCACACTGGACACTGGACACTAGAAACTGCGCACTGCACACTGGACACTGCGCACTGTACACTGGACACTGCGCACTGGACACTGCGCACTGCACACTGCACACTGCACACTGGACACTGCGCAGTGGACACTGGACACTGGACACTGGGCACTGGAAACTGGGCACTGGAAACTGGACACTGGACACTGCACACTGCACACTGGACACTGCGCACTGGACACTGGACACTGGACACTGCACACTGGACACTGGGCACTGCATACTGGACACTGGACACTGCACACTGGACACTGGACACTGCACACTGCACACTGCACACTGGACACTGCACACTGGATACTGCACACTGCACACTGCGCACTGCACACTGGACACTGGATACTGCGCACTGGACACTGGACACTGGACACTGTACACTTTACACTGGACACTGGACACTTTACACTGGACACTGCACACTGGACACACACACTGGATACTGCGCACTGCACACTGGACACTGCACACTGCACATTGGGCACTGCACAATTGACACTGCGCACTGGACACTGGACACTGGACACTGCACACTGCACACTGGACACTGTTCACTTGACACTGGACACTGGACACTGCGCACTGCACACTGCACACTGCACACTGGACACTGGACACTGGACACTGCGCACTGAACACTGCGCACTGCACACTGCACACTGAACACTGCGCACTGCACACTGCACACTGGACACTGCACACTGGACACTGCACACTGCACACTGGGCACTGCACACTGCACACTGGACACTGGACACTGCACACTGGGCACTGCACACTGGACACTGGACACTGGACACTGGGCACTGCACACTGGACACTGCGCACTGCACTCTGGACACTGGACACTGGACACTGCACACTGCACACTGGACACTTCACACTGGGCACTGGGCACTGGGCACTGGGCACTGCACACTGGACACTGCGCACTGTGCACTGCACTCTGGACACTGGACACTGGACACTGGACACTGCACACTGAACACTGGTCACTGGATACTGCACACTGCACACTGGTCACTGGATACTGCACACTGCGCGCTGCGCACTGGACACTGGACACTGGGCACTGGGCACTGGGAACTGCACACTGGACACTGCGCACTGGACACTGCGCACTGGACACTGCACACTGCACACTGGACACTGGACACTGCACACTGAACACTGCACACTGGACATTGGACACTGGACATTGGGCACTGGACACTGCACACTGGACACTGGACACTGCACACTGCACACTGAACACTGCACACTGGACATTGGACACTGGGCACTGCACACTGGACACTGCACACTGCACACTGCACACTGGACACTGGACACTGCACACTGGACATTGGACACTGCACACTGGACACTGCGCACTGCACACTGGACATTGCGCACTGCACACTGGACATTGCGCACTGGACACTGCACACTGGACACTGGACACTGCACACTGCACACTGGACACTGGACACTGCACACTGCACACTGCGCACTGCACACTGGACACTGGACACTGCGCACTGGACACTGCACACTGGACACTGCGCACTGGACACTGCACACTGGACACTGGACACTGCACACTGCACACTGAACACTGCACACTGGACATTGGACACTGGGCACTGCACACTGGACACTGGACACTGCACACTGGACACTGGACACTGCGCACTGCACACTGCACACTGCACACTGGACACTGTGCACTGCGCACTGGACACTGCACACTGGACACTGGACACTGCGCACTGCACACTCTACACTGGACACTGCGCACTGCGCACTGGACACTGCACACTGGACACTGCACACTGGACACGGGACACTGCACACTGGACACTGCGCACTGGACACTGCACACTGGACACTGCACACTGGACGCTGCACACTGGACGCTGCACACTGCACACTGGACACTGCACACTGGACACTGCACACTGGACACTGCACACTGGACACTGCGCACTGCACACTGGACACTGGGCACTGGACACTGGACACTGCACACTGGACACTGCGCACTGGACACTGGGCACTGGGCACTGCACAATGGACACTGCACACTGGACACTGCACACTGCACACTGGACACTGGACACTGGACACTGGGCACTGCACACTGGACACTGGGCACTGCACACTGGAGACTGCACACTGCACACTGCACACTGGACACTGCACACTGGACACTGCACACTGGACACTGCACACTGGACACTGCACACTGGACACTGGGCACTGCACACTGGACACTGCGCACTGCACACTGGACACTGGGCACTGCGCACTGGACACTGCACACTGCGCACTGCACACTGCGCACTGCGCACTGGACACTGCGCACTGGACACTGCGCACTGGACACTGCACACTGCACACTGGATACTTCGCACTGGACACTGCACACTGGACACTGCGCACTGGACACTGGACACTGCGCACTGGACACTGGACACTGCGCACTGGACACTGGACACTGCACACTGGACACTGCACACTGGACACTGCACACTGCACACTGGACACTGCGCACTGGACACTGGGCACTGGACACTGGGCACTGGACACTGCACACTGGACAGTGCACACTGCACACTGGACACTGCACACTGCACACTGGACACAGGACACTGCGCACTGGACACTGGACACTGCACACTGGACACTGCACACTGGACACGGGACACTGCGCACTGGACACTGCACACTGGACACTGCACACTGGACGCTGCACACTGCACACTGGACACTGCACACTGAACACTGCACACTGGACACTGGACACTGCACACTGGACACTGGGCACTGGACACTGCACAATGGACACTGGGCACTGGGCACTGCACACTGGACACTGGACACTGCACACTGGACACTGGGCACTGCGCACTGCACACTGGACACTGCGCACTGCACACTGGACACTGCACACTGCACACTGGACACTGCACACTGCACACTGCACACTGGACACTGCACACTGGACACTGCACACTGCACACTGGACACTGCACACTGGACACTGCACACTGGACACTGGGCACTGCACACTGGGCACTGCACACTGGACACTGCACACTGGACACTGGACACTGCGCACTGCGCACTGGACACTGCGCACTGGACACTGCGCACTGGACACTGCACACTGGACACTGGACACTGAGCACTGCGCACTGGACACTGCGCACTGCACACTGGACACTGCGCACTGGGCACTGCGCACTGGGCACTGCGTACTGGGCACTGCACACTGCGCACTGGACACTGCTCACTGGACACTGCACACTGGACACTGCACACTGCACACTGGACACTGCACACTGGACACTGCGCACTGGACACTGGACACTGCGCACTGGACACTGCACACTGGACACTGCACACTGGACACTGCACACTGGACACTGCGCACTGGACACTGGGCACTGGACACTGGGCACTGGACACTGCACACTGGACACTGCACACTGCACACTGGACACTGCACACTGCACACTGGACACTGGACACTGCGCACTGCGCACTGCGCACTGGACACTGCACACTGGACACTGCACACTGGACGCTGCACACTGCACACTGGACACTGCACACTGGACACTGCACACTGGACACTGGACACTGCACACTGGACACTGGGCACTGGACACTGCACACTGGACACTGGACACTGGGCACTGGGCACTGCACACTGGACACTGCACACTGGACACTGGACACTGCACACTGGGCACTGCGCACTGCACACTGGACACTGCGCACTGCACACTGGACACTGCACACTGCACACTGGACACTGCACACTGCACACTGGACACTGCACACTGGACACTGCACACTGCACACTGGACACTGCACACTGGACACTGCACACTGGACACTGCACACTGGACACTGGGCACTGCACACTGGGCACTGCACACTGGACACTGCACACTGGACACTGGACACTGCGCACTGCGCACTGGACACTGCGCACTGGACACTGCGCACTGGACACTGCGCACTGGACACTGCACACTGGACACTGCACACTGGACACTGGACACTGAGCACTGGACACTGCGCACTGGACACTGCACACTGCACACTGGACACTGCGCACTGGACACTGCGCACTGGGCACTGCGTACTGGGCACTGCACACTGCGCACTGGACACTGCTCACTGGACACTGCTCACTGGACACTGCACACTGGACACTGGACACTAGACACTGCGCACTGGACACTGCGCACTGTACACTGGACACTGCGCACTGGACACTGCGCACTGGACACTGCGCACTGGACACTGGACACTGCACACTGCACACTGGACACTGCGCACTGGACACTGCACAGTGGACACTGCACACTGGGCACTGCACACTGCACACTGGACACTGGACACTGCACACTGGGCACTGCACACTGGACACTGGACACTGGACACTGGGCACTGCACACTGGACACTGCGCACTGCACTCTGGACACTGGACACTGGACACTGCACACTGCACACTGGACACTTCACACTGGGCACTGCGCACTGGGCACTGGGCACTGGGCACTGGGCACTGCACACTGGACACTGCGCACTGTGCACTGCACTCTGGACACTGGACACTGGACACTGGACACTGCACACTGAACACTGGTCACTGGATACTGCACACTGCACACTGGTCACTGGATACTGCACACTGCGCGCTGCGCACTGGACACTGGGCACTGGGCACTGGGAACTGCACACTGGACACTGCGCACTGGACACTGCGCACTGGACACTGCACACTGGACACTGGACACTGCACACTGAACACTGCACACTGGACATTGGACACTGGACATTGGGCACTGGACACTGCACACTGGACACTGGACACTGCACACTGCACACTGAACACTGCACACTGGACATTGGACACTGGGCACTGCACACTGGACACTGCACACTGCACACTGCACACTGGACACTGGACACTGCACACTGGACATTGGACACTGCACACTGGACACTGCGCACTGCACACTGGACATTGCGCACTGCACACTGGACATTGCGCACTGGACACTGCACACTGGACACTGGACACTGCACACTGCACACTGGACACTGGACACTGCACACTGCACACTGCGCACTGCACACTGGACACTGGACACTGCGCACTGGACACTGCACACTGGACACTGCGCACTGGACACTGCACACTGGACACTGGACACTGCACACTGCACACTGAACACTGCACACTGGACATTGGACACTGGGCACTGCACACTGGACACTGGGCACTGGACACTGCACACTGGACACTGGACACTGCGCACTGCACACTGCACACTGGACACTGTGCACTGCGCACTGGACACTGCACACTGGACACTGGACACTGCGCACTGCACACTCTACACTGGACACTGCGCACTGCGCACTGGACACTGCACACTGGACACTGCACACTGGACACGGGACACTGCACACTGGACACTGCACACTGGACACTGCACACTGGACGCTGCACACTGGACGCTGCACACTGCACACTGGACACTGCACACTGGACACTGCACACTGGACACTGCACACTGGACACTGCGCACTGCACACTGGACACTGGGCACTGGACACTGGACACTGCACACTGGACACTGCGCACTGGACACTGGGCACTGGGCACTGCACAATGGACACTGCACACTGGACACTGCACACTGCACACTGGACACTGGACACTGGACACTGGGCACTGCACACTGGACACTGGGCACTGCACACTGGAGACTGCACACTGCACACTGCACACTGGACACTGCACACTGGACACTGCACACTGGACACTGCACACTGGACACTGCACACTGGACACTGGGCACTGCACACTGGACACTGCGCACTGCACACTGGACACTGGGCACTGCGCACTGGACACTGCACACTGCGCACTGCACACTGCGCACTGCACACTGCGCACTGCGCACTGGACACTGCGCACTGGACACTGCGCACTGGACACTGCACACTGCACACTGGATACTTCGCACTGGACACTGCACACTGGACACTGCACACTGGACACTGCGCACTGGACACTGGACACTGCGCACTGGACACTGGACACTGCGCACTGGACACTGGACACTGCACACTGGACACTGCACACTGGACACTGCACACTGCACACTGGACACTGCGCACTGGACACTGGGCACTGGACACTGGGCACTGGACACTGCACACTGGACAGTGCACACTGCACACTGGACACTGCACACTGCACACTGGACACAGGACACTGCGCACTGGACACTGGACACTGCACACTGGACACTGCACACTGGACACGGGACACTGCGCACTGGACACTGCACACTGGACACTGCACACTGAACACTGCACACTGGACACTGGGCACTGCGCACTGCACACTGGACACTGCGCACTGCACACTGGACACTGCACACTGCACACTGGACACTGCACACTGCACACTGCACACTGGACACTGCACACTGGACACTGCACACTGCACACTGGACACTGCACACTGGACACTGCACACTGGACACTGGGCACTGCACACTGGGCACTGCACACTGGACACTGCACACTGGACACTGGACACTGCGCACTGCGCACTGGACACTGCGCACTGGACACTGCGCACTGGACACTGCACACTGGACACTGGACACTGAGCACTGCGCACTGGACACTGCGCACTGCACACTGGACACTGCGCACTGGGCACTGCGCACTGGGCACTGCGTACTGGGCACTGCACACTGCGCACTGGACACTGCTCACTGGACACTGCACACTGGACACTGCACACTGCACACTGGACACTGCACACTGGACACTGCGCACTGGACACTGGACACTGCGCACTGGACACTGCACACTGGACACTGCACACTGGACACTGCACACTGGACACTGCGCACTGGACACTGGGCACTGGACACTGGGCACTGGACACTGCACACTGGACACTGCACACTGCACACTGGACACTGCACACTGCACACTGCACACTGGACACTGGACACTGCGCACTGCGCACTGGACACTGCACACTGGACACTGCACACTGGACGCTGCACACTGCACACTGGACACTGCACACTGGACACTGCACACTGGACACTGGACACTGCACACTGGACACTGGGCACTGGACACTGCACACTGGACACTGGACACTGGGCACTGCACACTGGACACTGCACACTGGACACTGGACACTGCACACTGGGCACTGCGCACTGCACACTGGACACTGCACACTGCACACTGGACACTGCACACTGCACACTGGACACTGCACACTGGACACTGCACACTGCACACTGGACACTGCACACTGGACACTGCACACTGGACACTGCACACTGGACACTGGGCACTGCACACTGGGCACTGCACACTGGACACTGCACACTGGACACTGGACACTGCGCACTGCGCACTGGACACTGCGCACTGGACACTGCGCACTGGACACTGCACACTGGACACTGCACACTGGACACTGGACACTGAGCACTGGACACTGCGCACTGGACACTGCACACTGCACACTGGACACTGCGCACTGGACACTGCGCACTGGGCACTGCGTACTGGGCACTGCACACTGCGCACTGGACACTGCTCACTGGACACTGCTCACTGGACACTGCACACTGGACACTGGACACTAGACACTGCGCACTGGACACTGCGCACTGTACACTGGACACTGCGCACTGGACACTGCGCACTGGACACTGCGCACTGGACACTGGACACTGCACACTGCACACTGGACACTGCGCACTGGACACTGCACAGTGGACACTGCACACTGCACACTGGACACTGCACACTGCACACTGGACACTGGACACTGCACACTGCACACTGGACACTGCACACTGGATACTGCACACTGCACACTGGACACTGGATACTGCGCACTGGACACTGGACACTGCGCACTGCGCACTGGGCACTGGACACTGGACACTGCACTTTGCACACTGCACACTTGACACTGCACACTGGTCACTGGACACTGCACACTGGGCACTGGACATTGCAGACTGCACACTGCACACTGCGCACTGCGCACTGGACACTGGACACTGCACACTGGACACTTCACACTGAACACTGGACATTGGACACTGGCCACTGGCCACTGCACACTGGACACTGGACACTGCACACTGGACACTGGACACTGCGCACTGGACACTGCACACTGGCCACTGCACACTGGCCACTGGACACTGCACACTGGACACTGCACACTGGACACTGGACACTGCGCACTGGACACTGCGCACTGGACACTGGACACTGGGCACTGGAAACTGGGCACTGGAAACTGGACACTGGACACTGCACACTGCACATTGGACACTGGACACTGCACACTGGACACTGCGCACTGGACACTGGACACTGCGCACTGGGCACTGGACACTGGGCACTGCACACTGGACACTGGACACTGGACACTGGACACTGCACACTGGACACTGGACACTGGGCACTGGAAACTGGGCACTGGAAACTGGACACTGGACACTGCACACTGCACACTGGACACTGCACACTGGACACTGCGCACTGGACACTGGACACTGCGCACTGGGCACTGGACACTGGGCACTGCACACTGGACACTGGACACTGGACACTGCACACTGGACACTGGACACTGAGCACTGGACACTGCGCACTGGACACTGCGCACTGCACACTGGACACTGTGCACTGGACACTGCGCACTGGACACTGCACACTGGACACTGGACACTAGAAACTGCGCACTGCACACTGGACACTGCGCACTGTACACTGGACACTGCGCACTGGACACTGCGCACTGCACACTGCACACTGCACACTGGACACTGCGCAGTGGACACTGGACACTGGACACTGGGCACTGGAAACTGGGCACTGGAAACTGGACACTGGACACTGCACACTGCACACTGGACACTGCGCACTGGACACTGCACACTGGACACTGGGCACTGCACACTGGACACTGGACACTGCACACTGGACACTGCACACTGCACACTGCACACTGGACACTGCACACTGGATACTGCACACTGCACACTGCACACTGCGCACTGCACACTGGACACTGGATACTGCGCACTGGACACTGGACACTGGACACTGTACACTTTACACTGGACACTGGACACTTTACACTGGACACTGCACACTGGACACACACACTGGATACTGCGCACTGCACACTGGACACTGCGCACTGCACATTGGGCACTACACAATTGACACTGCGCACTGGACACTGGACACTGGACACTGGACACTGCACACTGCACACTGGACACTGTTCACTTGACACTGGACACTGGACACTGCACACTGCACACTGGACACTGGACACTGGACACTGCGCACTGAACACTGCGCACTGCACACTGCACACTGGACACTGCACACTGGACACTGCACACTGCACACTGGGCACTGCACACTGGACACTGGACACTGCACACTGGGCACTGCACACTGGACACTGGACACTGGGCACTGCACACTGGACACTGCGCGCTGCACTCTGGACACTGGACACTGGACACTGCACACTGCACACTGGACATTTCACACTGGGCACTGCGCACTGGGCACTGGGCACTGCGCACTGGGCACTGGGCACTGCGCACTGCACTCTGGACACTGGACACTGGACACTGCACACTGAACACTGGTCACTGGATACTGCACACTGCACACTGGTCACTGGATACTGCACACTGCACACTGCGCGCTGCGCACTGGACACTGGGCACTGGGCACTGGGAACTGCACACTGGACACTGCGCACTGCACTCTGGACACTGGACACTGCACAATGAACACTGGACACTACATACTGGACACTGGACACTGGGCACTGCGCACTGGACAGTGCGCGCTGGGCACTGGGCACTGGGCACTGGGCACTGGACACTGCACACTGGACACTGCACACTGCACACTGCACACTGGACACTGGACACTGCACACTGCACACTGGACACTTCACACTGGGCACTGGGCACTGGGCACTGCGCACTGGACACTGGACACTGGACACTGGACACTGTACACTTTACACTGGACACTGGACACTTTACACTGGACACTGCACACTGGACACACACACTGGATACTGCGCACTGCACACTGGACACTGCGCACTGCACATTGGGCACTGCACAATTGACACTGCACACTGGACACTGGACACTGCACACTGTTCACTTGACACTGGACACTGGACACTGCGCACTGGACACTGCACACTGCACACTGGACACTGGACACTGGACACTGCGCACTGAACACTGCGCACTGCACACTGGACACTGGACACTGCACACTGGACACTGCACACTGCACACTGCACACTGCACACTGGACACTGGACATTGGACACTGCACACTGGGCACTGCACACTGGACACTGCACACTGGACACTGGACACTGCACACTGGACACTGCACACTGGACACTGCGCACTGCACATTGCACACTGGACACTGGACATTGGGCATTGGACACTGGACACTGGACACTGGACACTGCACACTGGACACTGCACACTGGACACTGCACACTGGACACTGCGCACTGCACACTGCACACTGGCCACTGCACATTGCGCACTGTACACTGGACACTGCACACTGGACACTGCACACTGGACACTGCACACTGGACACTGCACACTGGGCACTGGACACTGGGCACTGGACACTGCGCACTGCGCACTGCACACTGGACATTGCACACTAGACACTGCACACTGTGCACTGGACACAGCGCACTGCGCACTGGACACTGCACACTGGACATTGGACACTGGCCACTGGCCACTGGACACTGCACACTGGACACTGCACACTGGACACTGGACACTGCACACTGGACACTGCACACTGGACACTGCGCACTGGACACTGCGCACTGGACACTGGACACTGCACACTGGACACTGCACACTGGACACTGGACACTGGACACTGCGCACTGGACACTGCACACTGGCCACTGGACACTGCACACTGGACACTGCACACTGGACACTGGACACTGCACACTGGACACTGCACACTGGACACTGCACACTGGACACTGCGCACTGGACACTGCGCACTGGACACTGGACACTGGGCACTGGAAACTGGGCACTGGAAACTGGACACTGGACACTGCACACTGGACACTGGACACTGCACACTGGACACTGCGCACTGGACACTGGACACTGCGCACTGGGCACTGGACACTGGGCACTGCACACTGGACACTGGACACTGGACACTGG
This sequence comes from Sceloporus occidentalis, assembly GCA_023333645.1. Lineage (NCBI taxonomy): Eukaryota > Metazoa > Chordata > Lepidosauria > Squamata > Phrynosomatidae > Sceloporus > Sceloporus occidentalis. The sequence continues at coordinate 453,567 of JALMGF010000253.1, forward strand.
ACACTGCACACTGGACACTGGACACTGAGCACTGGACACTGCGCACTGGACACTGCGCACTGCACACTGGACACTGTGCACTGGACACTGCGCACTGGACACTGCACACTGGACACTGGACACTAGAAACTGCGCACTGCACACTGGACACTGCGCACTGTACACTGGACACTGCGCACTGGACACTGCGCACTGCACACTGCACACTGCACACTGGACACTGCGCAGTGGACACTGGACACTGGACACTGGGCACTGGAAACTGGGCACTGGAAACTGGACACTGGACACTGCACACTGCACACTGGACACTGCGCACTGGACACTGGACACTGGACACTGCACACTGGACACTGGGCACTGCATACTGGACACTGGACACTGCACACTGGACACTGGACACTGCACACTGCACACTGGACACTGCACACTGGATACTGCACACTGCACACTGCGCACTGCACACTGGACACTGGATACTGCGCACTGGACACTGGACACTGGACACTGTACACTTTACACTGGACACTGGACACTTTACACTGGACACTGCACACTGGACACACACACTGGATACTGCGCACTGCACACTGGACACTGCGCACTGCACATTGGGCACTGCACAATTGACACTGCGCACTGGACACTGGACACTGGACACTGGACACTGCACACTGCACACTGGACACTGTTCACTTGACACTGGACACTGGACACTGCGCACTGGACACTGCACACTGCACACTGGACACTGGACACTGGACACTGCGCACTGAACACTGCGCACTGCACACTGCACACTGAACACTGCGCACTGCACACTGCACACTGGACACTGCACACTGGACACTGCACACTGCACACTGGGCACTGCACACTGCACACTGGACACTGGACACTGCACACTGGGCACTGCACACTGGACACTGGACACTGGACACTGGGCACTGCACACTGGACACTGCGCACTGCACTCTGGACACTGGACACTGGACACTGCACACTGCACACTGGACACTTCACACTGGGCACTGCGCACTGGGCACTGGGCACTGGGCACTGGGCACTGCACACTGGACACTGCGCACTGTGCACTGCACACTGGACACTGGACACTGGACACTGGACACTGCACACTGAACACTGGTCACTGGACACTGCACACTGCACACTGCACACTGGACACTGGACACTGCACACTGCACACTGGACACTGCACACTGGATACTGCACACTGCACACTGGACACTGGATACTGCGCACTGGACACTGGACACTGGACACTGCGCACTGCGCACTGGGCACTGGACACTGGACACTGCACTTTGCACACTGCACACTTGACACTGCACACTGGACACTGCACACTGGGCACTGGACACTGCAGACTGCACACTGCACACTGCGCACTGCACACTGGACACTGCACACTGGACACTGCACACTGCACACTGGACACTTCACACTGCACACTGGACATTGGACACTGGCCACTGGCCACTGCACACTGGACACTGGACACTGCACACTGGACACTGGACACTGGACACTGCGCACTGGACACTGCACACTGGCCACTGGACACTGCACACTGGACACTGCACACTGGACACTGGACACTGCACACTGGACACTGCACACTGGACACTGCACACTGGACACTGCGCACTGGACACTGCGCACTGGACACTGGACACTGGGCACTGGAAACTGGGCACTGGAAACTGGACACTGGACACTGCACACTGGACACTGGACACTGGACACTGCACACTGGACACTGCGCACTGGACACTGGACACTGCGCACTGGGCACTGGACACTGGGCACTGCACACTGGACACTGGACACTGGACACTGCACACTGGACACTGGACACTGAGCACTGGACACTGCGCACTGGACACTGCGCACTGCACACTGGACACTGTGCACTGGACACTGCGCACTGGACACTGCACACTGGACACTGGACACTAGAAACTGCGCACTGCACACTGGACACTGCGCACTGTACACTGGACACTGCGCACTGGACACTGCGCACTGCACACTGCACACTGCACACTGGACACTGCGCAGTGGACACTGGACACTGGACACTGGGCACTGGAAACTGGGCACTGGAAACTGGACACTGGACACTGCACACTGCACACTGGACACTGCGCACTGGACACTGGACACTGGACACTGCACACTGGACACTGGGCACTGCATACTGGACACTGGACACTGCACACTGGACACTGGACACTGCACACTGCACACTGCACACTGGACACTGCACACTGGATACTGCACACTGCACACTGCGCACTGCACACTGGACACTGGATACTGCGCACTGGACACTGTACACTGGACACTGTACACTTTACACTGGACACTGGACACTTTACACTGGACACTGCACACTGGACACACACACTGGATACTGCGCACTGCACACTGGACACTGCGCACTGCACATTGGGCACTGCACAATTGACACTGCGCACTGGACACTGGACACTGGACACTGCACACTGCACACTGGACACTGTTCACTTGACACTGGACACTGGACACTGCGCACTGGACACTGCACACTGGACACTGGACACTGGACACTGCGCACTGAACACTGCGCACTGCACACTGCACACTGAACACTGCGCACTGCACACTGCACACTGGACACTGCACACTGGACACTGCACACTGCACACTGGGCACTGCACACTGCACACTGGACACTGGACACTGCACACTGGGCACTGCACACTGGACACTGGACACTGGACACTGGACACTGGGCACTGCACACTGGACACTGCGCACTGCACTCTGGACACTGGACACTGCACACTGCACACTGGACACTTCACACTGGGCACTGCGCACTGGGCACTGGGCACTGGGCACTGGGCACTGCACACTGGACACTGCGCACTGTGCACTGCACTCTGGACACTGGACACTGGACACTGGACACTGCACACTGAACACTGGTCACTGGATACTGCACACTGCACACTGGTCACTGGATACTGCACACTGCGCACTGGACACTGGGCACTGGGCACTGGGAACTGCACACTGGACACTGCGCACTGGACACTGCGCACTGGACACTGCACACTGGACACTGGACACTGCACACTGAACACTGCACACTGGACATTGGACACTGGACATTGGGCACTGGACACTGCACACTGGACACTGGACACTGCACACTGCACACTGAACACTGCACACTGGACATTGGACACTGGGCACTGCACACTGGACACTGCACACTGCACACTGCACACTGGACACTGGACACTGCACACTGGACACTGGACACTGGACACTGGACACTGCGCACTGGACACTGCACACTGGACACACACACTGGACACTGCGCACTGCACAATGGACACTGCGCACTGCACATTGGACACTGCGCACTGCACACTGCACACTGGACACTGGACACTGGACACTGCACACTGCACACAGGACACTGTACACTGGACACTGGACACTGCGCACTGGACACTGCACACTGCACACTGGACACTGGACACTGCGCACTGGACACTGCACACTGAACACTGCACACTGCACACTGCACACTGTACACTGGACACTGCACACTGCACACTGCACACTGGACACTGCACACTGGACACTGCACACTGGACACTGCACACTGGGCACTGGGCACTGCACACTGGACACTGGACACTGCACACTGGACACTGGGCACTGCACAGTGGACACTGGACACTGCACACTGGGCACTGCGCACTGGACACTGCGCACTGCACTCTGGACACTGCACACTGCACACTGCACACTGCACACTGGACACTTCACACTGGGCACTGGGCACTCGACACTGGGCACTGCGCACTGGGCACTGGGCACTGCACACTGGACACTGCGCACTGCGCACTGCACTCTGGACACTGGACACTGGACACTGCACACTGAACACTGGTCACTGGATACTGCACACTGGTCACTGGATACTGCACACTGCACACTGCGCGCTGCGCACTGGGCACTGGGCACTGGACACTGCGCACTGCACTCTGGACACTGGACACTGGACACTGCACACTGAACACTGAACACTGGACACTACATACTGGACACTGGACACTGGGCACTGCGCACTGGACAGTGCGCGCTGGACACTGGACACTGCACTGTTCACTGCACACTGGCCACTGGGCACTGCACACTGGACACTGCACACTGGACACTGGACACTGCGCACTGGACACTGCACACTGGACACTGCGCACTGGACACTGCACACTGGACACTGGACACTGCACACTGCACACTGAACACTGCACACTGGACATTGGACACTGGGCACTGCACACTGGACACTGGGCACTGGACACTGCACACTGGACACTGGACACTGCGCACTGCACACTGCACACTGGACACTGCGCACTGTGCACTGGACACTGCACACTGGACACTGCGCACTGCACACTGCACACTGGACACTGGACACTGCGCACTGGACACTGCACACTGGACACTGGACACTGCACACTGGACACGGGACACTGCACACTGGACACTGCGCACTGGACACTGCACACTGGACACTGCACACTGGACGCTGCACACTGCACACTGGACACTGCACACTGGACACTGCACACTGGACACTGCACACTGGACACTGCGCACTGCACACTGGACACTGGGCACTGGACACTGGACACTGCACACTGGACACTGCGCACTGGGCACTGCACACTGGACACTGCACACTGGACACTGCACACTGGACACTGCACACTGCACACTGGACACTGGGCACTGCACACTGGACACTGCGCACTGCACACTGGACACTGGGCACTGCACACTGGAGACTGCGCACTGCACACTGCACACTGGACACTGCACACTGGACACTGCACACTGGACACTGCACACTGGACACTGCACACTGGACACTGGGCACTGCACACTGGACACTGCGCACTGCACACTGGGCACTGCGCACTGGACACTGCACACTGCGCACTGCGCACTGGACACTGCGCACTGGACACTGCGCACTGGGCACTGCACACTGCACACTGGACACTGCACACTGGATACTTCGCACTGGACACTGCACACTGGACACTGCACACTGGACACTGCGCACTGGACACTGGACACTGCGCACTGGACACTGGACACTGCACACTGGACACTGCACACTGGACACTGCACACTGCACACTGCACACTGGACACTGCGCACTGGACACTGGGCACTGGACACTGGACACTGCACACTGCACACTGGACACTGCACACTGCACACTGGACACTGGACACTGCGCACTGCGCACTGGACACTGGACACTGCACACTGGACACTGCACACTGGACACGGGACACTGCGCACTGGACACTGCACACTGGACACTGCACACTGGACGCTGCACACTGCACACTGGACACTGCACACTGAACACTGCACACTGGACACTGCACACTGGACACTGGGCACTGGACACTGCACACTGGACACTGCACACTGGACACTGGGCACTGGGCACTGCACACTGGACACTGCACACTGGACACTGGACACTGCACACTGGACACTGGGCACTGCGCACTGCACACTGGACACTGCGCACTGCACACTGTGCACTGCACACTGGACACTGCACACTGCGCACTGCACACTGGACACTGCACACTGCACACTGGACACTGCACACTGGACACTGCACACTGGACACTGCACACTGGACACTGCACACTGCACACTGGACACTGCACACTGGACACTGCACACTGGACACTGGGCACTGCACACTGGGCACTGCACACTGGACACTGCACACTGGACACTGGACACTGCGCACTGCGCACTGGACACTGCGCACTGGACACTGCACACTGGACACTGCACACTGGACACTGCACACTGGACACTGGACACTGAGCACTGGACACTGCGCACTGGACACTGCGCACTGCACACTGGACACTGCGCACTGGACACTGCGCACTGGGCACTGCGTACTGGGCACTGCACACTGCGCACTGGACACTGCTCACTGAACACTGCTCACTGGACACTGCACACTGGACACTGGACACTAGACACTGCGCACTGGACACTGCGCACTGTACACTGGACACTGCGCACTGGACACTGCGCACTGGACACTGCGCACTGGACACTGGACACTGCACACTGCACACTGGACACTGGACACTGCGCACTGGACACTGCACAGTGGACACTGCACACTGCACACTGGACACTGCACACTGCACACTGCACACTGGACACTGGACACTGCACACTGCACACTGGACACTGCACACTGGATACTGCACACTGCACACTGGACACTGGATACTGCGCACTGGACACTGGACACTGGACACTGCGCACTGCGCACTGGGCACTGGACACTGGACACTGCACTTTGCACACTGCACACTTGACACTGCACACTGGACACTGCACACTGGGCACTGGACACTGCAGACTGCACACTGCACACTGCGCACTGCACACTGGACACTGCACACTGGACACTGCACACTGCACACTGGACACTTCACACTGCACACTGGACATTGGACACTGGCCACTGGCCACTGCACACTGGACACTGGACACTGCACACTGGACACTGGACACTGGACACTGCGCACTGGACACTGCACACTGGCCACTGGACACTGCACACTGGACACTGCACACTGGACACTGGACACTGCACACTGGACACTGCACACTGGACACTGCACACTGGACACTGCGCACTGGACACTGCGCACTGGACACTGGACACTGGGCACTGGAAACTGGGCACTGGAAACTGGACACTGGACACTGCACACTGGACACTGGACACTGGACACTGCACACTGGACACTGCGCACTGGACACTGGACACTGCGCACTGGGCACTGGACACTGGGCACTGCACACTGGACACTGGACACTGGACACTGCACACTGGACACTGGACACTGAGCACTGGACACTGCGCACTGGACACTGCGCACTGCACACTGGACACTGTGCACTGGACACTGCGCACTGGACACTGCACACTGGACACTGGACACTAGAAACTGCGCACTGCACACTGGACACTGCGCACTGTACACTGGACACTGCGCACTGGACACTGCGCACTGCACACTGCACACTGCACACTGGACACTGCGCAGTGGACACTGGACACTGGACACTGGGCACTGGAAACTGGGCACTGGAAACTGGACACTGGACACTGCACACTGCACACTGGACACTGCGCACTGGACACTGGACACTGGACACTGCACACTGGACACTGGGCACTGCATACTGGACACTGGACACTGCACACTGGACACTGGACACTGCACACTGCACACTGCACACTGGACACTGCACACTGGATACTGCACACTGCACACTGCGCACTGCACACTGGACACTGGATACTGCGCACTGGACACTGTACACTGGACACTGTACACTTTACACTGGACACTGGACACTTTACACTGGACACTGCACACTGGACACACACACTGGATACTGCGCACTGCACACTGGACACTGCGCACTGCACATTGGGCACTGCACAATTGACACTGCGCACTGGACACTGGACACTGGACACTGCACACTGCACACTGGACACTGTTCACTTGACACTGGACACTGGACACTGCGCACTGGACACTGCACACTGGACACTGGACACTGGACACTGCGCACTGAACACTGCGCACTGCACACTGCACACTGAACACTGCGCACTGCACACTGCACACTGGACACTGCACACTGGACACTGCACACTGCACACTGGGCACTGCACACTGCACACTGGACACTGGACACTGCACACTGGGCACTGCACACTGGACACTGGACACTGGACACTGGACACTGGGCACTGCACACTGGACACTGCGCACTGCACTCTGGACACTGGACACTGCACACTGCACACTGGACACTTCACACTGGGCACTGCGCACTGGGCACTGGGCACTGGGCACTGGGCACTGCACACTGGACACTGCGCACTGTGCACTGCACTCTGGACACTGGACACTGGACACTGGACACTGCACACTGAACACTGGTCACTGGATACTGCACACTGCACACTGGTCACTGGATACTGCACACTGCGCACTGGACACTGGGCACTGGGCACTGGGAACTGCACACTGGACACTGCGCACTGGACACTGCGCACTGGACACTGCACACTGGACACTGGACACTGCACACTGAACACTGCACACTGGACATTGGACACTGGACATTGGGCACTGGACACTGCACACTGGACACTGGACACTGCACACTGCACACTGAACACTGCACACTGGACATTGGACACTGGGCACTGCACACTGGACACTGCACACTGCACACTGCACACTGGACACTGGACACTGCACACTGGACATTGGACACTGCACACTGGACACTGCGCACTGCACACTGGACATTGCGCACTGCACACTGGACATTGCGCACTGGACACTGGACACTGCACACTGGACACTGGACACTGCACACTGCACACTGGACACTGGACACTGCACACTGCACACTGCGCACTGCACACTGGACACTGCACACTGCGCACTGGGCACTGGACACTGCGCACTGGACACTGCACACTGGACACTGCGCACTGGACACTGCACACTGGACACTGCACACTGCACACTGAACACTGCACACTGGACATTGGACACTGGGCACTGCACACTGGACACTGGGCACTGGACACTGCACACTGGACACTGCACACTGCACACTGGACACTGCACACTGGATACTGCACACTGCACACTGGACACTGGATACTGCACACTGCACACTGGACACTGCGCACTGGACACTGGACACTGGGCACTGGAAACTGGGCACTGGAAACTGGACACTGGACACTGGACACTGCACACTGGACACTGCGCACTGGACACTGGACACTGCGCACTGGGCACTGGACACTGGGCACTGCACACTGGACACTGGACACTGGACACTGCACACTGGACACTGAGCACTGGACACTGCGCACTGGACACTGCGCACTGCACACTGGACACTGTGCACTGGACACTGCGCACTGGACACTGCACACTGGACACTGGACACTAGAAACTGCGCACTGCACACTGGACACTGCGCACTGTACACTGGACACTGCGCACTGGACACTGCGCACTGCACACTGCACACTGCACACTGGACACTGCGCACTGGACACTGGACACTGGACACTGGACACTGGGCACTGGAAACTGGGCACTGGAAACTGGACACTGCACACTGCACACTGGACACTGGACACTGCACACTGGACACTGGACACTGGACACTGCACACTGCACACTGCACACTGGACACTGCACACTGGATACTGCACACTGCACACTGCACACTGCGCACTGCACACTGGACACTGGATACTGCGCACTGGACACTGGACACTGGACACTGGACACTGGATACTGCGCACTGGACACTGGACACTGTACACTTTACACTGGACACTGGACACTTTACACTGGACACTGCACACTGGACACACACACTGGATACTGCGCACTGCACACTGGACAATGCGCACTGCACATTGGGCACTGCACAATTGACACTGGACACTGGACACTGGACACTGCACACTGCACACTGGACACTGTTCACTTGACACTGGACACTGGACACTGGACACTGCGCACTGGACACTGCACACTGCACACTGGACACTGGACACTGGACACTGGACACTGCGCACTGAACACTGCGCACTGCACACTGCACACTGGACACTGCACACTGGACACTGCACACTGCACACTGGACACTGGACATTGGACACTGCACACTGGGCACTGCACACTGCACACTGGACACTGGACACTGCACACTGGGCACTGCACACTGGACACTGGACACTGGGCACTGGGCACTGCACACTGGACACTGCGCACTGCACTCTGGACACTGGACACTGGACACTGCACACTGCACACTGGGCACTGGGCACTGGGCACTGCGCACTGGGCACTGGACACTGCACACTGCACACTGGATACTGCACACTGCACACTGGACACTGGACACTGGACACTGGACACTGCGCACTGGACACTGCACACTGGACACACACACTGGACACTGCGCACTGCACAATGGACACTGCGCACTGCACATTGGACACTGCGCACTGCACACTGCACACTGGACACTGGACACTGGACACTGCACACTGCACACAGGACACTGTACACTGGACACTGGACACTGCGCACTGGACACTGCACACTGCACACTGGACACTGGACACTGCGCACTGGACACTGCACACTGTACACTGCACACTGCACACTGCACACTGTACACTGGACACTGCACACTGCACACTGCACACTGGACACTGCACACTGGACACTGCACACTGGACACTGCACACTGGGCACTGGGCACTGCACACTGGACACTGGACACTGCACACTGGACACTGGGCACTGCACAGTGGACACTGGACACTGCACACTGGGCACTGCGCACTGGACACTGCGCACTGCACTCTGGACACTGCACACTGCACACTGCACACTGCACACTGGACACTTCACACTGGGCACTGGGCACTCGACACTGGGCACTGCGCACTGGGCACTGGGCACTGCACACTGGACACTGCGCACTGCGCACTGCACTCTGGACACTGGACACTGGACACTGCACACTGAACACTGGTCACTGGATACTGCACACTGGTCACTGGATACTGCACACTGCACACTGCGCGCTGCGCACTGGGCACTGGGCACTGGACACTGCGCACTGCACTCTGGACACTGGACACTGGACACTGCACACTGAACACTGAACACTGGACACTACATACTGGACACTGGACACTGGGCACTGCGCACTGGACAGTGCGCGCTGGACACTGGACACTGCACTGTTCACTGCACACTGGCCACTGGGCACTGCACACTGGACACTGCACACTGGACACTGCACACTGCACACTGGACACTGCGCACTGGACACTGCACACTGGACACTGCGCACTGGACACTGCACACTGGACACTGGACACTGCACACTGCACACTGAACACTGCACACTGGACATTGGACACTGGGCACTGCACACTGGACACTGGGCACTGGACACTGCACACTGGACACTGGACACTGCGCACTGCACACTGCACACTGGACACTGCGCACTGTGCACTGGACACTGCACACTGGACACTGCGCACTGCACACTGCACACTGGACACTGGACACTGCGCACTGGACACTGCACACTGGACACTGGACACTGCACACTGGACACGGGACACTGCACACTGGACACTGCGCACTGGACACTGCACACTGGACACTGCACACTGGACGCTGCACACTGCACACTGGACACTGCACACTGGACACTGCACACTGGACACTGCACACTGGACACTGCGCACTGCACACTGGACACTGGGCACTGGACACTGGACACTGCACACTGGACACTGCGCACTGGGCACTGCACACTGGACACTGCACACTGGACACTGCACACTGGACACTGCACACTGCACACTGGACACTGGACACTGCGCACTGGACACTGGACACTGGGCACTGGAAACTGGGCACTGGAAACTGGACACTGGACACTGCACACTGCACATTGGACACTGGACACTGCACACTGGACACTGCGCACTGGACACTGGACACTGCGCACTGGGCACTGGACACTGGGCACTGCACACTGGACACTGGACACTGGACACTGGACACTGCACACTGGACACTGGACACTGGGCACTGGAAACTGGGCACTGGAAACTGGACACTGGACACTGCACACTGCACACTGGACACTGCACACTGGACACTGCGCACTGGACACTGGACACTGCGCACTGGGCACTGGACACTGGGCACTGCACACTGGACACTGGACACTGGACACTGCACACTGGACACTGGACACTGAGCACTGGACACTGCGCACTGGACACTGCGCACTGCACACTGGACACTGTGCACTGGACACTGCGCACTGGACACTGCACACTGGACACTGGACACTAGAAACTGCGCACTGCACACTGGACACTGCGCACTGTACACTGGACACTGCGCACTGGACACTGCGCACTGCACACTGCACACTGCACACTGGACACTGCGCAGTGGACACTGGACACTGGACACTGGGCACTGGAAACTGGGCACTGGAAACTGGACACTGGACACTGCACACTGCACACTGGACACTGCGCACTGGACACTGCACACTGGACACTGGGCACTGCACACTGGACACTGGACACTGCACACTGGACACTGCACACTGCACACTGCACACTGGACACTGCACACTGGATACTGCACACTGCACACTGCACACTGCGCACTGCACACTGGACACTGGATACTGCGCACTGGACACTGGACACTGGACACTGTACACTTTACACTGGACACTGGACACTTTACACTGGACACTGCACACTGGACACACACACTGGATACTGCGCACTGCACACTGGACACTGCGCACTGCACATTGGGCACTACACAATTGACACTGCGCACTGGACACTGGACACTGGACACTGGACACTGCACACTGCACACTGGACACTGTTCACTTGACACTGGACACTGGACACTGCGCACTGGACACTGCACACTGCACACTGGACACTGGACACTGGACACTGCGCACTGAACACTGCGCACTGCACACTGCACACTGGACACTGCACACTGGACACTGCACACTGCACACTGGGCACTGCACACTGGACACTGGACACTGCACACTGGGCACTGCACACTGGACACTGGACACTGGGCACTGCACACTGGACACTGCGCACTGCACTCTGGACACTGGACACTGGACACTGCACACTGCACACTGGACATTTCACACTGGGCACTGGGCACTGCGCACTGGGCACTGGGCACTGCGCACTGGGCACTGGGCACTGCGCACTGCACTCTGGACACTGGACACTGGACACTGCACACTGAACACTGGTCACTGGATACTGCACACTGCACACTGGTCACTGGATACTGCACACTGCACACTGCGCGCTGCGCACTGGACACTGGGCACTGGGCACTGGGAACTGCACACTGGACACTGCGCACTGCACTCTGGACACTGGACACTGCACAATGAACACTGGACACTACATACTGGACACTGGACACTGGGCACTGCGCACTGGACAGTGCGCGCTGGGCACTGGGCACTGGGCACTGGGCACTGGACACTGCACACTGGACACTGCACACTGCACACTGCACACTGGACACTGGACACTGCACACTGCACACTGGACACTTCACACTGGGCACTGGGCACTGCGCACTGGACACTGGACACTGGACACTGGACACTGTACACTTTACACTGGACACTGGACACTTTACACTGGACACTGCACACTGGACACACACACTGGATACTGCGCACTGCACACTGGACACTGCGCACTGCACATTGGGCACTGCACAATTGACACTGCACACTGGACACTGGACACTGCACACTGTTCACTTGACACTGGACACTGGACACTGCGCACTGGACACTGCACACTGCACACTGGACACTGGACACTGGACACTGCGCACTGAACACTGCGCACTGCACACTGGACACTGGACACTGCACACTGGACACTGCACACTGCACACTGCACACTGCACACTGGACACTGGACATTGGACACTGCACACTGGGCACTGCACACTGGACACTGGACACTGGACACTGCACACTGGACACTGGACACTGCACACTGGACACTGCACACTGGACACTGCGCACTGCACATTGCACACTGGACACTGGACATTGGGCATTGGACACTGGACACTGGACACTGGACACTGCACACTGGACACTGCACACTGGACACTGCACACTGGACACTGCGCACTGCACACTGCACACTGGCCACTGCACATTGCGCACTGTACACTGGACACTGCACACTGGACACTGCACACTGGACACTGCACACTGGACACTGCACACTGGGCACTGGACACTGGGCACTGGACACTGCGCACTGCGCACTGCACACTGGACATTGCACACTAGACACTGCACACTGTGCACTGGACACAGCGCACTGCGCACTGGACACTGCACACTGGACATTGGACACTGGCCACTGGCCACTGGACACTGCACACTGGACACTGCACACTGGACACTGGACACTGCACACTGGACACTGCACACTGGACACTGCGCACTGGACACTGCGCACTGGACACTGGACACTGCACACTGGACACTGCACACTGGACACTGGACACTGGACACTGCGCACTGGACACTGCACACTGGCCACTGGACACTGCACACTGGACACTGGACACTGGACACTGCACACTGGACACTGCACACTGGACACTGCACACTGGACACTGCGCACTGGACACTGCGCACTGGACACTGGACACTGGGCACTGGAAACTGGGCACTGGAAACTGGACACTGGACACTGCACACTGGACACTGGACACTGCACACTGGACACTGCGCACTGGACACTGGACACTGCGCACTGGGCACTGGACACTGGGCACTGCACACTGGACACTGGACACTGGACACTGGACACTGAGCACTGGACACTGCGCACTGGACACTGCGCACTGCACACTGGACACTGTGCACTGGACACTGCGCACTGGACACTGCACACTGGACACTGGACACTAGAAACTGCGCACTGCACACTGGACACTGCGCACTGTACACTGGACACTGCGCACTGGACACTGCGCACTGCACACTGCACACTGCACACTGGACACTGCGCAGTGGACACTGGACACTGGACACTGGGCACTGGAAACTGGGCACTGGAAACTGGACACTGGACACTGCACACTGCACACTGGACACTGCGCACTGGACACTGGACACTGGACACTGCACACTGGACACTGGGCACTGCATACTGGACACTGGACACTGCACACTGGACACTGGACACTGCACACTGCACACTGGACACTGCACACTGGATACTGCACACTGCACACTGCGCACTGCACACTGGACACTGGATACTGCGCACTGGACACTGGACACTGGACACTGTACACTTTACACTGGACACTGGACACTTTACACTGGACACTGCACACTGGACACACACACTGGATACTGCGCACTGCACACTGGACACTGCGCACTGCACATTGGGCACTGCACAATTGACACTGCGCACTGGACACTGGACACTGGACACTGCACACTGCACACTGGACACTGTTCACTTGACACTGGACACTGGACACTGCGCACTGGACACTGCACACTGCACACTGGACACTGGACACTGGACACTGCGCACTGAACACTGCGCACTGCACACTGCACACTGAACACTGCGCACTGCACACTGCACACTGGACACTGCACACTGGACACTGCACACTGCACACTGGGCACTGCACACTGCACACTGGACACTGGACACTGCACACTGGGCACTGCACACTGGACACTGGACACTGGACACTGGGCACTGCACACTGGACACTGCGCACTGCACTCTGGACACTGGACACTGGACACTGCACACTGCACACTGGACACTTCACACTGGGCACTGGGCACTGGGCACTGCACACTGGACACTGCGCACTGTGCACTGCACACTGGACACTGGACACTGGACACTGGACACTGCACACTGAACACTGGTCACTGGATACTGCACACTGCACACTGGTCACTGGATACTGCACACTGCGCACTGCGCACTGGACACTGGGCACTGGGCACTGGGAACTGCACACTGGACACTGCGCACTGGACACTGCACACTGGACACTGGACACTGCACACTGAACACTGCACACTGGACATTGGACACTGGACACTGGGCACTGGACACTGCACACTGGACACTGGACACTGCACACTGCACACTGAACACTGCACACTGGACATTGGACACTGGGCACTGCACACTGGACACTGCACACTGCACACTGCACACTGCACACTGGACACTGGACACTGCACACTGGACATTGGACACTGCACACTGGACACTGCGCACTGCACACTGGACATTGCGCACTGCACACTGGACATTGCGCAGTGGACACTGCACACTGGACACTGGACACTGCACACTGCACACTGGACACTGGACACTGCACACTGCACACTGCGCACTGCACACTGGACACTGCACACTGCGCACTGGGCACTGGACACTGCGCACTGGACACTGCACACTGGACACTGCGCACTGGACACTGCACACTGGACACTGGACACTGCACACTGCACACTGAACACTGCACACTGGACATTGGACACTGGGCACTGCACACTGGACACTGGGCACTGGACACTGCACACTGGACACTGGACACTGCGCACTGCACACTGCACACTGGACACTGCGCACTGCGCACTGGACACTGCACACTGGACACTGGACACTGCGCACTGCACACTGGACACTGGACACTGCGCACTGCGCACTGGACACTGCACACTGGACACTGCACACTGGACACGGGACACTGCACACTGGACACTGCGCACTGGACACTGCACACTGGACACTGCACACTGGACGCTGCACACTGCACACTGGACACTGCACACTGGACACTGCACACTGGACACTGCACACTGGACACTGCGCACTGCACACTGGACACTGGACACTGCACACTGGACACTGCGCACTGGACACTGGGCACTGGGCACTGCACACTGGACACTGCACACTGGACACTGCACACTGGACACTGGACACTGGACACTGGGCACTGCACACTGGACACTGGGCACTGCACACTGGAGACTGCACACTGCGCACTGCACACTGCACACTGGACACTGGACACTGCACACTGGACACTGCACACTGGACACTGCACACTGGACACTGCACACTGGACACTGGGCACTGGGCACTGCACACTGGACACTGCGCACTGCACACTGGACACTGGGCACTGCGCACTGGACACTGCACACTGCGCACTGCACACTGCGCACTGGACACTGCGCACTGGACACTGCGCACTGGACACTGCACACTGCACACTGGATACTTCGCACTGGACACTGCACACTGGACACTGCACACTGGACACTGCGCACTGGACACTGGACACTGCGCACTGGACACTGGACACTGCGCACTGGACACTGGACACTGCGCACTGGACACTGCACACTGGACACTGCACACTGCACACTGGACACTGCGCACTGGACACTGGGCACTGGACACTGGGCACTGGACACTGCACACTGGACACTGCACACTGCACACTGGACACTGCACACTGCACACTGGACACTGGACACTGCGCACTGCGCACTGGACACTGGACACTGCACACTGGACACTGCACACTGGACACGGGACACTGCGCACTGGACACTGCACACTGGACACTGCACACTGGATGCTGCACACTGCACACTGGACACTGCACACTGAACACTGCACACTGGACACTGGACACTGCACACTGGACACTGGGCACTGGACACTGCACAATGGACACTGGGCACTGCACACTGGACACTGCACACTGGACACTGGACACTGCACACTGGACACTGGGCACTGCGCACTGCACACTGGACACTGCGCACTGCACACTGGACACTGCACACTGCACACTGGACACTGCACACTGCACACTGCACACTGGACACTGCACACTGGACACTGCACACTGGACACTGCACACTGGACACTGCACACTGGACACTGGGCACTGCACACTGGGCACTGCACACTGGACACTGCACACTGGACACTGGACACTGCGCACTGCGCACTGGACACTGCGCACTGGACACTGCACACTGGACACTGCACACTGGACACTGGACACTGAGCACTGCGCACTGGACACTGTGCACTGCACACTGGACACTGCGCACTGGGCACTGCGTACTGGGCACTGCACACTGCGCACTGGACACTGCTCACTGGACACTGCACACTGCACACTGGACACTGCACACTGGACACTGCGCACTGGACACTGGACACTGCGCACTGGACACTGGACACTGCACACTGGACACTGCACACTGGACACTGCACACTGCACACTGCACACTGGACACTGCGCACTGGACACTGGGCACTGGACACTGGGCACTGGACACTGCACACTGGACACTGCACACTGCACACTGGACACTGCACACTGCACACTGCACACTGGACACTGGACACTGCGCACTGCGCACTGGACACTGCACACTGGACACTGCACACTGGACGCTGCACACTGCACACTGGACACTGCACACTGAACACTGCACACTGGACACTGGACACTGCACACTGGACACTGGGCACTGGACACTGCACACTGGACACTGGGCACTGGGCACTGCACACTGGACACTGCACACTGGACACTGGACACTGCACACTGGGCACTGCGCACTGCACACTGGACACTGCGCACTGCACACTGGACACTGCACACTGCACACTGGACACTGCACACTGCACACTGGACACTGCACACTGGACACTGCACACTGGACACTGCACACTGCACACTGGACACTGCACACTGGACACTGCACACTGGACACTGGGCACTGCACACTGGACACTGCACACTGGACACTGGACACTGCGCACTGCGCACTGGACACTGCGCACTGGACACTGCGCACTGGACACTGCGCACTGGACACTGCACACTGGACACTGCACACTGGACACTGGAGACTGAGCACTGGACACTGCGCACTGGACACTGCACACTGCACACTGGACACTGCGCACTGGACACTGCGCACTGGGCACTGCGTACTGGGCACTGCACACTGCGCACTGCGCACTGGACACTGCTCACTGGACACTGCTCACTGGACACTGCACACTGGACACTGGACACTAGACACTGCGCACTGGACACTGCGCACTGTACACTGGACACTGCGCACTGGACACTGCGCACTGGACACTGCGCACTGGACACTGGACACTGCACACTGCACACTGGACACTGCGCACTGGACACTGCACAGTGGACACTGCACACTGCACACTGGACACTGCACACTGCACACTGGACACTGGACACTGCACACTGCACACTGCACACTGGACACTGCACACTGGACACTGCACACTGCACACTGGACACTGGATACTGCGCACTGGACACTGGACACTGCGCACTGCGCACTGGGCACTGGACACTGGACACTGCACTTTGCACACTGCACACTTGACACTGCACACTGGTCACTGGACACTGCACACTGGGCACTGGACACTGCAGACTGCACACTGCACACTGCGCACTGCGCACTGGACACTGCACACTGGACACTGCACACTGGACACTTCACACTGAACACTGGACATTGGACACTGGCCACTGGCCACTGCACACTGGACACTGGACACTGCACACTGGACACTGGACACTGCGCACTGGACACTGCACACTGGCCACTGCACACTGGCCACTGGACACTGCACACTGGACACTGCACACTGGACACTGGACACTGCACACTGGACACTGCACACTGGACACTGCACACTGGACACTGCGCACTGGACACTGGACACTGGGCACTGGAAACTGGGCACTGGAAACTGGACACTGGACACTGCACACTGCACACTGGACACTGGACACTGCACACTGGACACTGCGCACTGGACACTGGACACTGCGCACTGGGCACTGGACACTGGGCACTGCACACTGGACACTGGACACTGGACACTGGACACTGAGCACTGGACACTGCGCACTGGACACTGCGCACTGCACACTGGACACTGTGCACTGGACACTGCGCACTGGACACTGCACACTGGACACTGGACACTAGAAACTGCGCACTGCACACTGGACACTGCGCACTGTACACTGGACACTGCGCACTGGACACTGCGCACTGCACACTGCACACTGGACACTGCGCAGTGGACACTGGACACTGGACACTGGGCACTGGAAACTGGGCACTGGAAACTGGACACTGGACACTGCACACTGCACACTGGACACTGCACACTGGACACTGGACACTGGACACTGCACACTGGACACTGGGCACTGCACACTGGACACTGGACACTGCACACTGGACACTGCACACTGCACACTGGACACTGGATACTGCACACTGCACACTGCACACTGCGCACTGCACACTGGACACTGGATACTGCGCACTGGACACTGGACACTGGACACTGTACACTTTACACTGGACACTGGACACTTTACACTGGACACTGCACACTGGACACACACACTGGATACTGCGCACTGCACACTGGACACTGCGCACTGCACATTGGGCACTACACAATTGACACTGCGCACTGGACACTGGACACTGGACACTGGACACTGCACACTGCACACTGGACACTGTTCACTTGACACTGGACACTGGACACTGCGCACTGGACACTGCACACTGCACACTGGACACTGGACACTGCGCACTGAACACTGCGCACTGCACACTGCACACTGGACACTGCACACTGGACACTGCACACTGCACACTGCACACTGGACACTGCGCACTGGACACTGGACACTGGGCACTGGAAACTGGGCACTGGAAACTGGACACTGGACACTGGACACTGCACACTGGACACTGCGCACTGGACACTGGACACTGCGCACTGGGCACTGGACACTGGGCACTGCACACTGGACACTGGACACTGGACACTGCACACTGGACACTGAGCACTGGACACTGCGCACTGGACACTGCGCACTGCACACTGGACACTGTGCACTGGACACTGCGCACTGGACACTGCACACTGGACACTGGACACTAGAAACTGCGCACTGCACACTGGACACTGCGCACTGTACACTGGACACTGCGCACTGGACACTGCGCACTGCACACTGCACACTGCACACTGGACACTGCGCACTGGACACTGGACACTGGACACTGGACACTGGGCACTGGAAACTGGGCACTGGAAACTGGACACTGCACACTGCACACTGGACACTGGACACTGCACACTGGACACTGGACACTGGACACTGCACACTGCACACTGCACACTGGACACTGCACACTGGATACTGCACACTGCACACTGCACACTGCGCACTGCACACTGGACACTGGATACTGCGCACTGGACACTGGACACTGGACACTGGACACTGGATACTGCGCACTGGACACTGGACACTGTACACTTTACACTGGACACTGGACACTTTACACTGGACACTGCACACTGGACACACACACTGGATACTGCGCACTGCACACTGGACAATGCGCACTGCACATTGGGCACTGCACAATTGACACTGGACACTGGACACTGGACACTGCACACTGCACACTGGACACTGTTCACTTGACACTGGACACTGGACACTGGACACTGCGCACTGGACACTGCACACTGCACACTGGACACTGGACACTGGACACTGGACACTGCGCACTGAACACTGCGCACTGCACACTGCACACTGGACACTGCACACTGGACACTGCACACTGCACACTGGACACTGGACATTGGACACTGCACACTGGGCACTGCACACTGCACACTGGACACTGGACACTGCACACTGGGCACTGCACACTGGACACTGGACACTGGGCACTGGGCACTGCACACTGGACACTGCGCACTGCACTCTGGACACTGGACACTGGACACTGCACACTGCACACTGGGCACTGGGCACTGGGCACTGCGCACTGGGCACTGGACACTGCACACTGCACACTGGATACTGCACACTGCACACTGGACACTGGACACTGGACACTGGACACTGCGCACTGGACACTGCACACTGGACACACACACTGGACACTGCGCACTGCACAATGGACACTGCGCACTGCACATTGGACACTGCGCACTGCACACTGCACACTGGACACTGGACACTGGACACTGCACACTGCACACAGGACACTGTACACTGGACACTGGACACTGCGCACTGGACACTGCACACTGCACACTGGACACTGGACACTGCGCACTGGACACTGCACACTGAACACTGCACACTGCACACTGCACACTGTACACTGGACACTGCACACTGCACACTGCACACTGGACACTGCACACTGGACACTGCACACTGGACACTGCACACTGGGCACTGGGCACTGCACACTGGACACTGGACACTGCACACTGGACACTGGGCACTGCACAGTGGACACTGGACACTGCACACTGGGCACTGCGCACTGGACACTGCGCACTGCACTCTGGACACTGCACACTGCACACTGCACACTGGACACTTCACACTGGGCACTGGGCACTCGACACTGGGCACTGCGCACTGGGCACTGGGCACTGCACACTGGACACTGCGCACTGCGCACTGCACTCTGGACACTGGACACTGGACACTGCACACTGAACACTGGTCACTGGATACTGCACACTGGTCACTGGATACTGCACACTGCACACTGCGCGCTGCGCACTGGGCACTGGGCACTGGACACTGCGCACTGCACTCTGGACACTGGACACTGGACACTGCACACTGAACACTGAACACTGGACACTACATACTGGACACTGGACACTGGGCACTGCGCACTGGACAGTGCGCGCTGGACACTGGACACTGCACTGTTCACTGCACACTGGCCACTGGGCACTGCACACTGGACACTGCACACTGGACACTGGACACTGCGCACTGGACACTGCACACTGGACACTGCGCACTGGACACTGCACACTGGACACTGGACACTGCACACTGCACACTGAACACTGCACACTGGACATTGGACACTGGGCACTGCACACTGGACACTGGGCACTGGACACTGCACACTGGACACTGGACACTGCGCACTGCACACTGCACACTGGACACTGCGCACTGTGCACTGGACACTGCACACTGGACACTGCGCACTGCACACTGCACACTGGACACTGGACACTGCGCACTGGACACTGCACACTGGACACTGGACACTGCACACTGGACACGGGACACTGCACACTGGACACTGCGCACTGGACACTGCACACTGGACACTGCACACTGGACGCTGCACACTGCACACTGGACACTGCACACTGGACACTGCACACTGGACACTGCACACTGGACACTGCGCACTGCACACTGGACACTGGGCACTGGACACTGGACACTGCACACTGGACACTGCGCACTGGGCACTGCACACTGGACACTGCACACTGGACACTGCACACTGGACACTGCACACTGCACACTGGACACTGGGCACTGCACACTGGACACTGCGCACTGCACACTGGACACTGGGCACTGCACACTGGAGACTGCGCACTGCACACTGCACACTGGACACTGCACACTGGACACTGCACACTGGACACTGCACACTGGACACTGCACACTGGACACTGGGCACTGCACACTGGACACTGCGCACTGCACACTGGGCACTGCGCACTGGACACTGCACACTGCGCACTGCGCACTGGACACTGCGCACTGGACACTGCGCACTGGGCACTGCACACTGCACACTGGACACTGCACACTGGATACTTCGCACTGGACACTGCACACTGGACACTGCACACTGGACACTGCGCACTGGACACTGGACACTGCGCACTGGACACTGGACACTGCACACTGGACACTGCACACTGGACACTGCACACTGCACACTGCACACTGGACACTGCGCACTGGACACTGGGCACTGGACACTGGACACTGCACACTGCACACTGGACACTGCACACTGCACACTGCACACTGGACACTGGACACTGCGCACTGCGCACTGGACACTGGACACTGCACACTGGACACTGCACACTGGACACGGGACACTGCGCACTGGACACTGCACACTGGACACTGCACACTGGACGCTGCACACTGCACACTGGACACTGCACACTGAACACTGCACACTGGACACTGCACACTGGACACTGGGCACTGGACACTGCACACTGGACACTGCACACTGGACACTGGGCACTGGGCACTGCACACTGGACACTGCACACTGGACACTGGACACTGCACACTGGACACTGGGCACTGCGCACTGCACACTGGACACTGCGCACTGCACACTGTGCACTGCACACTGGACACTGCACACTGCGCACTGCACACTGGACACTGCACACTGCACACTGGACACTGCACACTGGACACTGCACACTGGACACTGCACACTGGACACTGCACACTGCACACTGGACACTGCACACTGGACACTGCACACTGGACACTGGGCACTGCACACTGGGCACTGCACACTGGACACTGCACACTGGACACTGGACACTGCGCACTGCGCACTGGACACTGCGCACTGGACACTGCACACTGGACACTGCACACTGGACACTGCACACTGGACACTGGACACTGAGCACTGGACACTGCGCACTGGACACTGCGCACTGCACACTGGACACTGCGCACTGGACACTGCGCACTGGGCACTGCGTACTGGGCACTGCACACTGCGCACTGGACACTGCTCACTGAACACTGCTCACTGGACACTGCACACTGGACACTGGACACTAGACACTGCGCACTGGACACTGCGCACTGTACACTGGACACTGCGCACTGGACACTGCGCACTGGACACTGCGCACTGGACACTGGACACTGCACACTGCACACTGGACACTGGACACTGCGCACTGGACACTGCACAGTGGACACTGCACACTGCACACTGGACACTGCACACTGCACACTGCACACTGGACACTGGACACTGCACACTGCACACTGGACACTGCACACTGGATACTGCACACTGCACACTGGACACTGGATACTGCGCACTGGACACTGGACACTGGACACTGCGCACTGGGCACTGGACACTGGACACTGCACTTTGCACACTGCACACTTGACACTGCACACTGGACACTGCACACTGGGCACTGGACACTGCAGACTGCACACTGCACACTGCGCACTGCACACTGGACACTGCACACTGGACACTGCACACTGCACACTGGACACTTCACACTGCACACTGGACATTGGACACTGGCCACTGGCCACTGCACACTGGACACTGGACACTGCACACTGGACACTGGACACTGGACACTGCGCACTGGACACTGCACACTGGCCACTGGACACTGCACACTGGACACTGCACACTGGACACTGGACACTGCACACTGGACACTGCACACTGGACACTGCACACTGGACAC
Organism: Sceloporus occidentalis; assembly: GCA_023333645.1. Classification (NCBI taxonomy): domain Eukaryota; kingdom Metazoa; phylum Chordata; class Lepidosauria; order Squamata; family Phrynosomatidae; genus Sceloporus; species Sceloporus occidentalis. The sequence continues at coordinate 478,879 of JALMGF010000253.1, forward strand.
TGCGCACTGGACACTGCGCACTGGACACTGGACACTGGGCACTGGAAACTGGGCACTGGAAACTGGACACTGGACACTGCACACTGGACACTGGACACTGGACACTGCACACTGGACACTGCGCACTGGACACTGGACACTGCGCACTGGGCACTGGACACTGGGCACTGCACACTGGACACTGGACACTGGACACTGCACACTGGACACTGGACACTGAGCACTGGACACTGCGCACTGGACACTGCGCACTGCACACTGGACACTGTGCACTGGACACTGCGCACTGGACACTGCACACTGGACACTGGACACTAGAAACTGCGCACTGCACACTGGACACTGCGCACTGTACACTGGACACTGCGCACTGGACACTGCGCACTGCACACTGCACACTGCACACTGGACACTGCGCAGTGGACACTGGACACTGGACACTGGGCACTGGAAACTGGGCACTGGAAACTGGACACTGGACACTGCACACTGCACACTGGACACTGCGCACTGGACACTGGACACTGGACACTGCACACTGGACACTGGGCACTGCATACTGGACACTGGACACTGCACACTGGACACTGGACACTGCACACTGCACACTGCACACTGGACACTGCACACTGGATACTGCACACTGCACACTGCGCACTGCACACTGGACACTGGATACTGCGCACTGGACACTGTACACTGGACACTGTACACTTTACACTGGACACTGGACACTTTACACTGGACACTGCACACTGGACACACACACTGGATACTGCGCACTGCACACTGGACACTGCGCACTGCACATTGGGCACTGCACAATTGACACTGCGCACTGGACACTGGACACTGGACACTGCACACTGCACACTGGACACTGTTCACTTGACACTGGACACTGGACACTGCGCACTGGACACTGCACACTGGACACTGGACACTGGACACTGCGCACTGAACACTGCGCACTGCACACTGCACACTGAACACTGCGCACTGCACACTGCACACTGGACACTGCACACTGGACACTGCACACTGCACACTGGGCACTGCACACTGCACACTGGACACTGGACACTGCACACTGGGCACTGCACACTGGACACTGGACACTGGACACTGGACACTGGGCACTGCACACTGGACACTGCGCACTGCACTCTGGACACTGGACACTGCACACTGCACACTGGACACTTCACACTGGGCACTGCGCACTGGGCACTGGGCACTGGGCACTGGGCACTGCACACTGGACACTGCGCACTGTGCACTGCACTCTGGACACTGGACACTGGACACTGGACACTGCACACTGAACACTGGTCACTGGATACTGCACACTGCACACTGGTCACTGGATACTGCACACTGCGCACTGGACACTGGGCACTGGGCACTGGGAACTGCACACTGGACACTGCGCACTGGACACTGCGCACTGGACACTGCACACTGGACACTGGACACTGCACACTGAACACTGCACACTGGACATTGGACACTGGACATTGGGCACTGGACACTGCACACTGGACACTGGACACTGCACACTGCACACTGAACACTGCACACTGGACATTGGACACTGGGCACTGCACACTGGACACTGCACACTGCACACTGCACACTGGACACTGGACACTGCACACTGGACATTGGACACTGCACACTGGACACTGCGCACTGCACACTGGACATTGCGCACTGCACACTGGACATTGCGCACTGGACACTGGACACTGCACACTGGACACTGGACACTGCACACTGCACACTGGACACTGGACACTGCACACTGCACACTGCGCACTGCACACTGGACACTGCACACTGCGCACTGGGCACTGGACACTGCGCACTGGACACTGCACACTGGACACTGCGCACTGGACACTGCACACTGGACACTGGACACTGCACACTGCACACTGAACACTGCACACTGGACATTGGACACTGGGCACTGCACACTGGACACTGGGCACTGGACACTGCACACTGGACACTGGACACTGCGCACTGCACACTGCACACTGGACACTGTGCACTGCGCACTGGACACTGCACACTGGACACTGGACACTGCGCACTGCACACTCTACACTGGACACTGCGCACTGCGCACTGGACACTGCACACTGGACACTGCACACTGGACACGGGACACTGCACACTGGACACTGCGCACTGGACACTGCACACTGGACACTGCACACTGGACGCTGCACACTGGACGCTGCACACTGCACACTGGACACTGCACACTGGACACTGCACACTGGACACTGCACACTGGACACTGCGCACTGCACACTGGACACTGGGCACTGGACACTGGACACTGCACACTGGACACTGCGCACTGGACACTGGGCACTGCACAATGGACACTGCACACTGGACACTGCACACTGCACACTGGACACTGGACACTGGACACTGGGCACTGCACACTGGACACTGGGCACTGCACACTGGAGACTGCACACTGCACACTGCACACTGGACACTGCACACTGGACACTGCACACTGGACACTGCACACTGGACACTGCACACTGGACACTGGGCACTGCACACTGGACACTGCGCACTGCACACTGGACACTGGGCACTGCGCACTGGACACTGCACACTGCGCACTGCACACTGCGCACTGCGCACTGGACACTGCGCACTGGACACTGCGCACTGGACACTGCACACTGCACACTGGATACTTCGCACTGGACACTGCACACTGGACACTGCACACTGGACACTGCGCACTGGACACTGGACACTGCGCACTGGACACTGGACACTGCGCACTGGACACTGGACACTGCACACTGGACACTGCACACTGGACACTGCACACTGGACACTGCGCACTGGACACTGGGCACTGGACACTGGGCACTGGACACTGCACACTGGACAGTGCACACTGCACACTGGACACTGCACACTGCACACTGGACACAGGACACTGCGCACTGCGCACTGGACACTGGACACTGCACACTGGACACTGCACACTGGACACGGGACACTGCGCACTGGACACTGCACACTGGACACTGCACACTGGACGCTGCACACTGCACACTGGACACTGCACACTGAACACTGCACACTGGACACTGGACACTGCACACTGGACACTGGGCACTGGACACTGCACAATGGACACTGGGCACTGGGCACTGCACACTGGACACTGGACACTGCACACTGGACACTGGGCACTGCGCACTGCACACTGGACACTGCGCACTGCACACTGGACACTGCACACTGCACACTGGACACTGCACACTGCACACTGCACACTGGACACTGCACACTGGACACTGCACACTGCACACTGGACACTGCACACTGGACACTGCACACTGGACACTGGGCACTGCACACTGGGCACTGCACACTGGACACTGCACACTGGACACTGGACACTGCGCACTGCGCACTGGACACTGCGCACTGGACACTGCGCACTGGACACTGCACACTGGACACTGGACACTGAGCACTGCGCACTGGACACTGCGCACTGCACACTGGACACTGCGCACTGGGCACTGCGCACTGGGCACTGCGTACTGGGCACTGCACACTGCGCACTGGACACTGCTCACTGGACACTGCACACTGGACACTGCACACTGCACACTGGACACTGCACACTGGACACTGCGCACTGGACACTGCGCACTGGACACTGCACACTGGACACTGCACACTGGACACTGCACACTGGACACTGCGCACTGGACACTGGGCACTGGACACTGGGCACTGGACACTGCACACTGGACACTGCACACTGCACACTGGACACTGCACACTGCACACTGCACACTGGACACTGGACACTGCGCACTGCGCACTGCGCACTGGACACTGCACACTGGACACTGCACACTGGACGCTGCACACTGCACACTGGACACTGCACACTGGACACTGCACACTGGACACTGGACACTGCACACTGGACACTGGGCACTGGACACTGCACACTGGACACTGGACACTGGGCACTGGGCACTGCACACTGGACACTGCACACTGGACACTGCACACTGGGCACTGCGCACTGCACACTGGACACTGCGCACTGCACACTGGACACTGCACACTGCACACTGGACACTGCACACTGCACACTGGACACTGCACACTGGACACTGCACACTGCACACTGGACACTGCACACTGGACACTGCACACTGGACACTGCACACTGGACACTGGGCACTGCACACTGGGCACTGCACACTGGACACTGCACACTGGACACTGGACACTGCGCACTGCGCACTGGACACTGCGCACTGGACACTGCGCACTGGACACTGCACACTGGACACTGCACACTGGACACTGGACACTGAGCACTGGACACTGCGCACTGGACACTGCACACTGCACACTGGACACTGCGCACTGGACACTGCGCACTGGGCACTGCGTACTGGGCACTGCACACTGCGCACTGGACACTGCTCACTGGACACTGCTCACTGGACACTGCACACTGGACACTGGACACTAGACACTGCGCACTGGACACTGCGCACTGTACACTGGACACTGCGCACTGGACACTGCGCACTGGACACTGCGCACTGGACACTGGACACTGCACACTGCACACTGGACACTGCGCACTGGACACTGCACAGTGGACACTGCACACTGGACACTGCACACTGCACACTGGACACTGGACACTGCACACTGCACACTGGACACTGCACACTGGATACTGCACACTGCACACTGGACACTGGATACTGCGCACTGGACACTGGACACTGCGCACTGGGCACTGGACACTGGACACTGCACTTTGCACACTGCACACTTGACACTGCACACTGGACACTGGACACTGCACACTGGGCACTGGACACTGCAGACTGCACACTGCACACTGCGCACTGCGCACTGGACACTGGACACTGCACACTGGACACTTCACACTGAACACTGGACATTGGACACTGGCCACTGGCCACTGCACACTGGACACTGGACACTGCACACTGGACACTGGACACTGCGCACTGGACACTGCACACTGGCCACTGCACACTGGCCACTGGACACTGCACACTGGACACTGCACACTGGACACTGGACACTGCGCACTGGACACTGCGCACTGGACACTGGACACTGGGCACTGGAAACTGGGCACTGGAAACTGGACACTGGACACTGCACACTGCACATTGGACACTGGACACTGCACACTGGACACTGCGCACTGGACACTGGACACTGCGCACTGGGCACTGGACACTGGGCACTGCACACTGGACACTGGACACTGGACACTGGACACTGCACACTGGACACTGGACACTGGGCACTGGAAACTGGGCACTGGAAACTGGACACTGGACACTGCACACTGCACACTGGACACTGCACACTGGACACTGCGCACTGGACACTGGACACTGCGCACTGGGCACTGGACACTGGGCACTGCACACTGGACACTGGACACTGGACACTGCACACTGGACACTGGACACTGAGCACTGGACACTGCGCACTGGACACTGCGCACTGCACACTGGACACTGTGCACTGGACACTGCGCACTGGACACTGCACACTGGACACTGGACACTAGAAACTGCGCACTGCACACTGGACACTGCGCACTGTACACTGGACACTGCGCACTGGACACTGCGCACTGCACACTGCACACTGCACACTGGACACTGCGCAGTGGACACTGGACACTGGACACTGGGCACTGGAAACTCGGCACTGGAAACTGGACACTGGACACTGCACACTGCACACTGGACACTGCGCACTGGACACTGCACACTGGACACTGGGCACTGCACACTGGACACTGGACACTGCACACTGGACACTGCACACTGCACACTGCACACTGGACACTGCACACTGGATACTGCACACTGCACACTGCACACTGCGCACTGCACACTGGACACTGGATACTGCGCACTGGACACTGGACACTGGACACTGTACACTTTACACTGGACACTGGACACTTTACACTGGACACTGCACACTGGACACACACACTGGATACTGCGCACTGCACACTGGACACTGCGCACTGCACATTGGGCACTACACAATTGACACTGCGCACTGGACACTGGACACTGGACACTGGACACTGCACACTGCACACTGGACACTGTTCACTTGACACTGGACACTGGACACTGCGCACTGGACACTGCACACTGCACACTGGACACTGGACACTGGACACTGCGCACTGAACACTGCACACTGCACACTGGACACTGCACACTGGACACTGCACACTGCACACTGGGCACTGCACACTGGACACTGGACACTGCACACTGGGCACTGCACACTGGACACTGGACACTGGGCACTGCACACTGGACACTGCGCACTGCACTCTGGACACTGGACACTGGACACTGCACACTGCACACTGGACATTTCACACTGGGCACTGGGCACTGCGCACTGGGCACTGGGCACTGCGCACTGGGCACTGGGCACTGCACACTGGACACTGCGCACTGCGCACTGCACTCTGGACACTGGACACTGGACACTGCACACTGAACACTGGTCACTGGATACTGCACACTGCACACTGGTCACTGGATACTGCACACTGCACACTGCGCGCTGCGCACTGGACACTGGGCACTGGGCACTGGGAACTGCACACTGGACACTGCGCACTGCACTCTGGACACTGGACACTGCACAATGAACACTGGACACTACATACTGGACACTGGACACTGGGCACTGCGCACTGGACAGTGCGCGCTGGGCACTGGGCACTGGGCACTGGGCACTGGACACTGCACACTGGACACTGCACACTGCACACTGCACACTGGACACTGCACACTGCACACTGGACACTTCACACTGGGCACTGGGCACTGCGCACTGGACACTGGACACTGGACACTGGACACTGGACACTGTACACTTTACACTGGACACTGGACACTTTACACTGGACACTGCACACTGGACACACACACTGGATACTGCGCACTGCACACTGGACACTGCGCACTGCACATTGGGCACTGCACAATTGACACTGCACACTGGACACTGGACACTGCACACTGTTCACTTGACACTGGACACTGGACACTGCGCACTGGACACTGCACACTGCACACTGGACACTGGACACTGGACACTGCGCACTGAACACTGCGCACTGCACACTGGACACTGGGCACTGGAAACTGGGCACTGGAAACTGGACACTGGACACTGCACACTGCACACTGGACACTGCGCACTGGACACTGGACACTGGACACTGCACACTGGACACTGGGCACTGCATACTGGACACTGGACACTGCACACTGGACACTGGACACTGCACACTGCACACTGGACACTGCACACTGGATACTGCACACTGCACACTGCGCACTGCACACTGGACACTGGATACTGCGCACTGGACACTGGACACTGGACACTGTACACTTTACACTGGACACTGGACACTTTACACTGGACACTGCACACTGGACACACACACTGGATACTGCGCACTGCACACTGGACACTGCGCACTGCACATTGGGCACTGCACAATTGACACTGCGCACTGGACACTGGACACTGGACACTGCACACTGCACACTGGACACTGTTCACTTGACACTGGACACTGGACACTGCGCACTGGACACTGCACACTGCACACTGGACACTGGACACTGGACACTGCGCACTGAACACTGCGCACTGCACACTGCACACTGAACACTGCGCACTGCACACTGCACACTGGACACTGCACACTGGACACTGCACACTGCACACTGGGCACTGCACACTGCACACTGGACACTGGACACTGCACACTGGGCACTGCACACTGGACACTGGACACTGGACACTGGGCACTGCACACTGGACACTGCGCACTGCACTCTGGACACTGGACACTGGACACTGCACACTGCACACTGGACACTTCACACTGGGCACTGCGCACTGGGCACTGGGCACTGGGCACTGGGCACTGCACACTGGACACTGCGCACTGTGCACTGCACACTGGACACTGGACACTGGACACTGGACACTGCACACTGAACACTGGTCACTGGATACTGCACACTGCACACTGGTCACTGGATACTGCACACTGCGCACTGCGCACTGGACACTGGGCACTGGGCACTGGGAACTGCACACTGGACACTGCGCACTGGACACTGCACACTGGACACTGGACACTGCACACTGAACACTGCACACTGGACATTGGACACTGGACACTGGGCACTGGACACTGCACACTGGACACTGGACACTGCACACTGCACACTGAACACTGCACACTGGACATTGGACACTGGGCACTGCACACTGGACACTGCACACTGCACACTGCACACTGCACACTGGACACTGGACACTGCACACTGGACATTGGACACTGCACACTGGACACTGCGCACTGCACACTGGACATTGCGCACTGCACACTGGACATTGCGCAGTGGACACTGCACACTGGACACTGGACACTGCACACTGCACACTGGACACTGGACACTGCACACTGCACACTGCGCACTGCACACTGGACACTGCACACTGCGCACTGGGCACTGGACACTGCGCACTGGACACTGCACACTGGACACTGCGCACTGGACACTGCACACTGGACACTGGACACTGCACACTGCACACTGAACACTGCACACTGGACATTGGACACTGGGCACTGCACACTGGACACTGGGCACTGGACACTGCACACTGGACACTGGACACTGCGCACTGCACACTGCACACTGGACACTGCGCACTGCGCACTGGACACTGCACACTGGACACTGGACACTGCGCACTGCACACTGGACACTGGACACTGCGCACTGCGCACTGGACACTGCACACTGGACACTGCACACTGGACACGGGACACTGCACACTGGACACTGCGCACTGGACACTGCACACTGGACACTGCACACTGGACGCTGCACACTGCACACTGGACACTGCACACTGGACACTGCACACTGGACACTGCACACTGGACACTGCGCACTGCACACTGGACACTGGGCACTGGACACTGGACACTGCACACTGGACACTGCGCACTGGACACTGGGCACTGGGCACTGCACACTGGACACTGCACACTGGACACTGCACACTGGACACTGGACACTGGACACTGGGCACTGCACACTGGACACTGGGCACTGCACACTGGAGACTGCACACTGCGCACTGCACACTGCACACTGGACACTGCACACTGGACACTGCACACTGGACACTGCACACTGGACACTGCACACTGGACACTGCACACTGGACACTGGGCACTGCACACTGGACACTGCGCACTGCACACTGGACACTGGGCACTGCGCACTGGACACTGCACACTGCGCACTGCACACTGCGCACTGCGCACTGGACACTGCGCACTGGACACTGCGCACTGGACACTGCACACTGCACACTGGATACTTCGCACTGGACACTGCACACTGGACACTGCACACTGGACACTGCGCACTGGACACTGGACACTGCGCACTGGACACTGGACACTGCGCACTGGACACTGGACACTGCGCACTGGACACTGCACACTGGACACTGCACACTGCACACTGGACACTGCGCACTGGACACTGGGCACTGGACACTGGGCACTGGACACTGCACACTGGACACTGCACACTGCACACTGGACACTGCACACTGCACACTGGACACTGGACACTGCGCACTGCGCACTGGACACTGGACACTGCACACTGGACACTGCACACTGGACACGGGACACTGCGCACTGGACACTGCACACTGGACACTGCACACTGGATGCTGCACACTGCACACTGGACACTGCACACTGAACACTGCACACTGGACACTGGACACTGCACACTGGACACTGGGCACTGGACACTGCACAATGGACACTGGGCACTGGGCACTGCACACTGGACACTGCACACTGGACACTGGACACTGCACACTGGACACTGGGCACTGCGCACTGCACACTGGACACTGCGCACTGCACACTGGACACTGCACACTGCACACTGGACACTGCACACTGCACACTGCACACTGGACACTGCACACTGGACACTGCACACTGGACACTGCACACTGGACACTGCACACTGGACACTGGGCACTGCACACTGGGCACTGCACACTGGACACTGCACACTGGACACTGGACACTGCGCACTGCGCACTGGACACTGCGCACTGGACACTGCACACTGGACACTGCACACTGGACACTGGACACTGAGCACTGCGCACTGGACACTGTGCACTGCACACTGGACACTGCGCACTGGACACTGCGCACTGGGCACTGCGTACTGGGCACTGCACACTGCGCACTGGACACTGCTCACTGGACACTGCACACTGCACACTGGACACTGCACACTGGACACTGCGCACTGGACACTGGACACTGCGCACTGGACACTGGACACTGCACACTGGACACTGCACACTGGACACTGCACACTGCACACTGCACACTGGACACTGCGCACTGGACACTGGGCACTGGACACTGGGCACTGGACACTGCACACTGGACACTGCACACTGCACACTGGACACTGCACACTGCACACTGCACACTGGACACTGGACACTGCGCACTGCGCACTGGACACTGCACACTGGACACTGCACACTGGACACTGCACACTGGACGCTGCACACTGCACACTGGACACTGCACACTGAACACTGCACACTGGACACTGGACACTGCACACTGGACACTGGGCACTGGACACTGCACACTGGACACTGGGCACTGGGCACTGCACACTGGACACTGCACACTGGACACTGGACACTGCACACTGGGCACTGCGCACTGCACACTGGACACTGCGCACTGCACACTGGACACTGCACACTGCACACTGGACACTGCACACTGGACACTGCACACTGGACACTGCACACTGCACACTGGACACTGCACACTGGACACTGCACACTGGACACTGGGCACTGCACACTGGACACTGCACACTGGACACTGCGCACTGCGCACTGGACACTGCGCACTGGACACTGCGCACTGGACACTGCGCACTGGACACTGCACACTGGACACTGCACACTGGACACTGGAGACTGAGCACTGGACACTGCGCACTGGACACTGCACACTGCACACTGGACACTGCGCACTGGACACTGCGCACTGGGCACTGCGTACTGGGCACTGCACACTGCGCACTGCGCACTGGACACTGCTCACTGGACACTGCTCACTGGACACTGCACACTGGACACTGGACACTAGACACTGCGCACTGGACACTGCGCACTGTACACTGGACACTGCGCACTGGACACTGCGCACTGGACACTGCGCACTGGACACTGGACACTGCACACTGCACACTGGACACTGCACACTGGACACTGCGCACTGGACACTGGGCACTGGGCACTGCACACTGGACACTGCACACTGGACACTGCACACTGGACACTGGACACTGGACACTGGGCACTGCACACTGGACACTGCACACTGCACACTGGACACTGGATACTGCGCACTGGACACTGGACACTGCGCACTGCGCACTGGGCACTGGACACTGGACACTGCACTTTGCACACTGCACACTTGACACTGCACACTGGTCACTGGACACTGCACACTGGGCACTGGACACTGCAGACTGCACACTGCACACTGCGCACTGCGCACTGGACACTGCACACTGGACACTGCACACTGGACACTTCACACTGAACACTGGACATTGGACACTGGCCACTGGCCACTGCACACTGGACACTGGACACTGCACACTGGACACTGGACACTGCGCACTGGACACTGCACACTGGCCACTGCACACTGGCCACTGGACACTGCACACTGGACACTGCACACTGGACACTGGACACTGCACACTGGACACTGCACACTGGACACTGCACACTGGACACTGCGCACTGGACACTGCGCACTGGACACTGGACACTGGGCACTGGAAACTGGGCACTGGAAACTGGACACTGGACACTGCACACTGCACACTGGACACTGGACACTGCACACTGGACACTGCGCACTGGACACTGGACACTGCGCACTGGGCACTGGACACTGGGCACTGCACACTGGACACTGGACACTGGACACTGGACACTGAGCACTGGACACTGCGCACTGGACACTGCGCACTGCACACTGGACACTGTGCACTGGACACTGCGCACTGGACACTGCACACTGGACACTGGACACTAGAAACTGCGCACTGCACACTGGACACTGCGCACTGTACACTGGACACTGCGCACTGGACACTGCGCACTGCACACTGCACACTGGACACTGCGCAGTGGACACTGGACACTGGACACTGGGCACTGGAAACTGGGCACTGGAAACTGGACACTGGACACTGCACACTGCACACTGGACACTGCACACTGGACACTGGACACTGGACACTGCACACTGGACACTGGGCACTGCACACTGGACACTGGACACTGCACACTGGACACTGCACACTGCACACTGGACACTGGATACTGCACACTGCACACTGCACACTGCGCACTGCACACTGGACACTGGATACTGCGCACTGGACACTGGACACTGGACACTGTACACTTTACACTGGACACTGGACACTTTACACTGGACACTGCACACTGGACACACACACTGGATACTGCGCACTGCACACTGGACACTGCGCACTGCACATTGGGCACTACACAATTGACACTGCGCACTGGACACTGGACACTGGACACTGGACACTGCACACTGCACACTGGACACTGTTCACTTGACACTGGACACTGGACACTGCGCACTGGACACTGCACACTGCACACTGGACACTGGACACTGCGCACTGAACACTGCGCACTGCACACTGCACACTGGACACTGCACACTGGACACTGCACACTGCACACTGCACACTGGACACTGCGCACTGGACACTGGACACTGGGCACTGGAAACTGGGCACTGGAAACTGGACACTGGACACTGGACACTGCACACTGGACACTGCGCACTGGACACTGGACACTGCGCACTGGGCACTGGACACTGGGCACTGCACACTGGACACTGGACACTGGACACTGCACACTGGACACTGAGCACTGGACACTGCGCACTGGACACTGCGCACTGCACACTGGACACTGTGCACTGGACACTGCGCACTGGACACTGCACACTGGACACTGGACACTAGAAACTGCGCACTGCACACTGGACACTGCGCACTGTACACTGGACACTGCGCACTGGACACTGCGCACTGCACACTGCACACTGCACACTGGACACTGCGCACTGGACACTGGACACTGGACACTGGACACTGGGCACTGGAAACTGGGCACTGGAAACTGGACACTGCACACTGCACACTGGACACTGGACACTGCACACTGGACACTGGACACTGGACACTGCACACTGCACACTGCACACTGGACACTGCACACTGGATACTGCACACTGCACACTGCACACTGCGCACTGCACACTGGACACTGGATACTGCGCACTGGACACTGGACACTGGACACTGGACACTGGATACTGCGCACTGGACACTGGACACTGTACACTTTACACTGGACACTGGACACTTTACACTGGACACTGCACACTGGACACACACACTGGATACTGCGCACTGCACACTGGACAATGCGCACTGCACATTGGGCACTGCACAATTGACACTGGACACTGGACACTGGACACTGCACACTGCACACTGGACACTGTTCACTTGACACTGGACACTGGACACTGGACACTGCGCACTGGACACTGCACACTGCACACTGGACACTGGACACTGGACACTGGACACTGCGCACTGAACACTGCGCACTGCACACTGCACACTGGACACTGCACACTGGACACTGCACACTGCACACTGGACACTGGACATTGGACACTGCACACTGGGCACTGCACACTGCACACTGGACACTGGACACTGCACACTGGGCACTGCACACTGGACACTGGACACTGGGCACTGGGCACTGCACACTGGACACTGCGCACTGCACTCTGGACACTGGACACTGGACACTGCACACTGCACACTGGGCACTGGGCACTGGGCACTGCGCACTGGGCACTGGACACTGCACACTGCACACTGGATACTGCACACTGCACACTGGACACTGGACACTGCGCACTGGACACTGCACACTGGACACACACACTGGACACTGCGCACTGCACAATGGACACTGCGCACTGCACATTGGACACTGCGCACTGCACACTGCACACTGGACACTGGACACTGGACACTGCACACTGCACACAGGACACTGTACACTGGACACTGGACACTGCGCACTGGACACTGCACACTGCACACTGGACACTGGACACTGCGCACTGGACACTGCACACTGTACACTGCACACTGCACACTGCACACTGTACACTGGACACTGCACACTGCACACTGCACACTGGACACTGCACACTGGACACTGCACACTGGACACTGCACACTGGGCACTGGGCACTGCACACTGGACACTGGACACTGCACACTGGACACTGGGCACTGCACAGTGGACACTGGACACTGCACACTGGGCACTGCGCACTGGACACTGCGCACTGCACTCTGGACACTGCACACTGCACACTGCACACTGCACACTGGACACTTCACACTGGGCACTGGGCACTCGACACTGGGCACTGCGCACTGGGCACTGGGCACTGCACACTGGACACTGCGCACTGCGCACTGCACTCTGGACACTGGACACTGGACACTGCACACTGAACACTGGTCACTGGATACTGCACACTGGTCACTGGATACTGCACACTGCACACTGCGCGCTGCGCACTGGGCACTGGGCACTGGACACTGCGCACTGCACTCTGGACACTGGACACTGGACACTGCACACTGAACACTGAACACTGGACACTACATACTGGACACTGGACACTGGGCACTGCGCACTGGACAGTGCGCGCTGGACACTGGACACTGCACTGTTCACTGCACACTGGCCACTGGGCACTGCACACTGGACACTGCACACTGGACACTGCACACTGCACACTGGACACTGCGCACTGGACACTGCACACTGGACACTGCGCACTGGACACTGCACACTGGACACTGGACACTGCACACTGCACACTGAACACTGCACACTGGACATTGGACACTGGGCACTGCACACTGGACACTGGGCACTGGACACTGCACACTGGACACTGGACACTGCGCACTGCACACTGCACACTGGACACTGCGCACTGTGCACTGGACACTGCACACTGGACACTGCGCACTGCACACTGCACACTGGACACTGGACACTGCGCACTGGACACTGCACACTGGACACTGGACACTGCACACTGGACACGGGACACTGCACACTGGACACTGCGCACTGGACACTGCACACTGGACACTGCACACTGGACGCTGCACACTGCACACTGGACACTGCACACTGGACACTGCACACTGGACACTGCACACTGGACACTGCGCACTGCACACTGGACACTGGGCACTGGACACTGGACACTGCACACTGGACACTGCGCACTGGGCACTGCACACTGGACACTGCACACTGGACACTGCACACTGGACACTGCACACTGCACACTGGACACTGGACACTGCGCACTGGACACTGGACACTGGGCACTGGAAACTGGGCACTGGAAACTGGACACTGGACACTGCACACTGCACATTGGACACTGGACACTGCACACTGGACACTGCGCACTGGACACTGGACACTGCGCACTGGGCACTGGACACTGGGCACTGCACACTGGACACTGGACACTGGACACTGGACACTGCACACTGGACACTGGACACTGGGCACTGGAAACTGGGCACTGGAAACTGGACACTGGACACTGCACACTGCACACTGGACACTGCACACTGGACACTGCGCACTGGACACTGGACACTGCGCACTGGGCACTGGACACTGGGCACTGCACACTGGACACTGGACACTGGACACTGCACACTGGACACTGGACACTGAGCACTGGACACTGCGCACTGGACACTGCGCACTGCACACTGGACACTGTGCACTGGACACTGCGCACTGGACACTGCACACTGGACACTGGACACTAGAAACTGCGCACTGCACACTGGACACTGCGCACTGTACACTGGACACTGCGCACTGGACACTGCGCACTGCACACTGCACACTGCACACTGGACACTGCGCAGTGGACACTGGACACTGGACACTGGGCACTGGAAACTGGGCACTGGAAACTGGACACTGGACACTGCACACTGCACACTGGACACTGCGCACTGGACACTGCACACTGGACACTGGGCACTGCACACTGGACACTGGACACTGCACACTGGACACTGCACACTGCACACTGCACACTGCACACTGCACACTGGATACTGCACACTGCACACTGCACACTGCGCACTGCACACTGGACACTGGATACTGCGCACTGGACACTGGACACTGGACACTGTACACTTTACACTGGACACTGGACACTTTACACTGGACACTGCACACTGGACACACACACTGGATACTGCGCACTGCACACTGGACACTGCGCACTGCACATTGGGCACTACACAATTGACACTGCGCACTGGACACTGGACACTGGACACTGGACACTGCACACTGCACACTGGACACTGTTCACTTGACACTGGACACTGGACACTGCGCACTGGACACTGCACACTGCACACTGGACACTGGACACTGGACACTGCGCACTGAACACTGCGCACTGCACACTGCACACTGGACACTGCACACTGGACACTGCACACTGCACACTGGGCACTGCACACTGGACACTGGACACTGCACACTGGGCACTGCACACTGGACACTGGACACTGGGCACTGCACACTGGACACTGCGCACTGCACTCTGGACACTGGACACTGGACACTGCACACTGCACACTGGACATTTCACACTGGGCACTGGGCACTGCGCACTGGGCACTGGGCACTGCGCACTGGGCACTGGGCACTGCGCACTGCACTCTGGACACTGGACACTGGACACTGCACACTGAACACTGGTCACTGGATACTGCACACTGCACACTGGTCACTGGATACTGCACACTGCACACTGCGCGCTGCGCACTGGACACTGGGCACTGGGCACTGGGAACTGCACACTGGACACTGCGCACTGCACTCTGGACACTGGACACTGCACAATGAACACTGGACACTACATACTGGACACTGGACACTGGGCACTGCGCACTGGACAGTGCGCGCTGGGCACTGGGCACTGGGCACTGGGCACTGGACACTGCACACTGGACACTGCACACTGCACACTGCACACTGGACACTGGACACTGCACACTGCACACTGGACACTTCACACTGGGCACTGGGCACTGCGCACTGGACACTGGACACTGGACACTGGACACTGTACACTTTACACTGGACACTGGACACTTTACACTGGACACTGCACACTGGACACACACACTGGATACTGCGCACTGCACACTGGACACTGCGCACTGCACATTGGGCACTGCACAATTGACACTGCACACTGGACACTGGACACTGCACACTGTTCACTTGACACTGGACACTGGACACTGCGCACTGGACACTGCACACTGCACACTGGACACTGGACACTGGACACTGCGCACTGAACACTGCGCACTGCACACTGGACACTGGACACTGCACACTGGACACTGCACACTGCACACTGCACACTGCACACTGGACACTGGACATTGGACACTGCACACTGGGCACTGCACACTGGACACTGGACACTGGACACTGCACACTGGACACTGGACACTGCACACTGGACACTGCACACTGGACACTGCGCACTGCACATTGCACACTGGACACTGGACATTGGGCATTGGACACTGGACACTGGACACTGGACACTGCACACTGGACACTGCACACTGGACACTGCACACTGGACACTGCGCACTGCACACTGCACACTGGCCACTGCACATTGCGCACTGTACACTGGACACTGCACACTGGACACTGCACACTGGACACTGCACACTGGACACTGCACACTGGGCACTGGACACTGGGCACTGGACACTGCGCACTGCGCACTGCACACTGGACATTGCACACTAGACACTGCACACTGTGCACTGGACACAGCGCACTGCGCACTGGACACTGCACACTGGACATTGGACACTGGCCACTGGCCACTGGACACTGCACACTGGACACTGCACACTGGACACTGGACACTGCACACTGGACACTGCACACTGGACACTGCGCACTGGACACTGCGCACTGGACACTGGACACTGCACACTGGACACTGCACACTGGACACTGGACACTGGACACTGCGCACTGGACACTGCACACTGGCCACTGGACACTGCACACTGGACACTGGACACTGGACACTGCACACTGGACACTGCACACTGGACACTGCACACTGGACACTGCGCACTGGACACTGCGCACTGGACACTGGACACTGGGCACTGGAAACTGGGCACTGGAAACTGGACACTGGACACTGCACACTGGACACTGGACACTGCACACTGGACACTGCGCACTGGACACTGGACACTGCGCACTGGGCACTGGACACTGGGCACTGCACACTGGACACTGGACACTGGACACTGGACACTGAGCACTGGACACTGCGCACTGGACACTGCGCACTGCACACTGGACACTGTGCACTGGACACTGCGCACTGGACACTGCACACTGGACACTGGACACTAGAAACTGCGCACTGCACACTGGACACTGCGCACTGTACACTGGACACTGCGCACTGGACACTGCGCACTGCACACTGCACACTGCACACTGGACACTGCGCAGTGGACACTGGACACTGGACACTGGGCACTGGAAACTGGGCACTGGAAACTGGACACTGGACACTGCACACTGCACACTGGACACTGCGCACTGGACACTGGACACTGGACACTGCACACTGGACACTGGGCACTGCATACTGGACACTGGACACTGCACACTGGACACTGGACACTGCACACTGCACACTGGACACTGCACACTGGATACTGCACACTGCACACTGCGCACTGCACACTGGACACTGGATACTGCGCACTGGACACTGGACACTGGACACTGTACACTTTACACTGGACACTGGACACTTTACACTGGACACTGCACACTGGACACACACACTGGATACTGCGCACTGCACACTGGACACTGCGCACTGCACATTGGGCACTGCACAATTGACACTGCGCACTGGACACTGGACACTGGACACTGCACACTGCACACTGGACACTGTTCACTTGACACTGGACACTGGACACTGCGCACTGGACACTGCACACTGCACACTGGACACTGGACACTGCGCACTGAACACTGCGCACTGCACACTGCACACTGAACACTGCGCACTGCACACTGCACACTGGACACTGCACACTGGACACTGCACACTGCACACTGGGCACTGCACACTGCACACTGGACACTGGACACTGCACACTGGGCACTGCACACTGGACACTGGACACTGGACACTGGGCACTGCACACTGGACACTGCGCACTGCACTCTGGACACTGGACACTGGACACTGCACACTGCACACTGGACACTTCACACTGGGCACTGGGCACTGGGCACTGCACACTGGACACTGCGCACTGTGCACTGCACACTGGACACTGGACACTGGACACTGGACACTGCACACTGAACACTGGTCACTGGATACTGCACACTGCACACTGGTCACTGGATACTGCACACTGCGCACTGCGCACTGGACACTGGGCACTGGGCACTGGGAACTGCACACTGGACACTGCGCACTGGACACTGCACACTGGACACTGGACACTGCACACTGAACACTGCACACTGGACATTGGACACTGGACACTGGGCACTGGACACTGCACACTGGACACTGGACACTGCACACTGCACACTGAACACTGCACACTGGACATTGGACACTGGGCACTGCACACTGGACACTGCACACTGCACACTGCACACTGCACACTGGACACTGGACACTGCACACTGGACATTGGACACTGCACACTGGACACTGCGCACTGCACACTGGACATTGCGCACTGCACACTGGACATTGCGCAGTGGACACTGCACACTGGACACTGGACACTGCACACTGCACACTGGACACTGGACACTGCACACTGCACACTGCGCACTGCACACTGGACACTGCACACTGCGCACTGGGCACTGGACACTGCGCACTGGACACTGCACACTGGACACTGCGCACTGGACACTGCACACTGGACACTGGACACTGCACACTGCACACTGAACACTGCACACTGGACATTGGACACTGGGCACTGCACACTGGACACTGGGCACTGGACACTGCACACTGGACACTGGACACTGCGCACTGCACACTGCACACTGGACACTGCGCACTGCGCACTGGACACTGCACACTGGACACTGGACACTGCGCACTGCACACTGGACACTGGACACTGCGCACTGCGCACTGGACACTGCACACTGGACACTGCACACTGGACACGGGACACTGCACACTGGACACTGCGCACTGGACACTGCACACTGGACACTGCACACTGGACGCTGCACACTGCACACTGGACACTGCACACTGGACACTGCACACTGGACACTGCACACTGGACACTGCGCACTGCACACTGGACACTGGACACTGCACACTGGACACTGCGCACTGGACACTGGGCACTGGGCACTGCACACTGGACACTGCACACTGGACACTGCACACTGGACACTGGACACTGGACACTGGGCACTGCACACTGGACACTGGGCACTGCACACTGGAGACTGCACACTGCGCACTGCACACTGCACACTGGACACTGGACACTGCACACTGGACACTGCACACTGGACACTGCACACTGGACACTGCACACTGGACACTGGGCACTGGGCACTGCACACTGGACACTGCGCACTGCACACTGGACACTGGGCACTGCGCACTGGACACTGCACACTGCGCACTGCACACTGCGCACTGGACACTGCGCACTGGACACTGCGCACTGGACACTGCACACTGCACACTGGATACTTCGCACTGGACACTGCACACTGGACACTGCACACTGGACACTGCGCACTGGACACTGGACACTGCGCACTGGACACTGGACACTGCGCACTGGACACTGGACACTGCGCACTGGACACTGCACACTGGACACTGCACACTGCACACTGGACACTGCGCACTGGACACTGGGCACTGGACACTGGGCACTGGACACTGCACACTGGACACTGCACACTGCACACTGGACACTGCACACTGCACACTGGACACTGGACACTGCGCACTGCGCACTGGACACTGGACACTGCACACTGGACACTGCACACTGGACACGGGACACTGCGCACTGGACACTGCACACTGGACACTGCACACTGGATGCTGCACACTGCAC
Organism: Sceloporus occidentalis; assembly: GCA_023333645.1. NCBI lineage: Eukaryota > Metazoa > Chordata > Lepidosauria > Squamata > Phrynosomatidae > Sceloporus > Sceloporus occidentalis. Next base: position 500,544 of record JALMGF010000253.1, read on the forward strand.
ACTGGACACTGCACACTGAACACTGCACACTGGACACTGGACACTGCACACTGGACACTGGGCACTGGACACTGCACAATGGACACTGGGCACTGGGCACTGCACACTGGACACTGCACACTGGACACTGGACACTGCACACTGGACACTGGGCACTGCGCACTGCACACTGGACACTGCGCACTGCACACTGGACACTGCACACTGCACACTGGACACTGCACACTGCACACTGCACACTGGACACTGCACACTGGACACTGCACACTGGACACTGCACACTGGACACTGCACACTGGACACTGGGCACTGCACACTGGGCACTGCACACTGGACACTGCACACTGGACACTGGACACTGCGCACTGCGCACTGGACACTGCGCACTGGACACTGCACACTGGACACTGCACACTGGACACTGGACACTGAGCACTGCGCACTGGACACTGTGCACTGCACACTGGACACTGCGCACTGGGCACTGCGTACTGGGCACTGCACACTGCGCACTGGACACTGCTCACTGGACACTGCACACTGCACACTGGACACTGCACACTGGACACTGCGCACTGGACACTGGACACTGCGCACTGGACACTGGACACTGCACACTGGACACTGCACACTGGACACTGCACACTGCACACTGCACACTGGACACTGCGCACTGGACACTGGGCACTGGACACTGGGCACTGGACACTGCACACTGGACACTGCACACTGCACACTGGACACTGCACACTGCACACTGCACACTGGACACTGGACACTGCGCACTGCGCACTGGACACTGCACACTGGACACTGCACACTGGACGCTGCACACTGCACACTGGACACTGCACACTGAACACTGCACACTGGACACTGGACACTGCACACTGGACACTGGGCACTGGACACTGCACACTGGACACTGGGCACTGGGCACTGCACACTGGACACTGCACACTGGACACTGGACACTGCACACTGGGCACTGCGCACTGCACACTGGACACTGCGCACTGCACACTGGACACTGCACACTGCACACTGGACACTGCACACTGCACACTGGACACTGCACACTGGACACTGCACACTGGACACTGCACACTGCACACTGGACACTGCACACTGGACACTGCACACTGGACACTGGGCACTGCACACTGGACACTGCACACTGGACACTGGACACTGCGCACTGCGCACTGGACACTGCGCACTGGACACTGCGCACTGGACACTGCGCACTGGACACTGCACACTGGACACTGCACACTGGACACTGGAGACTGAGCACTGGACACTGCGCACTGGACACTGCACACTGCACACTGGACACTGCGCACTGGACACTGCGCACTGGGCACTGCGTACTGGGCACTGCACACTGCGCACTGCGCACTGGACACTGCTCACTGGACACTGCTCACTGGACACTGCACACTGGACACTGGACACTAGACACTGCGCACTGGACACTGCGCACTGTACACTGGACACTGCGCACTGGACACTGCGCACTGGACACTGCGCACTGGACACTGGACACTGCACACTGCACACTGGACACTGCGCACTGGACACTGCACAGTGGACACTGCACACTGCACACTGGACACTGCACACTGCACACTGGACACTGGACACTGCACACTGCACACTGCACACTGGACACTGCACACTGGACACTGCACACTGCACACTGGACACTGGATACTGCGCACTGGACACTGGACACTGCGCACTGCGCACTGGGCACTGGACACTGGACACTGCACTTTGCACACTGCACACTTGACACTGCACACTGGTCACTGGACACTGCACACTGGGCACTGGACACTGCAGACTGCACACTGCACACTGCGCACTGCGCACTGGACACTGCACACTGGACACTGCAAACTGGACACTTCACACTGAACACTGGACATTGGACACTGGCCACTGGCCACTGCACACTGGACACTGGACACTGCACACTGGACACTGGACACTGCGCACTGGACACTGCACACTGGCCACTGCACACTGGCCACTGGACACTGCACACTGGACACTGCACACTGGACACTGGACACTGCACACTGGACACTGCACACTGGACACTGCACACTGGACACTGCGCACTGGACACTGCGCACTGGACACTGGACACTGGGCACTGGAAACTGGGCACTGGAAACTGGACACTGGACACTGCACACTGCACACTGGACACTGGACACTGCACACTGGACACTGCGCACTGGACACTGGACACTGCGCACTGGGCACTGGACACTGGGCACTGCACACTGGACACTGGACACTGGACACTGGACACTGAGCACTGGACACTGCGCACTGGACACTGCGCACTGCACACTGGACACTGTGCACTGGACACTGCGCACTGGACACTGCACACTGGACACTGGACACTAGAAACTGCGCACTGCACACTGGACACTGCGCACTGTACACTGGACACTGCGCACTGGACACTGCGCACTGCACACTGCACACTGGACACTGCGCAGTGGACACTGGACACTGGACACTGGGCACTGGAAACTGGGCACTGGAAACTGGACACTGGACACTGCACACTGCACACTGGACACTGCACACTGGACACTGGACACTGGACACTGCACACTGGACACTGGGCACTGCACACTGGACACTGGACACTGCACACTGGACACTGCACACTGCACACTGGACACTGGATACTGCACACTGCACACTGCACACTGCGCACTGCACACTGGACACTGGATACTGCGCACTGGACACTGGACACTGGACACTGTACACTTTACACTGGACACTGGACACTTTACACTGGACACTGCACACTGGACACACACACTGGATACTGCGCACTGCACACTGGACACTGCGCACTGCACATTGGGCACTACACAATTGACACTGCGCACTGGACACTGGACACTGGACACTGGACACTGCACACTGCACACTGGACACTGTTCACTTGACACTGGACACTGGACACTGCGCACTGGACACTGCACACTGCACACTGGACACTGGACACTGCGCACTGAACACTGCGCACTGCACACTGCACACTGGACACTGCACACTGGACACTGCACACTGCACACTGCACACTGGACACTGCGCACTGGACACTGGACACTGGGCACTGGAAACTGGGCACTGGAAACTGGACACTGGACACTGGACACTGCACACTGGACACTGCGCACTGGACACTGGACACTGCGCACTGGGCACTGGACACTGGGCACTGCACACTGGACACTGGACACTGGACACTGCACACTGGACACTGAGCACTGGACACTGCGCACTGGACACTGCGCACTGCACACTGGACACTGTGCACTGGACACTGCGCACTGGACACTGCACACTGGACACTGGACACTAGAAACTGCGCACTGCACACTGGACACTGCGCACTGTACACTGGACACTGCGCACTGGACACTGCGCACTGCACACTGCACACTGCACACTGGACACTGCGCACTGGACACTGGACACTGGACACTGGACACTGGGCACTGGAAACTGGGCACTGGAAACTGGACACTGCACACTGCACACTGGACACTGGACACTGCACACTGGACACTGGACACTGGACACTGCACACTGCACACTGCACACTGGACACTGCACACTGGATACTGCACACTGCACACTGCACACTGCGCACTGCACACTGGACACTGGATACTGCGCACTGGACACTGGACACTGGACACTGGACACTGGATACTGCGCACTGGACACTGGACACTGTACACTTTACACTGGACACTGGACACTTTACACTGGACACTGCACACTGGACACACACACTGGATACTGCGCACTGCACACTGGACAATGCGCACTGCACATTGGGCACTGCACAATTGACACTGGACACTGGACACTGGACACTGCACACTGCACACTGGACACTGTTCACTTGACACTGGACACTGGACACTGGACACTGCGCACTGGACACTGCACACTGCACACTGGACACTGGACACTGGACACTGGACACTGCGCACTGAACACTGCGCACTGCACACTGCACACTGGACACTGCACACTGGACACTGCACACTGCACACTGGACACTGGACATTGGACACTGCACACTGGGCACTGCACACTGCACACTGGACACTGGACACTGCACACTGGGCACTGCACACTGGACACTGGACACTGGGCACTGGGCACTGCACACTGGACACTGCGCACTGCACTCTGGACACTGGACACTGGACACTGCACACTGCACACTGGGCACTGGGCACTGGGCACTGCGCACTGGGCACTGGACACTGCACACTGCACACTGGATACTGCACACTGCACACTGGACACTGGACACTGGACCCTGGACACTGCGCACTGGACACTGCACACTGGACACACACACTGGACACTGCGCACTGCACAATGGACACTGCGCACTGCACATTGGACACTGCGCACTGCACACTGCACACTGGACACTGGACACTGGACACTGCACACTGCACACAGGACACTGTACACTGGACACTGGACACTGCGCACTGGACACTGCACACTGCACACTGGACACTGGACACTGCGCACTGGACACTGCACACTGAACACTGCACACTGCACACTGCACACTGTACACTGGACACTGCACACTGCACACTGCACACTGGACACTGCACACTGGACACTGCACACTGGACACTGCACACTGGGCACTGGGCACTGCACACTGGACACTGGACACTGCACACTGGACACTGGGCACTGCACAGTGGACACTGGACACTGCACACTGGGCACTGCGCACTGGACACTGCGCACTGCACTCTGGACACTGCACACTGCACACTGCACACTGCACACTGGACACTTCACACTGGGCACTGGGCACTCGACACTGGGCACTGCGCACTGGGCACTGGGCACTGCACACTGGACACTGCGCACTGCGCACTGCACTCTGGACACTGGACACTGGACACTGCACACTGAACACTGGTCACTGGATACTGCACACTGGTCACTGGATACTGCACACTGCACACTGCGCGCTGCGCACTGGGCACTGGGCACTGGACACTGCGCACTGCACTCTGGACACTGGACACTGGACACTGCACACTGAACACTGAACACTGGACACTACATACTGGACACTGGACACTGGGCACTGCGCACTGGACAGTGCGCGCTGGACACTGGACACTGCACTGTTCACTGCACACTGGCCACTGGGCACTGCACACTGGACACTGCACACTGGACACTGGACACTGCGCACTGGACACTGCACACTGGACACTGCGCACTGGACACTGCACACTGGACACTGGACACTGCACACTGCACACTGAACACTGCACACTGGACATTGGACACTGGGCACTGCACACTGGACACTGGGCACTGGACACTGCACACTGGACACTGGACACTGCGCACTGCACACTGCACACTGGACACTGCGCACTGTGCACTGGACACTGCACACTGGACACTGCGCACTGCACACTGCACACTGGACACTGGACACTGCGCACTGGACACTGCACACTGGACACTGGACACTGCACACTGGACACGGGACACTGCACACTGGACACTGCGCACTGGACACTGCACACTGGACACTGCACACTGGACGCTGCACACTGCACACTGGACACTGCACACTGGACACTGCACACTGGACACTGCACACTGGACACTGCGCACTGCACACTGGACACTGGGCACTGGACACTGGACACTGCACACTGGACACTGCGCACTGGGCACTGCACACTGGACACTGCACACTGGACACTGCACACTGGACACTGCACACTGCACACTGGACACTGGGCACTGCACACTGGACACTGCGCACTGCACACTGGACACTGGGCACTGCACACTGGAGACTGCGCACTGCACACTGCACACTGGACACTGCACACTGGACACTGCACACTGGACACTGCACACTGGACACTGCACACTGGACACTGGGCACTGCACACTGGACACTGCGCACTGCACACTGGGCACTGCGCACTGGACACTGCACACTGCGCACTGCGCACTGGACACTGCGCACTGGACACTGCGCACTGGGCACTGCACACTGCACACTGGACACTGCACACTGGATACTTCGCACTGGACACTGCACACTGGACACTGCACACTGGACACTGCGCACTGGACACTGGACACTGCGCACTGGACACTGGACACTGCACACTGGACACTGCACACTGGACACTGCACACTGCACACTGCACACTGGACACTGCGCACTGGACACTGGGCACTGGACACTGGACACTGCACACTGCACACTGGACACTGCACACTGCACACTGCACACTGGACACTGGACACTGCGCACTGCGCACTGGACACTGGACACTGCACACTGGACACTGCACACTGGACACGGGACACTGCGCACTGGACACTGCACACTGGACACTGCACACTGGACGCTGCACACTGCACACTGGACACTGCACACTGAACACTGCACACTGGACACTGCACACTGGACACTGGGCACTGGACACTGCACACTGGACACTGCACACTGGACACTGGGCACTGGGCACTGCACACTGGACACTGCACACTGGACACTGGACACTGCACACTGGACACTGGGCACTGCGCACTGCACACTGGACACTGCGCACTGCACACTGTGCACTGCACACTGGACACTGCACACTGCGCACTGCACACTGGACACTGCACACTGCACACTGGACACTGCACACTGGACACTGCACACTGGACACTGCACACTGGACACTGCACACTGCACACTGGACACTGCACACTGGACACTGCACACTGGACACTGGGCACTGCACACTGGGCACTGCACACTGGACACTGCACACTGGACACTGGACACTGCGCACTGCGCACTGGACACTGCGCACTGGACACTGCACACTGGACACTGCACACTGGACACTGCACACTGGACACTGGACACTGAGCACTGGACACTGCGCACTGGACACTGCGCACTGCACACTGGACACTGCGCACTGGACACTGCGCACTGGGCACTGCGTACTGGGCACTGCACACTGCGCACTGGACACTGCTCACTGAACACTGCTCACTGGACACTGCACACTGGACACTGGACACTAGACACTGCGCACTGGACACTGCGCACTGTACACTGGACACTGCGCACTGGACACTGCGCACTGGACACTGCGCACTGGACACTGGACACTGCACACTGCACACTGGACACTGGACACTGCGCACTGGACACTGCACAGTGGACACTGCACACTGCACACTGGACACTGCACACTGCACACTGCACACTGGACACTGGACACTGCACACTGCACACTGGACACTGCACACTGGATACTGCACACTGCACACTGGACACTGGATACTGCGCACTGGACACTGGACACTGCGCACTGCGCACTGGGCACTGGACACTGGACACTGCACTTTGCACACTGCACACTTGACACTGCACACTGGACACTGCACACTGGGCACTGGACACTGCAGACTGCACACTGCACACTGCGCACTGCACACTGGACACTGCACACTGGACACTGCACACTGCACACTGGACACTTCACACTGCACACTGGACATTGGACACTGGCCACTGGCCACTGCACACTGGACACTGGACACTGCACACTGGACACTGGACACTGGACACTGCGCACTGGACACTGCACACTGGCCACTGGACACTGCACACTGGACACTGCACACTGGACACTGGACACTGCACACTGGACACTGCACACTGGACACTGCACACTGGACACTGCGCACTGGACACTGCGCACTGGACACTGGACACTGGGCACTGGAAACTGGGCACTGGAAACTGGACACTGGACACTGCACACTGGACACTGGACACTGGACACTGCACACTGGACACTGCGCACTGGACACTGGACACTGCGCACTGGGCACTGGACACTGGGCACTGCACACTGGACACTGGACACTGGACACTGCACACTGGACACTGGACACTGAGCACTGGACACTGCGCACTGGACACTGCGCACTGCACACTGGACACTGTGCACTGGACACTGCGCACTGGACACTGCACACTGGACACTGGACACTAGAAACTGCGCACTGCACACTGGACACTGCGCACTGTACACTGGACACTGCGCACTGGACACTGCGCACTGCACACTGCACACTGCACACTGGACACTGCGCAGTGGACACTGGACACTGGACACTGGGCACTGGAAACTGGGCACTGGAAACTGGACACTGGACACTGCACACTGCACACTGGACACTGCGCACTGGACACTGGACACTGGACACTGCACACTGGACACTGGGCACTGCATACTGGACACTGGACACTGCACACTGGACACTGGACACTGCACACTGCACACTGCACACTGGACACTGCACACTGGATACTGCACACTGCACACTGCGCACTGCACACTGGACACTGGATACTGCGCACTGGACACTGTACACTGGACACTGTACACTTTACACTGGACACTGGACACTTTACACTGGACACTGCACACTGGACACACACACTGGATACTGCGCACTGCACACTGGACACTGCGCACTGCACATTGGGCACTGCACAATTGACACTGCGCACTGGACACTGGACACTGGACACTGCACACTGCACACTGGACACTGTTCACTTGACACTGGACACTGGACACTGCGCACTGGACACTGCACACTGGACACTGGACACTGGACACTGCGCACTGAACACTGCGCACTGCACACTGCACACTGAACACTGCGCACTGCACACTGCACACTGGACACTGCACACTGGACACTGCACACTGCACACTGGGCACTGCACACTGCACACTGGACACTGGACACTGCACACTGGGCACTGCACACTGGACACTGGACACTGGACACTGGACACTGGGCACTGCACACTGGACACTGCGCACTGCACTCTGGACACTGGACACTGCACACTGCACACTGGACACTTCACACTGGGCACTGCGCACTGGGCACTGGGCACTGGGCACTGGGCACTGCACACTGGACACTGCGCACTGTGCACTGCACTCTGGACACTGGACACTGGACACTGGACACTGCACACTGAACACTGGTCACTGGATACTGCACACTGCACACTGGTCACTGGATACTGCACACTGCGCACTGGACACTGGGCACTGGGCACTGGGAACTGCACACTGGACACTGCGCACTGGACACTGCGCACTGGACACTGCACACTGGACACTGGACACTGCACACTGAACACTGCACACTGGACATTGGACACTGGACATTGGGCACTGGACACTGCACACTGGACACTGGACACTGCACACTGCACACTGAACACTGCACACTGGACATTGGACACTGGGCACTGCACACTGGACACTGCACACTGCACACTGCACACTGGACACTGGACACTGCACACTGGACATTGGACACTGCACACTGGACACTGCGCACTGCACACTGGACATTGCGCACTGCACACTGGACATTGCGCACTGGACACTGGACACTGCACACTGGACACTGGACACTGCACACTGCACACTGGACACTGGACACTGCACACTGCACACTGCGCACTGCACACTGGACACTGCACACTGCGCACTGGGCACTGGACACTGCGCACTGGACACTGCACACTGGACACTGCGCACTGGACACTGCACACTGGACACTGGACACTGCACACTGAACACTGCACACTGGACATTGGACACTGGGCACTGCACACTGGACACTGGGCACTGGACACTGCACACTGGACACTGGACACTGCGCACTGCACACTGCACACTGGACACTGTGCACTGCGCACTGGACACTGCACACTGGACACTGGACACTGCGCACTGCACACTCTACACTGGACACTGCGCACTGCGCACTGGACACTGCACACTGGACACTGCACACTGGACACGGGACACTGCACACTGGACACTGCGCACTGGACACTGCACACTGGACACTGCACACTGGACGCTGCACACTGGACGCTGCACACTGCACACTGGACACTGCACACTGGACACTGCACACTGGACACTGCACACTGGACACTGCGCACTGCACACTGGACACTGGGCACTGGACACTGGACACTGCACACTGGACACTGCGCACTGGACACTGGGCACTGCACACTGGACACTGGGCACTGCACACTGGAGACTGCACACTGCACACTGCACACTGGACACTGCACACTGGACACTGCACACTGGACACTGCACACTGGACACTGCACACTGGACACTGGACACTGGGCACTGCACACTGGACACTGCGCACTGCACACTGGACACTGGGCACTGCGCACTGGACACTGCACACTGCGCACTGCACACTGCGCACTGCGCACTGGACACTGCGCACTGGACACTGCGCACTGGACACTGCACACTGCACACTGGATACTTCGCACTGGACACTGCACACTGGACACTGCACACTGGACACTGCGCACTGGACACTGGACACTGCGCACTGGACACTGGACACTGCGCACTGGACACTGGACACTGCACACTGGACACTGCACACTGGACACTGCACACTGGACACTGCGCACTGGACACTGGGCACTGGGCACTGGACACTGGGCACTGGACACTGCACACTGGACAGTGCACACTGCACACTGGACACTGCACACTGCACACTGGACACAGGACACTGCGCACTGCGCACTGGACACTGGACACTGCACACTGGACACTGCACACTGGACACGGGACACTGCGCACTGGACACTGCACACTGGACACTGCACACTGGACGCTGCACACTGCACACTGGACACTGCACACTGAACACTGCACACTGGACACTGGACACTGCACACTGGACACTGGGCACTGGACACTGCACAATGGACACTGGGCACTGGGCACTGCACACTGGACACTGGACACTGCACACTGGACACTGGGCACTGCGCACTGCACACTGGACACTGCGCACTGCACACTGGACACTGCACACTGCACACTGGACACTGCACACTGCACACTGCACACTGGACACTGCACACTGGACACTGCACACTGCACACTGGACACTGCACACTGGACACTGCACACTGGACACTGGGCACTGCACACTGGGCACTGCACACTGGACACTGCACACTGGACACTGGACACTGCGCACTGCGCACTGGACACTGCGCACTGGACACTGCGCACTGGACACTGCACACTGGACACTGGACACTGAGCACTGCGCACTGGACACTGCGCACTGCACACTGGACACTGCGCACTGGGCACTGCGCACTGGGCACTGCGTACTGGGCACTGCACACTGCGCACTGGACACTGCTCACTGGACACTGCACACTGGACACTGCACACTGCACACTGGACACTGCACACTGGACACTGCGCACTGGACACTGCGCACTGGACACTGCACACTGGACACTGCACACTGGACACTGCACACTGGACACTGCGCACTGGACACTGGGCACTGGACACTGGGCACTGGACACTGCACACTGGACACTGCACACTGCACACTGGACACTGCACACTGCACACTGCACACTGGACACTGGACACTGCGCACTGCGCACTGCGCACTGGACACTGCACACTGGACACTGCACACTGGACGCTGCACACTGCACACTGGACACTGCACACTGGACACTGCACACTGGACACTGGACACTGCACACTGGACACTGGGCACTGGACACTGCACACTGGACACTGGACACTGGGCACTGGGCACTGCACACTGGACACTGCACACTGGACACTGCACACTGGGCACTGCGCACTGCACACTGGACACTGCGCACTGCACACTGGACACTGCACACTGCACACTGGACACTGCACACTGCACACTGGACACTGCACACTGGACACTGCACACTGCACACTGGACACTGCACACTGGACACTGCACACTGGACACTGCACACTGGACACTGGGCACTGCACACTGGGCACTGCACACTGGACACTGCACACTGGACACTGGACACTGCGCACTGCGCACTGGACACTGCGCACTGGACACTGCGCACTGGACACTGCACACTGGACACTGCACACTGGACACTGGACACTGAGCACTGGACACTGCGCACTGGACACTGCACACTGCACACTGGACACTGCGCACTGGACACTGCGCACTGGGCACTGCGTACTGGGCACTGCACACTGCGCACTGGACACTGCTCACTGGACACTGCTCACTGGACACTGCACACTGGACACTGGACACTAGACACTGCGCACTGGACACTGCGCACTGTACACTGGACACTGCGCACTGGACACTGCGCACTGGACACTGGACACTGCACACTGCACACTGGACACTGCGCACTGGACACTGCACAGTGGACACTGCACACTGGACACTGCACACTGCACACTGGACACTGGACACTGCACACTGCACACTGGACACTGCACACTGGATACTGCACACTGCACACTGGACACTGGATACTGCGCACTGGACACTGGACACTGCGCACTGGGCACTGGACACTGGACACTGCACTTTGCACACTGCACACTTGACACTGCACACTGGACACTGGACACTGCACACTGGGCACTGGACACTGCAGACTGCACACTGCACACTGCGCACTGCGCACTGGACACTGGACACTGCACACTGGACACTTCACACTGAACACTGGACATTGGACACTGGCCACTGGCCACTGCACACTGGACACTGGACACTGCACACTGGACACTGGACACTGCGCACTGGACACTGCACACTGGCCACTGCACACTGGCCACTGGACACTGCACACTGGACACTGCACACTGGACACTGGACACTGCGCACTGGACACTGCGCACTGGACACTGGACACTGGGCACTGGAAACTGGGCACTGGAAACTGGACACTGGACACTGCACACTGCACATTGGACACTGGACACTGCACACTGGACACTGCGCACTGGACACTGGACACTGCGCACTGGGCACTGGACACTGGGCACTGCACACTGGACACTGGACACTGGACACTGGACACTGCACACTGGACACTGGACACTGGGCACTGGAAACTGGGCACTGGAAACTGGACACTGGACACTGCACACTGCACACTGGACACTGCACACTGGACACTGCGCACTGGACACTGGACACTGCGCACTGGGCACTGGACACTGGGCACTGCACACTGGACACTGGACACTGGACACTGCACACTGGACACTGGACACTGAGCACTGGACACTGCGCACTGGACACTGCGCACTGCACACTGGACACTGTGCACTGGACACTGCGCACTGGACACTGCACACTGGACACTGGACACTAGAAACTGCGCACTGCACACTGGACACTGCGCACTGTACACTGGACACTGCGCACTGGACACTGCGCACTGCACACTGCACACTGCACACTGGACACTGCGCAGTGGACACTGGACACTGGACACTGGGCACTGGAAACTGGGCACTGGAAACTGGACACTGGACACTGCACACTGCACACTGGACACTGCGCACTGGACACTGCACACTGGACACTGGGCACTGCACACTGGACACTGGACACTGCACACTGGACACTGCACACTGGACACTGCACACTGGATACTGCACACTGCACACTGCACACTGCGCACTGCACACTGGACACTGGATACTGCGCACTGGACACTGGACACTGGACACTGTACACTTTACACTGGACACTGGACACTTTACACTGGACACTGCACACTGGACACACACACTGGATACTGCGCACTGCACACTGGACACTGCGCACTGCACATTGGGCACTACACAATTGACACTGCGCACTGGACACTGGACACTGGACACTGGACACTGCACACTGCACACTGGACACTGTTCACTTGACACTGGACACTGGACACTGCGCACTGGACACTGCACACTGCACACTGGACACTGGACACTGGACACTGCGCACTGAACACTGCACACTGCACACTGGACACTGCACACTGGACACTGCACACTGCACACTGGGCACTGCACACTGGACACTGGACACTGCACACTGGGCACTGCACACTGGACACTGGACACTGGGCACTGCACACTGGACACTGCGCACTGCACTCTGGACACTGGACACTGGACACTGCACACTGCACACTGGACATTTCACACTGGGCACTGGGCACTGCGCACTGGGCACTGGGCACTGCGCACTGGGCACTGGGCACTGCACACTGGACACTGCGCACTGCGCACTGCACTCTGGACACTGGACACTGGACACTGCACACTGAACACTGGTCACTGGATACTGCACACTGCACACTGGTCACTGGATACTGCACACTGCACACTGCGCGCTGCGCACTGGACACTGGGCACTGGGCACTGGGAACTGCACACTGGACACTGCGCACTGCACTCTGGACACTGGACACTGCACAATGAACACTGGACACTACATACTGGACACTGGACACTGGGCACTGCGCACTGGACAGTGCGCGCTGGGCACTGGGCACTGGGCACTGGGCACTGGACACTGCACACTGGACACTGCACACTGCACACTGCACACTGGACACTGCACACTGCACACTGGACACTTCACACTGGGCACTGGGCACTGCGCACTGGACACTGGACACTGGACACTGGACACTGGACACTGTACACTTTACACTGGACACTGGACACTTTACACTGGACACTGCACACTGGACACACACACTGGATACTGCGCACTGCACACTGGACACTGCGCACTGCACATTGGGCACTGCACAATTGACACTGCACACTGGACACTGGACACTGCACACTGTTCACTTGACACTGGACACTGGACACTGCGCACTGGACACTGCACACTGCACACTGGACACTGGACACTGGACACTGCGCACTGAACACTGCGCACTGCACACTGGACACTGGACACTGCACACTGGACACTGCACACTGCACACTGCACACTGCACACTGGACACTGGACATTGGACACTGCACACTGGGCACTGCACACTGGACACTGGACACTGGACACTGCACACTGGACACTGGACACTGCACACTGGACACTGCGCACTGCACACTGCACACTGGACACTGGACATTGGGCATTGGACACTGGACACTGGACACTGGACACTGCACACTGGACACTGCACACTGGACACTGCACACTGGACACTGCGCACTGCACACTGCACACTGGCCACTGCACATTGCGCACTGTACACTGGACACTGCACACTGGACACTGCACACTGGACACTGCACACTGGGCACTGGACACTGGGCACTGGACACTGCGCACTGCGCACTGCACACTGGACATTGCACACTAGACACTGCACACTGTGCACTGGACACAGCGCACTGCGCACTGGACACTGCGCACTGCACACTGGACACTGGACACTGCGCACTGGACACTGCACACTGCACACTGGACACTGGACACTGGACACTGCACACTGGACAATGGACACTGCACACTGCACACTGGACACTGGACACTGCACACTGGACACTGGACACTGCACACTGCACACTGGACACTGGACACTGCGCACTGCACACTGCACGCTGCGCACTGCACACTGCACACTGGACACTGCACACTGGACACTGGACACTGCACACTGGACACTGCACACTGGACACTGCACACTGGACACTGGACACTGCACACAGGACACTGCACACTGGACACTGCACACTGGACACTGCGCACTGCGCATTGGACACTGGGCACTGCGCACTGCACACTGGACACTGCGCACTGGACACTGCACACTGCGCACTGCACACTGGACACTGGACACTGGACACTGCACACTGCACACTGCACACTGGACACTGGACACTGCACACTGGGCACTGGGCACTGGACACTGCACACTGGACACTGCACACTGGACACTGGACACTGTGCAGTGTCCAGAGTGCAGTGCGCAGTGCGCAGTGTCCAGTGTGCAGTGCCCAGTGCCCAGTGCGCAGTGCCCAGTCCCCAGTGCCCAGTGTGAAGTGTCCAGTGTCCAGTGCGCAGTGCCCAGTGTCCAGTGCGCAGTGTCCAGTGTCCAGTGTGCAGTGCCCAGTGTCCAGTGTGCAGTGTCCAGTGTGCCGTGTCCAGTGTGCAGTGTCCAGTGTGCAGTGCGCAGTGTCCAGTGTGCAGTGCGCAGTGTCCAGTGTCCAGTGTGCAGTGCGCAATGTCCAGTGTGCAGTGCGCAGTGTCCAGTGTGCAGTGTCCAGTGTCCAGTGTGCAGTGTCCAGTGTGCAGTGCGCAGTGTCCAGTGTGCAGTGTGCAGTGTGCAGTGTCCAGTGTCCAGTGCGCAGTGTCCAGTGCGCAATGTCCAGTGTGCAGTGCGCAGTGCGCAGTGTCCAGTGCGCAGTGCGCAGTGTCCAGTGTGCAGTGTCCAGTATGCAGTGCGCAGTGTCCAGTGCGCAGTGTGCAGTGTGCAGTGCCCAGTGTGCAGTGTCCAGTGTGCAGTGTGCAGTGTCCAGTGTCCACTGTGCAGTGTGCAGTGTGCAGTGTCCAGTGTGCAGTGTCCAGTGTCAAGTGTGCAGTGCGCAATGTAAAGTGTGCAGTGTCCAGTGTCCAGTGTGCAGTGCGCAGTGCGCAGTGTCCAGTGCGCAGTGAGCAATGCGCAGTGTGCCGTGTCCAGTGTGCAGTGTCCAGTGTGCAGTGTCCAGTGTGCAGTGTCCAGTGTGCAATGTCATGTGTGCAGTGCACAGTGTCCAGTGTCCAGTGTGCAGTGTCCAGTGTGCAGTGTCCAGTGTCCAGTGTGCAGTGTGCAGTGCCCAGTGTCCAGTGTGCAGTGTGCAGTGCGCAGTGTCCAGTGTCCAGTGTCCAGTGTCCAGTGTGCAGTGTCCAGTGTGCAGTGTGCAGTGCCCAGTGTCCAGTGTGCAGTGTGCAGTGCGCAGTGTCCAGTGCGCAGTGTCCAGTGTGCATTGTGCAGTGTGCAGTGCGCAGTGTCCAGTGCGCAGTGCGCAGTGTCCAGTGTCCAGTGTGCAGTGTCCAGTGTGCAGTGTCCAGTGAGCAGTGTCCAGTGCGCAGTGTGCAGTGCCCAGTGCGCAGTGTCCAGTGCGCAGTGTCCAGTGTGCAGTGCGCAGTGTCCAGTGTGCAGTGTCCAGTGCTCAGTGTCCAGTGTGCAGTGCCCAGTGTCCAGTGCGCAGTGTCCAGTGTCCAGTGTGCAGTGTGCAGTGTCCAGTGCGCAGTGTCCAGTGTCCAGTGCGCAGTGCGCAGTGTCCAGTGTCCAGTGTGCAGTGTCCAGTGTGCAATGTCCAGTGTGCAGTGCGCAGTGCCCAGTGTCCAGTGTCCAGTGTCCAGTGTGCAGTGTCCAGTGTGCAGTGTCTAGTGTCCAGTGTCCAGTGCGCTGTGTGCAGTGTGCAGTGCGCAGTGCCCAGTGTCCAGTGTGCAGTGTCCAGTGTCCAGTGCCCAGTGTCCAGTGTCCAGTGCGCAGTGTGCAGTGTCCAGTGTGCAGTGTGCAGTGTGCAGTGTCCAGTGCGCAGTGTCCAGTGTGCAGTGTCCAGTGTGCAGTGTGCAGTGTCCAGTGTCCAGTGTGCAGTGTGCAGTGTCCAGTGGCCAGTGTGCAGTGTGCAGTGTCCAGTGTCCAGTGTGCAGTGTCCAGTGGCCAGTGTCCAGTGTGCAGTGGCCAGTGTCCAGTGTCCAGTGTCCAGTGTGCAGTGTCCAGTGTGCAGTGCGCAGTGTGCAGTGTCCAGTGCGCAGTGTGCAGTGCGCAGTGTGTAGTGCGCAGTGTGCAGTGTCCAGTGTGCAGTGTCCAGTGTCCAGTGTGCAGTGTCCAGTGTAGAGTGTGCAGTGTCCAGTGTTCAGTGTCCAGTGTCCAGTGTGCAGTGTGCAGTGTCCAGTGTGCAGTGCCCAGTGTCCAGTGTGCAGTGTCCAGTGCGCAGTGCCCAGTGTGCAGTGTGCCGTGTCCAGTGTGCAGTGTCCAGTGTCCAGTGTCCAGTGTCCAGTGTGCA
The DNA here is from genome assembly GCA_023333645.1 of Sceloporus occidentalis. NCBI lineage: Eukaryota > Metazoa > Chordata > Lepidosauria > Squamata > Phrynosomatidae > Sceloporus > Sceloporus occidentalis. The sequence goes on from JALMGF010000253.1 coordinate 518,576, forward strand.
GTGTCCAGTGCGCAATGTCCAGTTTGCAGTACGCAGTGTCCAGTGTCCAGTGTGCAGTGTCCAGTGTGCAGTGTGCAGTGTGCAGTGTCAAGTGTGCAGTGCGCAATGTCCAGTGTGCAGTGCGCAATGTCCAGTGTCCAGTGTGCAGTGTCCAGTGTGCAGTGTGCAGTGCGCAGTGTCCAGTGTCCAGTGCGCAGTGTTGAGTGTGCAGTGCGCAGTGTCCAGTGTGCAGTGTCCAGTGTGCAGTGTGCAGTGTCCAGTGCGCAGTGTCCAGTGTGCACTGTCCAGTGTCCAGTGCGCACTGTCCAGTGTCCAGTGCGCACTGTCCAGTGTCCAGTGTGCAGTGTGTAGTGTGCAGTGTCCAGTGTGCAGTGTCCAGTGTCAAGTGTGCAGTGCGCAGTGCGCATTGTCCAGTGCGCAGTGTCCAGTGTGCAGTGCGCAGTGCCCAGTGCGCAGTGTCCAGTGCGCAGTGTCCAGTGCGCAGTGTCCAGTGTGCAGTGTCCAGTGCACAGTGCGCGGTGCGCAGTGTCCAGTGCGCAGTGCCCAGTGTCCAGTGTGCAGTGTCCAGTGTGCAGTGCGCAATGTCCAGTTTGCAGTACGCAGTGTCCAGTGTCCAGTGTGCAGTGTCCAGTGTCAAGTGTCCAGTGTCCAGTGCGCAGTGTGTAGTGTCCAGTGTCCAGTGTGCAGTGTCCAGTGTCCAGTGTGCAGTGTGCAGTGTCCAGTGCGCAGTGTGCAGTGTCCAGTGCGCAGTGTGCAGTGTCCAGTGTCCAGTGTCCAGTGTGCAGTGTCCAGTGTCCAGTGTGCAGTGTCCAGTGTGCAGTGTGCAGTGTGCAGTGTCCAGTGTCCAGTGTGCAGTGTGCAGTGCGCAATGTCCAGTGTGCAGTGTGCAATGCCCAGTGTGCAGTGCGCAGTGTCCAGTGTGCAGTGTGCAGTGCACAGTGTCCAGTGTCCAGTGTGCAGTGTGCAGTGTGCAGTGTCCAGTGTGCAGTGTGCAGTGTGCAGTGTCCAGTGTCCAGTGTCCAGTGTCCAGTGTGCAGTGTCCAGTGTGCAGTGTGCAGTGTGCAGTGTCCAGTGTGCAGTGTCCAGTGTCCAGTGTGCAGTGCGCAATGTCCAGTTTGCAGTGCGCAGTGTCCAGTGTCCAGTGTGCAGTGTGCAATGCCCAGTGTGCAGTGCGCAGTGTCCAGTGTGCAGTGTCCAGTGTGCAGTGTCCAGTGTCCAGTGTGCAGTGTCCAGTGTCCAGTGTGCAGTGTGCAGTGTCCAGTGTCCAGTGTCCAGTGTGCAGTGTGCAGTGTCCAGTGTGCAGTGTGCAGTGCCCAGTGTCCAGTGTGCAGTGTCCAGTGTCCAGTGTGCAGTGCGCAGTGTCCAGTGTGCAGTGTCCAGTGTTCAGTGTCCAGTGTTCAGTGTCCAGTGTGCAGTGTGCAGTGTGCAGTGTCCAGTGTCCAGTGTGCAGTGTCCAGTGTCCAGTGTCCAATGCGCAGTGTCCAGTGTCCAGTGTCAAGTGTGCAGTGCGCAATGTCCAGTGTGCAGTGCGCAGTGTGTAGTGTCCAGTGTGCAGTGTCCAGTGTCCAGTGTGCAGTGTCCAGTGTAGAGTGTGCAGTGTCCAGTGTTCAGTGTCCAGTGTCCAGTGTGCAGTGCGCAGTGTGCAGTGTCCAGTCCACAGTGCGCAGTGCGCAGTGTCCAGTGACCAGTGCCCAGTGTCCAGTGTCCAGTGCGCAGCGTGCAGTGCCCACTGCCCACTGCCCACTGCCCAGTGCGCAGTGTCCAGTGCGCAGTGCGCAGTGTCCGGTGTGCAGTGTGCAGTGTCCAGTGTCCAGTGTCCAGTGCGCAGTGTCCAGTGTCCAGTGTGCAGTGTCCAGTGTCCAGTGTCCAGTGAGCAGTGTGCAGTGTCCAGTGTCCAGTGTCCAGTGTGCAGTGTGCAGTGTCCAGTGTGCAGTGTCCAGTGCGCAGTGTCCAGTGCCCAGTGCGCAGTGTCCAGTGTGCAGTGTGCAGTATCCAGTGACCAGTGTGCAGTGTCCAGTGTGCAGTGTCCAGTGTGCAGTGTGCAGTGCGCAATGCCCAGTGTGCAGTGCACAGTGTCCAGTGTGCAGTGTCCAGTGTGCAGTGTCCAGTGCCCAGTGTGCATTGTCCAGTGTCCAGTGTGCAGTGTGCAGTGTGCAGTGTGCAGTGTCCAGTGTGCAGTGTCCAGTGCGCAATGTCCAGTGCACAGTGCGCAGTGTCCAGTGCGCAGTGTTGAGTGTGCAGTGCGCAGTGTCCAGTGTGCAGTGTCCAGTGTGCAGTGTGCAGTGTCCAGTGCGCAGTGTCCAGTGTGCACTGTCCAGTGTCCAGTGCGCACTGTCCAGTGTCCAGTGTGCAGTGTCCAGTGTGCAGTGTGCAGTGCGCAGTGTCCAGTGTCCAGTGCGCAGTGTTGAGTGTGCAGTGCGCAGTGTCCAGTGTGCAGTGTCCAGTGTGCAGTGTGCAGTGTCCAGTGCGCAGTGTCCAGTGTGCACTTCCAGTGTCCAGTGCGCACTGTCCAGTGTCCAGTGTGCAGTGTGTAGTGTGCAGTGTCCAGTGTGCAGTGTCCAGTGTCAAGTGTGCAGTGCGCAGTGCGCATTGTCCAGTGCGCAGTGTCCAGTGTGCAGTGCGCAGTGCCCAGTGCGCAGTGTCCAGTGCGCAGTGTCCAGTGTGCAGTGTCCAGTGCACAGTGCGCGGTGCGCAGTGTCCAGTGCGCAGTGCCCAGTGTCCAGTGTGCAGTGTCCAGTGTGCAGTGCGCAATGTCCAGTTTGCAGTACGCAGTGTCCAGTGTCCAGTGTGCAGTGTCCAGTGTCAAGTGTCCAGTGTCCAGTGCGCAGTGTGTAGTGTCCAGTGTCCAGTGTGCAGTGTCCAGTGTGCAGTGTGCAGTGTCCAGTGCGCAGTGTCCAGTGTGCACTGTCCAGTGTCCAGTGCGCACTGTCCAGTGTCCAGTGTGCAGTGTGTAGTGTGCAGTGTCCAGTGTGCAGTGTCCAGTGTCAAGTGTGCAGTGCGCAGTGCGCATTGTCCAGTGCGCAGTGTCCAGTGTGCAGTGCGCAGTGCCCAGTGCGCAGTGTCCAGTGCGCAGTGTCCAGTGCGCAGTGTCCAGTGTGCAGTGTCCAGTGCACAGTGCGCGGTGCGCAGTGTCCAGTGCGCAGTGCCCAGTGTCCAGTGTGCAGTGTCCAGTGTGCAGTGCGCAATGTCCAGTTTGCAGAACGCAGTGTCCAGTGTCCAGTGTGCAGTGTCCAGTGTCAAGTGTCCAGTGTCCAGTGCGCAGTGTGTAGTGTCCAGTGTCCAGTGTGCAGTGTCCAGTGTCCAGTGCGCAGTGTGCAGTGTGCAGTGTGCAGTGTCCAGTGCGCAGTGTGCAGTGTCCAGTGTCCAGTGTGCAGTGTCCAGTGTCCAGTGTGCAGTGTCCAGTGTCCAGTGACCAGTGTCCAGTGTCCAGTGTGCAGTGTGCAGTGTCCAGTGTCCAGTGTGCAGTGTGCAGTGCGCAATGTCCAGTGTGCAGTGTGCAATGCCCAGTGTGCAGTGCGCAGTGTCCAGTGTGCAGTGTGCAGTGCACAGTGTCCAGTGTCCAGTGTGCAGTGTGCAGTGTGCAGTGTCCAGTGTGCAGTGTGCAGTGTGCAGTGTCCAGTGTCCAGTGTCCAGTGTGCAGTGTCCAGTGTCCAGTGTGCAGTGTGCAGTGTCCAGTGTCCAGTGTGCAGTGTCCAGTGTCCAGTGTGCAGTGCGCAATGTCCAGTTTGCAGTGCGCAGTGTCCAGTGTCCAGTGTGCAGTGCGCAATGCCCAGTGTGCAGTGCGCAGTGTCCAGTGTGCAGTGTCCAGTGTGCAGTGTCCAGTGTCCAGTGTGCAGTGTCCAGTGTCCAGTGTGCAGTGTGCAGTGTCCAGTGTCCAGTGTGCAGTGTGCAGTGTCCAGTGTGCAGTGTGCAGTGCCCAGTGTCCAGTGTGCAGTGTCCAGTGTCCAGTGTGCAGTGCGCAGTGTCCAGTGTGCAGTGTCCAGTGTGCAGTGTCCAGTGTTCAGTGTCCAGTGTGCAGTGTGCAGTGTGCAGTGTCCAGTGTCCAGTGTGCAGTGTCCAGTGTCCAGTGTCCAATGCGCAGTGTCCAGTGTCCAGTGTCAAGTGTGCAGTGTGCAATGTGCAGTGCGCAGTGTGTAGTGTCCAGTGTGCAGTGTCCAGTGTCCAGTGTGCAGTGTCCAGTGTAGAGTGTGCAGTGTCCAGTGTTCAGTGTCCAGTGTCCAGTGTGCAGTGCGCAGTGTGCAGTGTCCAGTCCACAGTGCGCAGTGTCCAGTGACCAGTGCCCAGTGTCCAGTGTCCAGTGCGCAGCGTGCAGTGCCCACTGCCCACTGCCCACTGCCCAGTGCGCAGTGTCCAGTGCGCAGTGCGCAGTGTCCGGTGTGCAGTGTGCAGTGTCCAGTGTGCAGTGTCCAGTGTCCAGTGCGCAGTGTCCAGTGTCCAGTGTGCAGTGTCCAGTGTCCAGTGTGCAGTGTCCAGTGTCCAGTGTGCAGTGTCCAGTGTCCAGTGAGCAGTGTGCAGTGTCCAGTGTCCAGTGTCCAGTGTGCAGTGTGCAGTGTCCAGTGTGCAGTGTCCAGTGCGCAGTGTGCAGTGCGCAGTGTCCAGTGCCCAGTGCGCAGTGTCCAGTGTGCAGTGTGCAGTATCCAGTGACCAGTGTGCAGTGTCCAGTGTGCAGTGTCCAGTGTGCAGTGTGCAGTGCGCAATGCCCAGTGTGCAGTGCACAGTGTCCAGTGTGCAGTGTCCAGTGTGCAGTGTCCAGTGCCCAGTGTGCATTGTCCAGTGTCCAGTGTGCAGTGTGCAGTGTGCAGTGTGCAGTGTCCAGTGTGCAGTGTGCAGTGTCCAGTGCGCAATGTCCAGTGCACAGTGCGCAGTGTGCAGTGTCCAGTGTCCAGTGTGCAGTGTCCAGTGTCCAGTGTGCAGTGCGCAATGTCCAGTTTGCAGTGCGCAGTGTCCAGTGTCCAGTGTGCAGTGTGCAATGCCCAGTGTGCAGTGCGCAGTGTCCAGTGTGCAGTGTCCAGTGTGCAGTGTCCAGTGTCCAGTGTGCAGTGTCCAGTGTCCAGTGTGCAGTGTGCAGTGTGCAGTGTCCAGTGTCCAGTGTGAAGTGTGCAGTGTGCAGTGTCCAGTGCGCAGTGTGCAGTGTGCAGTGCGCAGTGTCCAATGTGCAGTGCCCAATGTGCAGTGCGCAGTGTCCAGTGTGCAGTGCGCAGTGTCCAGTGTGTGTGTCCAGTGTGCAGTGTGCAGTGCGCAGTGTCCAATGTGCAGTGCCCAATGTGCAGTGCGCAGTGTCCAGTGTGCAGTGCGCAATGTCCAGTTTGCAGTGCGCAGTGTCCAGTGTCCAGTGTGCAGTGTGCAATGCCCAGTGTGCAGTGCGCAGTGTCCAGTGTGCAGTGTCCAGTGTGCAGTGTCCAGTGTCCAGTGTGCAGTGTCCAGTGTCCAGTGTGCAGTGCGCAATGTCCAGTTTGCAGTGCGCAGTGTCCAGTGTCCAGTGTGCAGTGTGCAATGCCCAGTGTGCAGTGCGCAGTGTCCAGTGTGCAGTGTCCAGTGTCCAGTGTCCAGTGTGCAGTGTCCAGTGTCCAGTGTGCAGTGTCCAGTGTCCAGTGTGCAGTGTGCAGTGTCCAGTGTGCAGTGCGCAGTGTCCAGTGCGCAGTGTCCAGTGTCCAGTGTGCAGTGTGCAATGCCCAGTGTGCAGTGCGCAGTGTCCAGTGTGCAGTGTCCAGTGTCCAGTGTCCAGTGTGCAGTGTCCAGTGTCCAGTGTGCAGTGTCCAGTGTCCAATGTGCAGTGCGCAGTGTCCAGTGCGCAGTGTCCAGTGTGCAGTGTCCAGTGTTCAGTGTCCAGTGTGCAGTGTCCAGTGTCCAGTGTGCAGTGTCCAGTGTCCAGTGTCCAATGCGCAGTGTCCAGTGTCCAGTGTCAAGTGTGCAGTGCGCAATGTCCAGTGTGCAGTTTGCAGTGTGCAGTGCGCAGTGTGTAGTGTCCAGTGTGCAGTGTCCAGTGTCCAGTGTGCAGTGTCCAGTGTAGAGTGTGCAGTGTCCAGTGTCCAGTGTCCAGTGTGCAGTGCACAGTGTGCAGTGTCCAGTCCACAGTGCGCAGTGCGCAGTGTCCAGTGACCAGTGCCCAGTGTCCAGTGTCCAGTGCGCAGCGTGCAGTGCCCACTGCCCACTGCCCACTGCCCAGTGCGCAGTGTCCAGTGCGCAGTGCGCAGTGTCCGGTGTGCAGTGTGCAGTGTCCAGTGTGCAGTGTCCAGTGCGTAGTGTCCAGTGTCCAGTGTGCAGTGTCCAGTGTCCAGTGTGCAGTGTCCAGTGTCCAGTGAGCAGTGTGCAGTGTCCAGTGTCCAGTGTGCAGTGTGCAGTGTCCAGTGCGCAGTGTGCAGTGTGCAGTGTCCAGTGCGCAGTGTGCAGTGCGCAGTGTCCAGTGCCAAGTGCGCAGTGTCCAGTGTGCAGTGTGCAGTATCCAGTGACCAGTGTGCAGTGTCCAGTGTGCAGTGTCCAGTGTGCAGTGTGCAGTGCGCAATGCCCAGTGTGCAGTGCACAGTGTCCAGTGTGCAGTGTCCAGTGTGCAGTGTCCAGTGCCCAGTGTGCATTGTCCAGTGCCCAGTGTGCAGTGTGCAGTGTGCAGTGTGCAGTGTCCAGTGTGCAGTGTGCAGTGTCCAGTGCGCAATGTCCAGTGCGCAGTGCGCAGTGTCTAGTGTGCAGTGTGCAGTGTCCAGTGTCCAGTGTGCAGTGTCCAGTGTCCAGTGTGCAGTGTGCAGTGTGCAGTGTCCAGTGTGCAGTGTCCAGTGTCCAGTGTGCAGTGCGCAATGTCCAGTTTGCAGTGCGCAGTGTCCAGTGTCCAGTGTGCAGTGTGCAATGCCCAGTGTGCAGTGCGCAGTGTCCAGTGTGCAGTGTCCAGTGTGCAGTGTCCAGTGTCCAGTGTGCAGTGTCCAGTGTGCAGTGTGCAGTGTCCAGTGTCCAGTGTGCAGTGTGCAGTGTGCAGTGTGCAGTGTCCAGTGCGCAGTGTGCAGTGTCCAGTGTCCAGTGTGCAGTGTGCAGTGCGCAGTGTCCAATGTGCAGTGCCCAATGTGCAGTGCGCAGTGTCCAGTGTGCAGTGCGCAGTGTCCAGTGTGTGTGTCCAGTGTGCAGTGTCCAGTGCGCAGTGTGCAGTGTCCAGTGTCCAGTGTCCAGTGCACAGTATCCAGTGTCCAGTGTGCAGTGTCCAGTGTGCAGTGTCCAGTGGCCAGTGTGCAGTGTGTAGTGTCCAGTGTCCAGTGTCCAGTGTGCAGAGCGCAATGTCCAGTGTGCAGTGTGCAGTGCGCAGTGTCCAGTGTGCAGTGTCCAGTGTGCAGTGTCCAGTGTCCAGTGTGCAGTGTCCAGTGTGCAGTGTGCAGTGTGCAGTGTCCAGTGTGCAGTGCGCAGTGTGCAGTGTCCAGTGTGCAGTGTGCAGTGTCCAGTGCGCAGTGTCCAGTGTCCAGTGTGCAGTGCGCAGTGTCCAGTGCGCAGTGTCCAGTGCGCAGTGTGCAGTGTCCAGTGTGCAGTGTCCAGTGTGCAATGTCCAGTGTGCAGTGCGCAGTGCCCAGTGTGCAGTGTCCAGTGTCCAGTGTCCAGTGTGCAGAGCGCAATGTCCAGTGTGCAGTGCGCAGTGTCCAGTGTGCAGTGTCCAGTGCGCAGTGTCCAGTGTGCAGTGTCCAGTGTGCCGTGTCCAGAGTGCAATGTCCAGTGTGCAGTGCGCAGTGTGCAGTGCGCAGTGTCCAGTGTGCAGTGTCCAGTGTGCAGTGTCCAGTGTCCAGTGTGCAGTGTCCAGTGTACAGTGTGCAATGTCCAGTGTGCAGTGCGAAGTGCGCAGTGTGCAGTGTCCAGTGTCCAGTGCGCAGTGTGCAGTGTGCAGGTTGCAGTGTGCAGTGTCCAGTGCGCAGTGCGCAGTGTCCAGTGCGCAGTGTGCAGTGTCCAGTGTGCAATGTCCAGTGTGCAGTGCGCAGTGCCCAGTGCGCAGTGTCCAGTGTGCAGTGCCCAGTGTCCAGTGTCCAGTGTGCAGAGCGCAATGTCCAGTGTGCAGTGCGCAGTGTGCAGTGCGCAGTGTCCAGTGTGCAGTGTCCAGCGCGCAGTGTCCAGTGCGCAGTGTCCAGTGTCCAGTGCGCAGTGTGCAGTGTCCAGAGTACAATGTCCAGTGTGCAGTGCGCAGTGCGCAGTGTGCAGTGTCCAGTGTGCAGTGTCCAGTGTGCAGTGTCCAGTGTCCAGTGTCCAGTGTGCAGAGCGCAATGTCCAGTGTGCAGTGCGCAGTGTCCAGTGTGCAGTGTCCAGTGTGCAGTGTCCAGTGTCCAGTGTGCAGTGTCCAGTGTACAGTGCGCAATGTCCAGTGTGCAGTGCGCAGTGCGCAGTGTGCAGTGTCCAGTGTGCAGTGTGCAGGTTGCAGGGTGCAGTGTGCAGTGTCCAGTGTCCAGTGTCCAGTGTGCAGTGTGCAGTGTGCAGTGCGCAGTGTCCAGTGTCCAGTGTGCAGTGTCCAGTGTCCAGTGTCCAGTGTGCAGTGTGCAGTGTGCAGTGCGCAGTGTCCAGTGTGCATTGTGCAGTGCGCAGTGTGCAGTGTCCAGTGTCCAGTGTGCAGTGTGCAGTGTCCAGTGTCCAGTGTGCAGTGTCCAGTGTCCAGTGTGCAGAGCGCAATGTCCAGTGTGCAGTGCGCAGTGTCCAGTGTGCAGTGTCCAGTGTGCAGTGTCCAGTGCGCAGTGTCCAGTGTCCAGTGTGCAGTGCGCAGTGTCCAGTGCGCAGTGTCCAGTGCGCAGTGTGCAGTGTCCAGTGTGCAGTGTCCAGTGTGCAATGTCCAGTGTGCAGTGCGCAGTGTCCAGTGCCCAGTGTGCAGTGTCCAGTGTGCAGTGTCCAGTGTGCAGTGTCCAGTGTGCAGTGTCCAGTGTCCATTGTCCAGTGTCCTGTGTGCAGTGTCCAGTGTGCAGTGTCCAGTGTGCAGTGTCCAGTGTGCAGTATGCAGTGTCCAGTGTCCAATGCCCAATGTCCAGTGTCCAGTGTCCAGTGTGCAGTGTGCAGTGTGCAGTGTGCAGTGTCCAGTGTGCAGTGTCCAGTGTCCAGTGTGCAGTGTGCAGTGTGCAGTGTGCAGTGCGCAGTGTCCAGTGTCCAGTGTGCAGTGTCCAGTGTCCAGTGTGCAGTGTGCAGTGTGCAGTATCCAGTGTGCAGTGTGCAGTGTGCAGTGTGCAGTGTCCAGTGTCCAGTGTGCAGTGTCCAGTGTGCAGTGTCCAGTGTCCAGTGTGCAGTGTGCAGTGTGCAGTGCGCAGTGTCCAGTGTCCAGTGTGCAGTGTCCAGTGTCCAGTGTGCAGTGTGCAGTGTGCAGTGCGCAGTGTCCAGTGTCCAGTGTGCAGTGTCCAGTGTGCAGTGTCCAGTGTGCAGTGCCCAGTGCCCAGTGCCCAGTGTGCAGTGCGCAGTGTCCAGTGTGCAGTGTGCAGTGTGCAGTGTCCAGTGTGCAGTGCCCAGTGTGCAGTGCCCAGTGCCCAGTGCCCAGTGCCCAGTGTCCAGTGTGCAGTGTCCAGTGTCCAGTGTCCAGTGTCCAGTGTGCAGTGCGCAGTGTCCAGTGTCCAGTGTGCAGTGTCCAGTGTCCAGTGTGCAGTGTGCAGTGTCCAGTGTGCAGTGTCCAGTGTGCAGTGTCCAGTGTCCAGTGTGCAGTGTGCAGTGTGCAGTGTCCAGTGTCCAGTGTCCAGTGTGCAGTGTCCAGTGTGCAGTGTGCAGTGTCCAGTGTCCAGTGTGCAGTGTCCAGTGTCCAGTGTGCTGTGTGCAGTGTGCAGTGTGCAGTGCGCAGTGTCCAGTGTCCAGTGTCCAGTGTCCAGTGTCCAGTGTGCAGTGTGCAGTGTCCAGTTTGCAGTGTCCAGTGTGCAGTGCCCAGTGCCCAGTGTCCAGCGCGCACTGTCCAGTGCGCAGTGCCCAGTGTCCAGTGTCCAGTATGTAGTGTCCAGAGTTCAATGTGCAGTGTCCAGTGTCCAGTGTCCAGAGTGCAGTGCGCAGTGTCCAGTGTGCAGTGCCCAGTGTCCAGTGCGCAGCGCGCAGTGTGCAGTGTGCAGTATCCAGTGACCAGTGTGCAGTGTGCAGTATCCAGTGACCAGTGTTCAGTGTGCAGTGTCCAGAGTGCAGTGTGCAGTGCCCAGTGCCCAGTGCGCAGTGCCCAGTGTCCAGTGCCCAGTGCGAAGTGTCCAGTGTGCAGTGTGCAGTGTCCAGTGTCCAGTGTCCAGAGTGCAGTGCGCAGTGTCCAGTGTCCACTGCGCAGTGCCCAGTGCCCAGTGTCCAGTGTCCAGTGCGCAGTGTGCAGTGTCCAGTGCCCAGTGTGCAGTGCCCAGTGCCCAGTGTGCAGTGTCCAATGTCCAGTGTCCAGTGTGCAGTGTGCAGTGTCCAGTGTGCAGTGTCCAGTGTCCAGTGTGCAGTGTGCAGTGTCCAGTGTGCAGTGTCCAGTGTGCAGTGTGCAGTGTCCAGTGTGCAGTGTCCAGTGTCCAGTGTCCAGTGTGCAGTGTCAAATGTGCAGTGCCCAATGTGCAGTGCCCAATGTGCAGTGCGCAGCATCCAGTGTGCAGTGCGCAGTTTCCAGTGTGTGTGTCCAGTGTGCAGTGTCCAGTGTCCAGTGTAAAGTGTCCAGTGTGCAGTGTCCAGTGTGCAGTGTGCAGTGTCCAGTGTCCAGTGCGCAGTGTGCAGTGTCCAGTGTCCAGTGTCCAGTGCGCAGTATCCAGTGTCCAGTGTCCAGTGTGCAGTGTCCAGTGTCCAGTGTAAAGTGTCCAGTGTGCAGTGTCCAGTGTCCAGTGTGCAGTGCCCAGTGCCCAGTGTGCAGTGTCCAATGTCCAGTGTCCAGTGTCCAGTGTGCAGTGTGCAGTGTCCAGTGTGCAGTGCGCAGTGTCCAGTGTGCAGTGTCCAGTGTCCAGTGTGCAGTGTGCAGTGTCCAGTGTGCAGTGTGCAGTGTCCAGTGTGCAGTGTGCAGTGTCCAGTGTCCAGTGTGCAGTGTCAAATGTGCAGTGCCCAATGTGCAGTGCCCAATGTGCAGTGCGCAGTGTCCAGTGTGCAGTGCGCAGTTTCCAGTGTGTGTGTCCAGTGTGCAGTGTCCAGTGTAAAGTGTCCAGTGTGCAGTGTCCAGTGTGCAGTGTCCAGTGTCCAGTGCGCAGTGTGCAGTGTCCAGTGTCCAGTGTCCAGTGCGCAGTATCCAGTGTCCAGTGTCCAGTGTGCAGTGCGCAGTGTGCAGTGTGCAGTATCCAGTGTGTGTGTCCAGTGTGCAGTGTCCAGTGTAAAGTGTCCAGTGTCCAGTGTGCAGTGTGCAGTGTCCAGTGTCCAGTGTCCAGTGTGCAGTGTGCAGTGCGCAGTGTCCAGTGCGCAGTGTGCAGTGTCCAGTGCGCAGTGCGCAGTGTGCATTGTCCAGTGTGCAGTGTCCAGTGTGCAGTGTCCAGTGTGCAGTGTCCAGTGTGCAGTGTGCAGTGTCCAGTGTCCAGTGTCAAGTGTCCAGTGTCCAGTGTGCAGTGTCCAGTGTGCAGTGTCCAGTGTGCAGTGTCCAGTGTGTAGTGTCCAGTGTGCAGTGTGCAGTGTGCAGTGTCCAGTGTCCAGTGTGCAGTGTCCAGTGCGCAGTGCCCAGTGTCCAGTGTGCAGTGCGCAGTGTGCAGTGCCCAGTGCGCAGTGTCCAGTGTGCAGTGCCCAGTGTCCAGTGTCCGGTGTGCAGTGTGCAGTGTCCAGTGGCCAGTGGCCAGTGTGCAGTGTCCAGTGCGCAGTGTCCAGTGTGCAGTGTGCAGTGCCAGTGTGCAGTGCGCAGTGTCCAGTGCGCAGTGCGCAGTGTCCAGTGTCCAGTGTGCAGTGTACAGTGTGCAGTGTCCAGTGTGCAGTGTCCAGTGTCCATTGTCCAGTGTCCAGTGTGCAGTGTCCAGTGTGCAGTGTCCAGTGTGCAGTGTCCAGTGTCCAGTGTCCAGTGTGCAGTGCGCAGTGTCCAGTGTGCAGTGCGCAGTGTCCAGTGTCCAGTGTCCAGTGTCCAGTGCGCAGTGTCCAGTGCGCAGTGTCCAGTGCGCAGTGTCCAGTGTCCAGTGTGCAGTGCGCAGTGTCCAGTGCGCAGTGCGCAGTGCGCAGTGTCCAGTGCGCAGTGTGCAGTGTCCAGTGTGCAGTGTCCAGTGTGCAATGTCCACTGTGCAGTGCGCAGTGCGCAGTGTGCAGTGTCCAGTGTGCAGTGTCCTGTGTGCAGTGTCCAGTGTCCAGTGTGCAGAGCGCAATGTACAGTGTGCAGTGTCCAGTGTGCAGTGTCCAGTGTACAGTGCGCAATGTCCAGTGTGCAGTGCGCAGTGTGCAGTGTCCAGTGTGCAGGTTGCAGTGTGCAGTGTCCAGTGTCCAGTGTCCAGTGTGCAGTGTGCAGTGTCCAGTGTGCAGTGTCCAGTGTCCAGTGTCCAGTGCGCAATGTCCAGTGTGCAGTGCGCAGTGTCCATTGTCCAGTGTGCAGTGCGCAGTGTGCAGTGTCCAGTGTGCAGGTTGCAGTGTGCAGTGTCCAGTGTCCAGTGTCCAGTGTCCAGTGTCCAGTGTGCAGTGTCCAGTGTCCAGTGTCCAGTGCGCAATGTCCAGTGTGCAGTGCGCAGTGTCCATTGTCCAGTGTGCAGTGTGCAGTGTCCAGTGTGCAGTGTCCAGTGTGCAGTGTCCAGTGTCCAGTGTCCAGTGTCCAGTGTGCAGTGCGCAGTGTCCAGTGTCCAGTGTCCAGTGTGCAGTGTCCAGTGTCCAGTGTGCAGTGTGCAGTGTGCAGTGTCCAGTGTCCAGTGTGCAGTGCCCAGTGCCCAGTGTCCAGTGTCCAGTGTGCAGTGTGCAGTGTGCAGTGTCCAGTGTGCAGTGTCCAGTGTGCAGTGTCCAGTGCGCAGTGTCCAGTGCGCAGTGTCCAGTGTGCAGTGCGCAGTGTCCAGTGTGCAGTGCGCAGTGTCCAGTGCGCAGTGTCCAGTGCGCAGTGTCCAGTGTCCAGTGTGCAGTGTCCAGTGTCCAGTGTGCAGTGTCCAGTGCGCAGTGTCCAGTGCACAGTGTCCAGTGTCCAGTGCGCAGTGTCCAGTGTGCAGTGCGCAGTGTCTAGTGTCCAGTGTCCAGTGAGCAGTGTCCAGTGAGCAGTGCCCAGTGCGCAGTGTCCAGTGCGCAGTGTCCAGTGTGCAGTGCGCAGTGTCCAGTGCGCAGTGTCCAGTGCTCAGTGTCCAGTGTGCAGTGCCAGTGCCCAATGCCCAGTGCGCAGTGTCCAGTGCGCAGTGTCCAGTGCGCAGTGTCCAGTGTCCAGTGCGCAGTGTCCAGTGTGCATTGTGCAGTGCGCAGTGTCCAGTGTCCAGTGTGCAGTATCCAGTGGACACTGCACACTGGGCACTGGACACTGCACACTGGACACTGGACACTGCGCACTGCACACTAGACATTGCGCACTGCCCACTGGACATTGCGCACTGCACACTGCACACTGCACACTGGACACTGAACACTGCACACTGGGCACTGAACACTGCACACTGGACACTGCACACTGGACACTGCGCACTGCACACTGGGCATTGCGCACTGCACACTGCACACTGGACACTGCACACTGGACACTACACACTGGACACTGCTCACTGGATACTGCACACTGCACACTGGACACCACGCACTGGGCACTGGACACTGCGCACTGCACACTGCGCACTGGACACTGCACACTGCACACTGCACACTGGACACTGGTCACTGGACACTGCACACTGGACACTGCGCACTGGGCACTGCACACTGCACACTGGACACTGGACACTGCGCACTGCACACTGGACATTGTGCACTGCACACTTGACACTGGACACTGCACACTGGACACTGCACACTGGACACTGGACACTGCACACTGGACACTGGAAACTACACACTGGACACTGCACACTGGACACTGCGCACTGGGCACTGGGCACTGCACACTGGACACTGCACACTGGACACTGCACACTGCACACTGCACACTGCACACTGGGCACTGGACACTGGACACTGCACATTGGACACTGGACACTGGACACTGCACACTGCACACAGCACACTGGACACTGCACACTGCACACTGCACACCGGACACTGCACACTGCGCACTGGACACTGGACACTGCGCACTGCACAATGGACACTGGACACTGCACACTGCGCACTGGACACTGGACACTGCACACTGGACATTGCGCACTGCACACTTGACACTGGACACTGCACACTGGACACTGGACACTGGACACTGGACACTGCACACTGGACACTGCGCACTGGACACTGCACACTGCACACTGGACACTGCACACTGGACACTGGACACTACACACTGCGCACTGCACACTGGACACTGGACACTGCGCACTGCGCACTGGGCACTGGACACTGCGCACTGCACACTGGACACTGCACACTGCACACTGCACACTGCACACTGGGCACTGGGCACTGCACACTGGACACTGCGCACTGCACACTGGACACTGCACACTGGACACTGCACACTGGACACTGCACACTGCACACTGGACACTGCACACTGGACACTGGACAGTGCGCACTGGACACTGGACACTGCGCACTGGACACTGGACACTGCGCACTGGACACTGCACACTGCACACTGGACACTGCACACTGGACACTGCGCACTGGACACTGCACACTGGACACTGCACACTGCACACTGGACACTGGACACTGGACACTGCACACTGGACACTACACACTGCGCACTGCACACTGGACACTGCACACTGGACACTGGACATTGCGCACTGCACACTTGACACTGGAGACTGCACACTGCACACTGGACACTGCACACTGCACACTGGACACTGCGCACTGGACACTGCACAGTGGACACTGCACACTGCACACTGGACACTGCACACTGGACACTGCACACTGCACACTGCACACTGCACACTAGACATTGCGCACTGCCCACTGGACATTGCGCACTGCACACTGGACACTGCGCACTGGACACTGCACAGTGGACACTGCACACTGCACACTGGACACTGCACACTGGACACTGGACACTGCACACTGCACACTGCACACTGGACACTGCACACTGGATACTGGATACTGCGCACTGGACACTGGACACTGGACACTGCACACTGCGCACTGGACACTGGACACTGCACACTGGACACTGGACACTTTACACTGGACACTTTACACTGGACACTGCACACTGGACACACACACTGGACAGTGCGCACTGCACACTGGACACTGCGCACTGCACACTGGACACTGCGCACTGCACATTGGGCACTGCACATTTGACACTGCACACTGCACACTGGACACTGGACACTGCACACTGGACACTGGACACTGCGCACTGGACACTGCACACTGCACACTGGACACTGGACACTGGACACTGCGCACTGAACACTGTGCACTGCACACTGCACACTGGACACTGCGCACTGCACACTGGATACTGCACACTGCACACTGCACACTGGACACTGGATACTGCGCACTGGACACTGGACACTGGACACTGCACACTGCGCACTGGACACTGGACACTGCGCACTGGACACTGGACACTGCACACTGGACACTGCACACTGCACACTGGACACTGCGCACTGGACACTGGACACTGGACACTGCACACTGGACACTGGGCACTGGACACTGCCCACTGTATACTGCACACTGGACACTGGACACTGCGCGCGACACTGGACACTGCACACTGGACACTGGACACTGCACAATGGACACTGGACACTGCGCACTGCGCACTGGGCACTGGACACTGGACACTGCACTTTGCACACTGCACACTGGACACTGCACACTGGTCACTGGACACTGCACACTGGGCACTGGACACTGCAGACTGCACACTGCACACTGCGCACTGCGCACTGGACACTGCACACTGGACACTGCACACTGCACACTGGACACTGGACACTTCACACTGCACACTGGACATTGGACACTGGACACTGGCCACTGGACACTGGCCACTGCACACTGGCCACTGGACACTGCGCACTGGACACTGGACACTGCGCACTGGACACTGCACACTGGCCACTGCACACTGGGCACTGGACACTGCACACTGGACACTGCACACTGGACACTGGACACTGCACACTGGACACTGCACACTGGACACTGCACACTGGACACTGCGCACTGGACACTGGACACTGGGCACTGGAAACTGGGCACTGGAAACTGGACACTGGACACTGGACACTGCACACTGGACACTGCGCACTGGACACTGGACACTGCGCACTGGGCACTGGACACTGGGCACTGCACACTGGACACTGGACACTGGACAATGCCCAGTGCCCAGTGTCTAATGTCCGGTGTCTAATGCCCAGTGCCCAGTGTCTAATGTCCGGTGTCTAATGCCCAGTGCCCAGTGTCTAATGTCCGGTGTCTAATGCCCAGTCTCTAATGCCCGGTGTCTAATGCCCAGTGCCCAGTGTCTAATGCCCAGTGCCCAGTGTCTAATGTCCGGTGTCTAATGCCCAGTGCCCAGTGTCTAATGTCCGGTGTCTAATGTCCAGTGTCTAATGCACAGTGTCTAATGCCCAGTGCCCAGTGTCTAATGTCCGGTGTCTAATGCCCAGTGCCCAGTGTCTAATGCCCGGTGTCTAATGCCCAGTGTCTAATGCCCAGTGCCCAGTGTCTAATGTCCGGTGTCTAATGCCCAGTGCCCAGTGTCTAATGTCCGGTGTCTAATGTCCGGTGCCCAGTGTCTAATGCCCGGTGTCTAATGCCCAGTGCCTAATGTCCGGTGTCTAATGCCCAGTGCCCAGTGTCTAATGTCCGGTGTCTAATGCCCAGTGCCCAGTGTCTAATGTCCGGTGTCTAATGCCCAGTGCCCAGTGTCTAATGTCCGGTGTCTAATGTCCGGTGCCCAGTGTCTAATGCCCGGTGTCTAATGCCCAGTGCCTAATGTCCGGTGTCTAATGCCCAGTGCCCAGTGTCTAATGCCCGGTGTCTAATGCCCAGTGCCTAATGTCCGGTGTCTAATGCCCAGTGCCCAGTGTCTAATGTCCGGTGTCTAATGCCCAGTGCCCAGTGTCTAATGTCCCGTGTCTAATGCCCAGTGTCTAATGCCCAGTGCCCAGTGTCTAATGTCCGGTGTCTAATGCCCAGTCTCTAATGCCCGGTGTCTAATGCCCGGTGTCTAATGCCCAGTGTCTAATGCCCAGTGTCTAATGCCCAGTGCCCAGTGTCTAATGTCCGGTGTCTAATGCCCAGTGTCTAATGCCCAGTGCCCAGTGTCTAATGTCCGGTGTCTAATGCCCAGTGCCCAGTGTCTAATGTCCAGTGTCTAATGTCCAGTGTCTAATGCCCAGTGTCTAATGCCCAGTGCCCAGTGTCTAATGTCCGGTGTCTAATGCCCAGTGCCCAGTGTCTAATGTCCGGTGTCTAATGCCCAGTGCCCAGTGTCTAATGCCCGGTGTCTAATGCCCAGTGTCTAATGCCCAGTGCCCAGTGTCTAATGTCCGGTGTCTAATGCCCAGTGCCCAGTGTCTAATGTCCGGTGTCTAATGCCCAGTGCCCAGTGTCTAATGTCCAGTGTCTAATGCCCAGTGTCTAATGTCCGGTGTCTAATGTCCGATGCCCAGTGTCTAATGCCCGGTGTCTAATGCCCAGTGCCTAATGTCCGGTGTCTAATGCCCAGTGCCCAGTGTCTAATGTCCGGTGTCTAATGCTCAGTGCCCAGTGTCTAATGTCCGGTGTCTAATGCCCAGTCTCTAATGCCCGGTGTCTAATGCCCAGTATCTAATGCCCAGTGTCTAATGCCCAGTGCCCAGTGTTTAATGTCCGGTGTCTAATGCCCAGTGTCTAATGCCCAGTGCCCAGTGTCTAATGTCCGGTGTCTAATGCCCAGTGCCCAGTGTCTAATGTCCGGTGTCTAATGCCCAGTGCCCAGTGTCTAATGTCCGGTGTCTAATGCCCAGTGCCCAGTGTCTAATGTCCGGTGTCTAATGCCCAGTGCCCAGTGTCTAATGTCCAGTGTCTAATGCCCAGTGCCCAGTGTCTAATGCCCAGTGTCTAATGCCCAGTGAACAGTGTCTAATGCCCAGTGTCTAGTGTCTAATGCCCAGTGCCTAGTGCCCAGTGTCTAATGCCTAATGCCCAGTGCCCAGTGTCTAATGCCCAGTGCCCAGTGTCTAATGCCCAGTGTCTAATGCCCAGCGTCTAATGCCCAGCGCCTAGTGCCCAGTGTCTAGTGCCCAGCGTCTAGTGCCCAATTCCCAGCGTCTAGTGCCCAGTGCCAAGTGTCTAATGCCCAGTGCCCAGTGTCTAATGTCCAGTGTCTAATGCCCAGTGCCCAGTGTCTAATGTCCGGTGTCTAATGCCCAGTGCCCAGTGTCTAATGTCCGGTGCCCAGTGTCTAATGCCCGGTGTCTAATGCCCGGTGTCTAATGTCCGGTGTCTAATGCCCAGTGCCCAGTGTCTAATGTCCGGTGTCTAATGTCCGGTGCCCAGTGTCTAATGTCCAGTGTCTAATGCCCAGTGTCTAATGTCCGGTGTCTAATGTCCGGTGCCCAGTGTCTAATGCCCGGTGTCTAATGCCCAGTGTCTAATGCCCGGTGTCTAATGCCCAGTGCCTAATGTCCGGTGTCTAATGCCCAGTGCCCAGTGTCTAATGTCCGGTGTCTAATGCCCAGTGTCTAATGCCCAGTGCCCAGTGTCTAATGGCCGGTGTCTATTGCCCAGTGTCTAATGCCCAGTGCCCAGTGTCTAATGTCCGGTGTCTAATGCCCAGTGCCCAGTGTCTAATGTCCAGTGTCTAATGTCCAGTGTCTAATGCCCAGTGTCTAATGCCCAGTGCCCGGTGTCTAATGCCCAGTGCCCAGTGTCTAATGTCCAGTGTCTAATGTCCAGTGTCTAATGCCCAGTGCCCGGTGTCTAATGCCCAGTGCCCAGTGTCTAATGTCCAGTGTCTAATGTCAGGTGTCTAATGTCCGGTGTCTAATGGCCAGTGCCCAGTGTCTAATGTCCAGTGTCTAATGTCCAGTGTCTAATGCCCAGTGCCCAGTGTCTAATGTCCAGTGTCTAATGTCCAGTGTCTAATGCCCAGTGCCCAGTGTCTAATGTCCGGTGTCTAATGCCCAGTGCCCAGTGTCTAATGCCCAGTGTCTAATGCCCAGTGTCTAATGCCCAGTGCCCAGTGTCTAATGTCCGGTGTCTAATGCCCAGTGCCCAGTGTCTAATGTCCGGTGTCTAATGCCCAGTGCCCAGTGTCTAATGTCCAGTGTCTAATGCCCAGTGCCCGGTGTCTAATGCCCAGTGCCCAGTGTCTAATGCCCAGTGTCTAATGCCCAGTGTCTAATGTCCGGTGTCTAATGCCCAGTGCCTAATGTCCGGTGTCTAATGCCCAGTGCCCAGTGTTACAGGGTCACCGTACCCAAGGCTGGGTCCCCCTGTTTGAGGGCTGAGGAATCACCAGTCAGTCCCTCATACGGATAGCACTCAGCTATCCACGGATCATCCAGACCACCATTCGTAGTAAACCAAGAAGAACTCTCTTTATTACAAACACACAGAACTTATATACAATCTCAATGCAATGTGTAACGAACCCAACCCCCAATCCCATCAACCACATCCCATCACAAATCCCATCAGTATACAGGGGATGTATCAGGTGAGGGGATTACAGAATACAATGGGTTCCCCCACCTGTGTTATCCCCCCTGTAGTGCGGGTGCCGTCTGGGCAGACAGGGCTGTGTTGGCTGATTAAGAGCCCCAGCCAGATTATAGGATCGTCTCTTTGAAGGCTGGGGCTGAAGCCACATCAGTCTCTGGGCCGGTTACACAATAAACACAACATAAAACATTACCGGGTCACGGTATACGGAACCGGACACAAAAGTGCTCCATGACCCGGCTAAACTTCATATGACATATGAGCCAGCTAGCCTGGCCCTGTCACAGATCTCCCCCTTGACCAACGGTCCGGCAGACCAGGCAGATCCTCACGGGTCTGCTGCAGGCTGTCCGAGTGGACAAAGTTCAAAGGTGCAGGCCTTAGTTCATGGCCCCCTTTGTCAGAAGCATCCATTGAAGGTGGGCCAGGGCCCTGGTTGCCCAAACGGATAGTCAGTAGTCCTCTGTGAATTGGAGGACGGTCCCAGCTCAGCCAGGGGCACATGGCTATCCCCCTCACCGGGGTAACAGGGGCACCTGGAGACTCTTGCTCCCTAGTCTTGGGAACTGAGTCTGGGGCAGCTGCCAGGCCAGGGTGGTTGCATGGAAGGAAAACCCTGCTGATCGGGCCGGGGGCACTCGGGGAACCAGGGAAACACGTAGAGGTAGTAAGAGTGGCCTCTACCGGGACACTGGAGTGACCTAGGGGACACTCTGGGACAGGAACAGGTGCCCTTACAGGGTTATTGGGCGAGCTAAGCAGCTCTGCGGGGTACTCAGGGGACCCAGGGGAATACTCCGGGGCAGGGACAGGTGCCAATACTGGACCACCGGGAGGGTTAAGCAGACCCTCGATCTTCCTCTCTGGGACAGGTGCCTCTGCCTGGGCACGGGGAGAGTCAGAGGAACACTCTGGGACAGTGACCTGGGCTTCTAGGAGGACACTTGGGGAACCAGGGATCACTTCGGAGAACACAGGGATAGGAACCAGGGCCTGCGCCAGGCTACTGAGAGGACCCAGGGAACTCTGCAGCCCCTCTGGCGTCCTCGCTAGGTTAGGGAACGGTGCCTCTACCGGGTCACCGGGGACTTCAATGGGAACCTCTGGGGCAGTGACCCGGGCTTCTCCCAGGACACTCAGGAAATCAGGGGGACAGTCTGGGGCACTGGCTTCTACGGGCATAGCTAGGGGTTTGGTGAGGGGGGTTGTGCCACTTACTCGGGAGGTGGGGACAGTCATCTCTTCTGCCGGGGTAGAGCAGCCAGGGTTGTTGGTGAGGACTTGGGTCGGAGCTTTTGGCTTCCTCCTCCGCTTCTTCTTGCTGGCAAGGACCTCGGTTCTTCTCGCCAGGGCAGGGGCCGCGGAGTAGGTGAAGAGGACCTCGGTCCCACTCCCGCAAGTTGTAGTACCATGCTCCCAGTCTCCTTGTAACTCCTGGAGCTCCACTCTCCGCAGCAATTCTTTATAGTCCCTCTCGAGCTGCCATTCCTCTTGGACCAGGCAATCCATAACAGTCTCCAGCTCGGGGGGAATAGCATAAACCAGGACTTCTGCACGGTTGTCCCAGATTGTATCCCTGCGGTACTGGCAGGGGCTTCCGAAGGACGAGTCAAATTGGAAGGCATCATATATCAGTCCTGGGTCGACGGGGCTATACAGCATCAGAGGGTCGCTGTGGTCTTCACCTGCTAACTGCTGGGAGAATCCCTGGTAGCGGCTCTGGAGGTCGAGCTCTGCCTATATGAGACCCCTCAATTCGTCTTCCCACTCCGGCAACGGGTTCTCCCCCAGGAGTGGAACTCGTATATCCCACATTGTCCAGTACTGTGCCCAGTATGATTCGAAGTGGGGATGGGAGAAATCATCCCTCCAGTCTGCGGGCGCAGACTCTAACTGCCACTGCTGGTGTTCCAGCTCACACACCTCGGCTGTAACCCGGTCTGTCTCACCCTCTGGTTCTCGGAAGGGTTGGATATCCTGGTATGATATTTTGGGGGTCTGTTCCCCTAGTCTGGGAGATAAAGACCCACTCTGGCTCAGTTCCCGGTGACACATTTTAATCACCGCCGTCACTTGCTCCGATGTAGCCCCTCCTGGGTACAGGGATAGGTGCCATAGAATGTTCTTTTGTAGAGCACTCAGTCCGAGGCTCTCCTCTGGGGCATCCTGGTGCCGGTCCATCTCTCTGCAGTCCGCAATCAGAGTAGCCTTTCCTTTGCTACAAACCTCCAGGAGCTCTCTTGGTGTCTCTCGTCTGCAATCCCAGTTGGTGGTTTGGATTTCACCCAAGTCGTGGGATTCTTCCCACCGCTGCCAACCAATGTTACAGGGTCACCGTACCCAAGGCTGGGTCCCCCTGTTTGAGGGCTGAGGAATCACCAGTCAGTCCCTCATACGGATAGCACTCAGCTATCCACGGATCATCCAGACCACCATTCGTAGTAAACCAAGAAGAACTCTCTTTATTACAAACACACAGAACTTATATACAATCTCAATGCAATGTGTAACGAACCCAACCCCCAATCCCATCAACCACATCCCATCACAAATCCCATCAGTATACAGGGGATGTATCAGGTGAGGGGATTACAGAATACAATGGGTTCCCCCACCTGTGTTATCCCCCCTGTAGTGCGGGTGCCGTCTGGGCAGACAGGGCTGTGTTGGCTGATTAAGAGCCCCAGCCAGATTATAGGATCGTCTCTTTGAAGGCTGGGGCTGAAGCCACATCAGTCTCTGGGCCGGTTACACAATAAACACAACATAAAACATTACCGGGTCACGGTATACGGAACCGGACACAAAAGTGCTCCATGACCCGGCTAAACTTCATATGACATATGAGCCAGCTAGCCTGGCCCTGTCACAGATCTCCCCCTTGACCAACGGTCCGGCAGACCAGGCAGATCCTCACGGGTCTGCTGCAGGCTGTCCGAGTGGACAAAGTTCAAAGGTGCAGGCCTTAGTTCATGGCCCCCTTTGTCAGAAGCATCCATTGAAGGTGGGCCAGGGCCCTGGTTGCCCAAACGGATAGTCAGTAGTCCTCTGTGAATTGGAGGACGGTCCCAGCTCAGCCAGGGGCACATGGCTATCCCCCTCACCGGGGTAACAGGGGCACCTGGAGACTCTTGCTCCCTAGTCTTGGGAACTGAGTCTGGGGCAGCTGCCAGGCCAGGGTGGTTGCATGGAAGGAAAACCCTGCTGATCGGGCCGGGGGCACTCGGGGAACCAGGGAAACACGTAGAGGTAGTAAGAGTGGCCTCTACCGGGACACTGGAGTGACCTAGGGGACACTCTGGGACAGGAACAGGTGCCCTTACAGGGTTATTGGGCGAGCTAAGCAGCTCTGCGGGGTACTCAGGGGACCCAGGGGAATACTCCGGGGCAGGGACAGGTGCCAATACTGGACCACCGGGAGGGTTAAGCAGACCCTCGATCTTCCTCTCTGGGACAGGTGCCTCTGCCTGGGCACGGGGAGAGTCAGAGGAACACTCTGGGACAGTGACCTGGGCTTCTAGGAGGACACTTGGGGAACCAGGGATCACTTCGGAGAACACAGGGATAGGAACCAGGGCCTGCGCCAGGCTACTGAGAGGACCCAGGGAACTCTGCAGCCCCTCTGGCGTCCTCGCTAGGTTAGGGAACGGTGCCTCTACCGGGTCACCGGGGACTTCAATGGGAACCTCTGGGGCAGTGACCCGGGCTTCTCCCAGGACACTCAGGAAATCAGGGGGACAGTCTGGGGCACTGGCTTCTACGGGCATAGCTAGGGGTTTGGTGAGGGGGGTTGTGCCACTTACTCGGGAGGTGGGGACAGTCATCTCTTCTGCCGGGGTAGAGCAGCCAGGGTTGTTGGTGAGGACTTGGGTCGGAGCTTTTGGCTTCCTCCTCCGCTTCTTCTTGCTGGCAAGGACCTCGGTTCTTCTCGCCAGGGCAGGGGCCGCGGAGTAGGTGAAGAGGACCTCGGTCCCACTCCCGCAAGTTGTAGTACCATGCTCCCAGTCTCCTTGTAACTCCTGGAGCTCCACTCTCCGCAGCAATTCTTTATAGTCCCTCTCGAGCTGCCATTCCTCTTGGACCAGGCAATCCATAACAGTCTCCAGCTCGGGGGGAATAGCATAAACCAGGACTTCTGCACGGTTGTCCCAGATTGTATCCCTGCGGTACTGGCAGGGGCTTCCGAAGGACGAGTCAAATTGGAAGGCATCATATATCAGTCCTGGGTCGACGGGGCTATACAGCATCAGAGGGTCGCTGTGGTCTTCACCTGCTAACTGCTGGGAGAATCCCTGGTAGCGGCTCTGGAGGTCGAGCTCTGCCTATATGAGACCCCTCAATTCGTCTTCCCACTCCGGCAACGGGTTCTCCCCCAGGAGTGGAACTCGTATATCCCACATTGTCCAGTACTGTGCCCAGTATGATTCGAAGTGGGGATGGGAGAAATCATCCCTCCAGTCTGCGGGCGCAGACTCTAACTGCCACTGCTGGTGTTCCAGCTCACACACCTCGGCTGTAACCCGGTCTGTCTCACCCTCTGGTTCTCGGAAGGGTTGGATATCCTGGTATGATATTTTGGGGGTCTGTTCCCCTAGTCTGGGAGATAAAGACCCACTCTGGCTCAGTTCCCGGTGACACATTTTAATCACCGCCGTCACTTGCTCCGATGTAGCCCCTCCTGGGTACAGGGATAGGTGCCATAGAATGTTCTTTTGTAGAGCACTCAGTCCGAGGCTCTCCTCTGGGGCATCCTGGTGCCGGTCCATCTCTCTGCAGTCCGCAATCAGAGTAGCCTTTCCTTTGCTACAAACCTCCAGGAGCTCTCTTGGTGTCTCTCGTCTGCAATCCCAGTTGGTGGTTTGGATTTCACCCAAGTCGTGGGATTCTTCCCACCGCTGCCAACCAATGTTACAGGGTCACCGTACCCAAGGCTGGGTCCCCCTGTTTGAGGGCTGAGGAATCACCAGTCAGTCCCTCATACGGATAGCACTCAGCTATCCACGGATCATCCAGACCACCATTCGTAGTAAACCAAGAAGAACTCTCTTTATTACAAACACACAGAACTTATATACAATCTCAATGCAATGTGTAACGAACCCAACCCCCAATCCCATCAACCACATCCCATCACAAATCCCATCAGTATACAGGGGATGTATCAGGTGAGGGGATTACAGAATACAATGGGTTCCCCCACCTGTGTTATCCCCCCTGTAGTGCGGGTGCCGTCTGGGCAGACAGGGCTGTGTTGGCTGATTAAGAGCCCCAGCCAGATTATAGGATCGTCTCTTTGAAGGCTGGGGCTGAAGCCACATCAGTCTCTGGGCCGGTTACACAATAAACACAACATAAAACATTACCGGGTCACGGTATACGGAACCGGACACAAAAGTGCTCCATGACCCGGCTAAACTTCATATGACATATGAGCCAGCTAGCCTGGCCCTGTCACACCCAGTGTCTAATGTCCGGTGTCTAATGCCCAGTGTCTAATGCCCAGTGCCCAGTGTCTAATGCCCAGTGTCTAATGTCCAGTGTCTAATGCCCAGTGTCTAATGTCCGGTGTCTAATGTCCGGTGTCTAATGTCCGGTGCCCAGTGTCTAATGCCCGGTGTCTAATGCCCAGTGCCTAATGTCCGGTGTCTAATGCCCAGTGCCCAGTGTCTAATGTCCGGTGTCTAATGCCCAGTCTCTAATGCCCGGTGTCTAATGCCCAGTGTCTAATGCCTAGTGTCTAATGCCCAGTGCCCAGTGTCTAATGTCCGGTGTCTAATGCCCAGTGCCCAGTGTCTAATGTCCGGTGTCTAATGCCCAGTGCCCAGTGTCTAATGTCCGGTGTCTAATGTCCGGTGCCCAGTGTCTAATGCCCGGTGTCTAATGCCCAGTGCCTAATGTCCGGTGTCTAATGCCCAGTGCCCAGTGTCTAATGTCCGGTGTCTAATGCCCAGTGCCCAGTGTCTAATGTCCGGTGTCTAATGCCCAGTGCCCAGTGTCTAATGTCCGGTGTCTAATGCCCAGTGTCTAATGTCCGGTGTCTAATGTCCGGTGCCCAGTGTCTAATGCCCAGTGCCTAATGTCCGGTGTCTAATGCCCAGTGCCCAGTGTCTAATGTCCGGTGTCTAATGCCCAGTGTCTAATGTCCGGTGTCTAATGCCCAGTGCTAGTGTCTAATGTCCGGTGTCTAATGCCCAGTGCCCAGTGTCTAATGTCCGGTGCCCAGTGTCTAATGCCCGGTGTCTAATGCCCAGTGCCTAATGTCCGGTGTCTAATGCCCAGTGCCCAGTGTCTAATGTCCGGTGTCTAATGCCCAGTGCCCAATGTCCGGTGCCCAGTGTCTAATGCCCGGTGTCTAATGTCCAGTGTCTAATGCCCAGTGTCTAATGTCCGGTGTCTAATGTCCGGTGTCTAATGCCCAGTGCCCAGTGTCTAATGTCCAGTGTCTAATGTCCGGTGTCTAATGTCCGGTGCCCAGTGTCTAATGCCCGGTGTCTAATGCCCAGTGCCTAATGTCCGGTGTCTAATGCCCAGTGCCCAGTGTCTAATGTCCGGTGTCTAATGCCCAGTGCCCAGTGTCTAATGTCCGGTGTCTAATGCCCAGTGTCTAATGCCCAGTGCCCAGTGTCCGGTGTCTAATGCCCAGTGCCCAGTGTCTAATACCCAGTGCCCAGTGTCTAATGCCCAGTGCCCAGTGTCTAATGTCCAGTGTCTAATGTCCGGTGCCCAGTGTCTAATGTCCGGTGTCTAATGTCCGGTGCCCAGTGTCTAATGCCCGGTGTCTAATGCCCAGTGCCTAATGTCCGGTGTCTAATGCCCAGTGCCCAGTGTCTAATGTCCGGTGTCTAATGCCCAGTGCCCAGTGTCTAATGTCCGGTGTCTAATGCCCAGTGCCCAGTGTCTAATGCCCGGTGTCTAATGCCCAGTGTCTAATGCCCAGTGCCCAGTGTCTAATGTCCGGTGTCTAATGCCCAGTGCCCAGTGTCTAATGTCCGGTGTCTAATGCCCAGTGCCCAGTGTCTAATGCCCGGTGTCTAATGCCCAGTGCCCAGTGTCTAATGTCCGGTGTCTAATGCCCAGTGTCTAATGCCCAGTGCCCAGTGTCTAATGTCCGGTGTCTAATGCCCAGTGCCCAGTGTCTAATGTCCGGTGTCTAATGCCCAGTGCCCAGTGTCTAATGCCCGGTGTCTAATGCCCAGTGCCCAGTGTCTAATGTCCGGTGTCTAATGCCCAGTGCCCAGTGTCTAATGTCCGGTGCCCAGTGTCTAATGCCCAGTGCCCGGTGTCTAATGCCCAGTGCCCAGTGTCTAATGTCCGGTGTCTAATGCCCAGTGTCTAATGTCCAGTGTCTAATGCCCGGTGTCTAATGCCCAGTGCCCAGTGTCTAATGTCCAGTGTCTAATGTCCAGTGTCTAATGCCCAGTGCCCAGTGTCTAATGTCCAGTGTCTAATGCCCAGTGTCTAGGAAGCCTCCATCACTGGGGCCACTGGAGAAGCCTGACTGCCAGCCTCCTCCCTATTGACTATGGGCCCTGGGTTTGTAAAGACTTCTGTGGCTACCCTTAGCAGTATCATCTCATCACTGGCTGAGGGGATTATCTCCAGCAGACAGCCAGGATCTGCCACCAGGGAGTGACCACCATTGTTTCAGTTTAATGTTATATAAATCAGTCTCCCCCCCCCCCCTATTGTATTGTTAATCCCGTTACTGCCCCTGTTGTCTCTGGGAGGCAGATTAAGGGGGCAGTTTGTGTCCCAATATCTTGTTTTATGTTAATGTGTGTTTTGCTGGATATATCCAGTCCTGTGTGTGAGAAATAAATCAGTCTTCGTTTGGTTTTACCCTACACTGAGTCTCGGCTAGTGACTGGGGAACCGAAGAAAGTGTGTTGTCCCAGGCTAAGGGAGCACAAGACAGCGGAGGTAGTCGGTCGGGACTAGCCAGCTCCGTGACATTGGTGGCAGCGGTGGGATTTCTTCTTAGTCTGAGGGACACTTACTTTCTACCGAGATTGACCGACAGGACGGCAGACTTCGGTCGCCTTGACAAGGACATGGATGTGGTATCAGAATTCCAGGGGCTGCTGCGGGTCATCCTCTCCTGCTACACCACTGCTTTGCCTACAGAACAATACCAGAACCTGAGGCAAGTGGTTCGACGGTCAGTATGGCAGAGGGCTGTTATACGCCGGGGTCAGTGTCTTCCAAGCTCCGAACAAAAGATTAGAGACCAGCGGGAACTACGGATGTCATTCCTGGGACAGCAACCCCAGGAGCAATGGATATCTGAATTGGACAAGCTGGTCCAACAGGAGGTGGAGCTGGAAGATCACTATAGGGCTCTGCAGTGGTATACAGAGCAAGCATATTGGGGAACTGCGAAAGAATGTTCTCCAGAGGGCTATGACTTTGGTGGCCCGGGATTATTATGGGATAGTCTTCAAGAGGATCCAGACTTCGGCAGCACAGCGGAGTGGCGGATTGAGGACATCCGGGATTTCAGGGAGTGGGACCTCCCAGATGCGCTAGGACTTAAAGGTGATTTAGACTTTTTAATTACGCAGGAGTGGGAACTGGAAAAGGCGTATAAAAAACTGTTCGACCGCGTTCAACAGAATGCCCCGGTGTCCAGGGATTGTGTGGATGTTATTGAGTGGTCACCTGAGGATGTTGACTCAGGCGGAGTGGATGGGACTGCGGTCTCCACCCCTGAGTCAGAGGGATACTGGGCAGCTAATCCAGATCCGATACTGGAGCTGTGCGACTGTGCTCCACAACCAGATCCAGAGATTGTGGATCTAACTGATTTTACATCTGAGGATGTTAACCCAAGAAGGGTGGATAACACTGCGGTCTCCACACCGGGGGCCTCAGAATGCTGGGCAGTCTGCCCAGATCTTAGTCCCAGCTGAAGAGCTGGCAACAGGGCAGAGCGCTGCTGGCTTCTGCCCCACACCTGTAATGATTACAGGGATCCAGGGAGATGTGGCAGCCGGCCCTTCTCCCCAGCGGCAGCTCACATGTCCGGGAGCGGAGGAACTTGTTTTTCCTCCCCAGCGGCAGTGGGAGGAACCGAGAGATGTGACAGCCGGTCCATCTTCCCAGCGGCAGCTCACATGTCCGGGAGCAGAGGAACCGGCCCTCCCTCCCCAGCGGCAGGCCGACCCACAAGATTCCCTAACCCCAGCTGAAGTGCTGGCAACCAGGCAGAGCATCGCTGGCCTCTGCC
Source organism: Sceloporus occidentalis (assembly GCA_023333645.1). Lineage (NCBI taxonomy): Eukaryota > Metazoa > Chordata > Lepidosauria > Squamata > Phrynosomatidae > Sceloporus > Sceloporus occidentalis. The sequence goes on from JALMGF010000253.1 coordinate 547,425, forward strand.
CAGCACCTACCAAAGCTGCAGGAGTTCAGGGAGATACAGCGGCCGACTCCCCCCCCCCCAGCAGCACAACCTAATTCCAGGACCGGATCAACCAGAACTCCCTCAACGGCAACAGGCGCACCAGGGAGGGGATGCAGGCGGCATCACTCCCCAGCGGTACCCGGGAGATGGCGCAGCCGGCCCATCTCCCCAGCAGCAGCACCAATTTTGGGAGGGCATTAATGGGCCAAATAAACTGACTGACTACGGAGTCAACCCGTTTGGGGTCTCATCCTATGTCAGTCCAATTCGAAGGGGGGAGAATTGTGACGGAAGCCTCCATCACTGGGGCCACTGGAGAAGCCTGACTGCCAGCCTCCTCCCTATTGACTATGGGCCCTGGGTTTGTAAAGACTTCTGTGGCTACCCCCAGCAGTATCATCTCATCACTGCCTGAGGGGATTATCTCCAGCAGACAGCCAGGATCTGCCACCAGGGAGTGATCACCATTGTTTCAGTTTCATGTTATATAAATCAGTCTCCCCCCCCTATTGTATTGTTAATCCCGTTACTGCCCCTGTTGTCTCTGGGAGGCAGATTAAGGGGCGGTTTGTGTCCCAATATCTTGTTTTATGTTAATGTGTGTTTTGCTGGATATATCCAGCTCTGTGTGTCTAAAATAAAGCAGTCTTAGTTTGGTTTTACCCTACACTGAGTCTCAGCGAGTGACTGGGGAACCGGGTGAAGTGTGTTGTCCCAGGCTAAGGGAGCACAAGACAGCGGAGGCAGTCGGTCGGACTAGCCAGCTCCGTGACGCCCAGTGCCCAGCGTCTCACAAGAAGTCAGTTTTAATCATTTATTAAAAACTTTACAAACTACATACAAATTACAACAAACCATAACTGTTCAGTGATGGGTGGAGATATGTGGGGTAGAACTCAGATTCATTTTAGGGTCTTGTTGGCCTCATGCCTGGTGGTGGTGGACCTTTAAATAAGCACAGAAACATTTCAACAACATTCAGCAATTAGCATGGGAGTTTACACATTTCCAAATCATTGTTTACATAGAGAATTTCAAAAGCTCTGGAAAAACATTTGGAAAGCATACAACATTTACCCCAACACTCAACCAGCATCCTAAACAAACCCAAATAAATCAGCCCAATTTCATCATCTCATCCCTCTGTCAGAAATGGGATATTTGGGGGGGGGGATTCCAGGTGCAGACACCTTCATCTAAGGGGTTAACTTTAATCCACACAGCTCAAATCACAAGAAAATACTACTTGGATACAAAAATGGAGGGTTTTATGCTGTGATGATGCCTATGAAGGCTAACACACGGTTACATTGGTAATGATTTGGTGACTGCAGCAAAGGTGGAATAATTGAGACACAACTAGTGACATACAGGGAGTTCTTAGAGGGTGAAATCAAAGGTACATTCCACTTTACAATACTATCACCCAACATACAATTCACAATCCTATGGATTAACTAATCAAAAAGACAATACATACAATTTAAAATCCTATGGATACACAAATTCAAAGACAATACTAACACTTACACATTTACAAACAGACCAGACAATGTAATACACCATTTACAGTTGCTCTTTGATGTGGGCTTCAGGGCTACATTTGCACTTAAAGAAGTCAGTCTGTCCTTCCTGTGACAATGCAAATTCAACTGGCCAAAAGCTGGTTAGTCAGGTCGCTTTAACACCCATAATGACTGAAATTGATTTTTTATTATAGTTATGTTACAATGCTCCTATGGGGTCTGACAGTCTGCATGCTACCTCCACACCATCAAACAGACAACCAAGATTGCAAGAGCAGAGAGTTTGTCATGGACTTAGTTCTACCTCCTCATAACATAAGAGCGCTACAGAACCTGCTGGCACAATCTAATTCAAACAGAGTAAATCAATGACTTGGTTTCAGCAATGATCCCTCTTATTTTTTATTAGTCTAATACATTTATCATCTTTCACATTCAATAACCTTCAAGACTGGGCAATGTCTCCCCAAGTTAGCAGCCAACAACTACTTGTCCATCATGTCAGCCAAGAGCTACTCACCTCTCATTCCAGGGGGAGGTGGCCTCATACCAGGAGGAGGCATTCCCATTGGTCCTCCTCTACCTGGAGGCATACCCATTGGTGGACCCATAGGTGGCCTCATGCCTGGTGGTGGTCCCATCATACCTTCATGAAAAAAGGAAATGCTGAAATTTAATTTGCTTTGCAGCAGTACTTCTAATAGCAGCAACATAGGCCTCAGGGTAATCCTGCTTTTACACTCATCAGTGCAAATCAGAAACAGCATATTGTCATCACCGGCCTATTAGAGCACAACATTACCGCTTTATTCTTACCTGGTGGGGGCGCTCCCCTGCCCATGGGGGGTGGAGGGCCGCCTCGGCCTCCTGCAGAGTATTGCGTAGGTGCCCCAGCAATACTGGCTGTGGCAGCAGCTGCAGCCGCCGCAACATTGCCACGGCTCTGAGGAGTCATCACCTGGGAAGAGGTACAGATTTTGGAACTCAAAGTCAGAGCGCAGGCACCAAATAATCGGCCACACCAAACCAGAAAGATACCATGCAAAACCTGTATCCAGAAACCTTACACGCCACTTTCTCACACACACACACAGAGCGGCTCCATTCATGTCCGCAAATGCAAGCTCTGTAGCTGGCTCATTCTCCATATCGCTGAACTGCAAATGGTCTTGTAGAGTTTACCTGCTGAGAAGGTCCACCCACACCACGTACAGGTCCAGCCAAGCCAGCAGGTGCTTGAGGCATAGGAGTCCCAGCTGGAACACCTCTACCAGCTGCTCTGCCCACACCAGGTCCTCCTGCAGCTCCTGCCAATGGGACCCTTGCAATGCCAGTCTGGAGAAGTAGTAACAGTTAAACTTCCAGGCCAAGTCCTCCAAGCATCAAGTTGACATCTTTTCATTTAGAAATAGGACAACCATGTATAAATAAATGTACTCTATTTACAAGTCTTTCCTATTGAAACAGCAGACTCGCAGCTCTATCTGCTAGGACTTACACTAACAGCCCTTCAGCTACTTTTCAAGCTGACCAACAGGCAGAAATATAAATGCAGTAATGAGGCATTATTATGGTTTCAACACGATAGAGTGCAGGAGTGTCAAGATGGCCCCGCTGTTAAACAAATTGACCTTCCATATGCTTATTTACAACCAAAAGGTCGCATGGGAGTACTTGGAGTAATGGGTTAAGTGCAATGTACTAGAAAGCAAATAGTCTTCACAAAGCTCAATGGCATTCATGAACTCACATCTTTGGGTGGTGGACCTTCAACAGTCATGGATACCAGGTTCTCCCCACGCAGTAGAACAAGTCCCAACACTCGCTTCTCCTCCCGCTCTGGCTGCTTGGAGTTCTTGGGCCTAGAGAGGAAACAAAAACACAGGAGAAGAACTCCATGAGAAAGTTTACCTCTTAATAGGAAAGGGAAAACAGCTTCATCCGACATTTTACAAACCTTACTTTCCATTGCAAAATGTGTATCTAATCCACCGCTAGTGAGACACCACAAGCTCTCCATGAAGCCCGACACGCTACTATTTAGTACTACGCTACGCGCAAAAAGTAGCCGGATCACATGCCTGGGGAAGCACTGTTTTATTGGACGGCCTTTCCACGTAACAAATACTTACTTGATCTTTCTGAATTCATCACAGTCGCAAAGGATGAGGTTCATGTGTTTGTCAAAGGCCTTAAACGTTCCAATAAAGATGCGGCCATCTTGCAGGATACAGCGCATCCTATAGTCAATGTGCTGCAGCATCTTGCTGCTCTTTCCCACCGTCTGCAAGGAAGACAAAAGCTTTCGTTCACATCAAACAGTTAAGAGTACATTGAGGAAAGCCTTATACCGTGGGCCAGTACAAGCCAATTAACCCTCACACAGCCAAGAGGGCATCAGGCAACACTTAAACTATTCTTTGGAAACTGTGTAAGACATCTTGACCAGAACAAGTTCCACGCAAAGCAGTTTAAAGGCGTACATACATTCACAGAACTGCAACCAAGTACAAGACAGTGGGCTAAATGCACCCTTCACCCCCCCCCCCAAAAAAAAAAAAAAAAAGTTTACCGAGGGCGATTGATAAATGGAACAGCTTCCCATCAGAAGCGGGAGCTGCGAAGCCGACCTGGGATAGGCATAAAGCCATCATAATCACAAGACGAGACCAAGGCCCGAGTCTTCAGACGAGGATAAAAGAAGCATATCGAATGGGCCTTATCTGCCGCCAGACCGGATGTTTCCGCAAAATAAGCATGGCAGAGCCCCGGGAAGAGGAGAGACCGGCCGCAGGCAGAACTTAAAGAAACGTTAAACCCCCGTACAGTAAAGCCGGAAAGATACAGTAATCATTAGTGCAGAGCTTGGAAAACAGAGGATTAAGCGCCACACTTAACCTAGAGAAATAGGCATTTTTGGCACTAATGTACAGAGACAAAGTCAAGCGGGAAAACTGAAACGGAGTCCTACGCCGATCTGCAACGCAAACCGAAACCGCCTAAAATCATTTCACCGAAAAATCGCATCACCCCGCAGTCCGTCCTAAAGCCCCCCGTGCAGTACGCCCACACTTACCATGGCTGCGCCGCGGATGCTGCAGATACACAGCCGATCGACGAAACAAAAAATTGCGCCCTGGAACTTCACACTCCAGCGGCGGCCTTTATACCGGAAGAACTGGTCTGTACCGGAAGTAATCACCATAGTATGCGCTGCAGGCCGAGACAATCGGACTGTAGCTCACTTTGGAGAGAGCGCGCCCTCTGTAGGGCGCCAAGAACATTTAGCAATTACCTGCTCTAGTGACAAACTTGACTAATAATTAATATAGAAAGGAATGGAGGGCCACCCTTTTGATTACTAATCAAGATTTGAATTAGTGGCTTAACTCATTCTCAGTCATCAGTGCCAATCATTTGAAAGAAATGTTTTTGTATAAAGTGAAGTCGTCGCCCCCCCCCCCAACCCGCCAAGACATGGTTCTTGCCCTTTTACGTTCCTACTTGTGCAGAGGTCATAAAGTGCGTCTGTTGTTTTTTATGGATAAAATCCTATTGCGTAAATATGAGAAGGAACCCGGAAACAGGCTGGCAACGGTCAGCTGGTGCTGGCACTTTGAGTCTGGTGGCCACCTGATGAGGTCAATGTGACCGACAGCTGGACATGTCTGCCTGCTGTATGGCCTGGCATATCCAGCCGCCGACCACACACTGCGGGCGACTATATGTTGATGTTGGCCAGCAGGCTAGGTGGCCAGTCCATGCCTGGAAAGGACCTCTGGGGTCTTAGAGCTTATGTAGCGCCATAGCCTACTATGTTAGTTGGACCACTAAATGGCATCACAAGCTTCTCTGGCCAAGCTTGGCGTGTCTCATCATCTTCATGTTTGGTGATGGACACATGTTGTATTCTGCACCTCCATGCCTTACTTCTTATCTCCCATAGTGCTGAGACGATGCAACCTTTCTGTGAAGTTCTAACTTTCCATCACAATACATGAGTCACGTCTGAACGTGTCACGTTTCCTCTCAGACTCATGCTTGGTTTTTAAAAACAGACTTTTTGAGTCACTCCTTCTTAGGAAAGACGTGTGCCAGCCAAGGTTTTTGTCCATGAACAGTGGAAACCAGTATCCCTGCCACCAGTCCCAGATTTGGTAGAGTGCCCAAGAGAACCTGAGTGCCCTGTGGCTATTCCTCTCATGTCCCTAATGCAATTGTGTGTTAGACGGTGGCCTACACAAGTAGAAGGGCTCGATGGGCCAGCAACAGAGAACAGTTTCCTAACACCTCGAATATTATGTGACTGAATAATCCCTGGGGACAAGATGGGCGCTCTGCCAAGACAGATGCCAAAGCTTTAACTCCATTTACAAAGTAGGCATTGGCCTGGCAGGAGCCGGGCCCTGCGGGGGAGGGGGCCAGGAGCCGGGACCTGCGGGGGAGAGGGCAGGAGCCGGGCTCCATGGGGTACCCCCACTATTGAGAATGTGCCGTGAGATGCAGGTAGGAAGCAGGCTGGTTTCAATGAGCAGGCCAAGACCTCATATAATGGCCCAAACAAGGCACACTGTGCCACGCACTTTCACTCGCATGGAACACCCTTACAAGAGCACATGAAGGATCCTGTCATGGTGTAAATACAACAACAACAAAAAAGAAAAACGCAAATGCAACCAAGGGAGGAATGCGAGCCAGGCTTTGGCCTTTAGCATCTCACCCCTGTATTACACTATCTGTGATCATATTATGGTGTGGCGAGCAGTGCCTACAAACTGGCCCCTGAGTTATTTAACAAATGCCGGCATGAATGGACACGCTGCGGGGGCCTCCACCACCGGTACAGCAATTACCCCGGGGTGGCTTTGCCTAATGGGATTGTGGAATAGCGCGCCATTATCTCTCTCTCTCTCTCTCTCTCTCTCTCTCTCTCTCTCTCTCTCTCTCTCGGCTACCGGCCCTGCTGCATTGTGGAGACCCGCAGAAAGCAGCTCTGTGACTTCAAGACCCTCAGGCTGTGAAACGATGCCCTATACTGTGTGACACTCGCGCTAGCCAATCAGAGGATTCCATCTAGCTAAATCACGCCTTCTATTCGCTTCCAGCGCTCATTGCTCGAGGTTTGAGTGGCAGACTTACTCTCGTCAATGAACGACCGGCCAGTTTAAGACCCCTCCCCCTCAGGGCGTTACCAAGGCAACGGACTGAAGGGAGCGGCGGAGCCGGGAAGAGGTGAGAAAGGCCCGAAGAAACGGGACCGGTGGGGAGAAGATTGCACAAGGGCAGGCACCGGTGAAGAGGTCGTATAGGGGGGTCCAGAGGTTAGTGAGCCGGCACTAAGGCCGGGAGACATAATAAAGGGACAGGGGTTGGGGAGGGGGTAGTTCTGTGTGACTACACGTACGTATGTATGTATGTCTTTAGTATGTATGTATGTATATGTATATTCACACACACACATATAGTGTAGGAGGAGGAGAAGAAGATAACACGCTCTAGGTTATAATACTCAATGAAGTCATTATTACATACAGGTGCATAGAATAAAATGTATGTATTAAGTTACATGCACTGTGTTATGTCAGTGGCTCTGTAACATGTTACAGTGTCCCCCTAATGGAGTACATATATATATAGATATATATATATAATGTGTGTGTGATTAGATCACATGTTTGCATAATTAATGACCTTTTATTTAGACATTTTATTGAACTAATTAATAATTATACAGAATTCTACAAAGTCCTGGCGTTGCGCGCACTTTCCATTTCATAGCAAGCGATGCGCGCTGTCCTGGCTTTTTAACGTTATTCTCCCCAGCCCTCCTTCCAGATGTGTGCGGGGTGCGCAGCTCTCCCCAAAGGGTGGAGGTTTAACCAATCGGCTGTAAGTCTCCGCTTGGATCTTGCGTGGAAATCTGTGCCCACCCTGCTTCATCACCCCGTCCCACTTCGTATTTTCACTTCCCTCTCGGGCGCTGGGACAGAGCTCACGTCAGCTGTATGTAGAGGAAGGGCAGTCTGACACAGAACTAACATACATCACGGAGAGATCAGGGCAGTACAGTAATACAAATAATGACAAAGTTATTGAAGCACAAACATCCAAAAGGGTCCATAAAGTCTGTTGTTATATTATTACTTTTTTACACTTAATCTGGGACACAAATCTAATATTTCTATAGTCACTTTATTGTTTGCCCTAGTGAAGTTCCTTATATTTTTATTTGCCAGTGTGTGGCAACAATTTTAGAGACATAATATCACGTCATCATAAAGTGACATTGTAATATCACGACATAAGGTGACATTATAATATCATGACATCATAAACTAACATTAATATCATGACATCATAAAGTGACATTATAATATCACAACATCATAAACTAACATTATAATATCACTGCATCATAAACTAACGTTAATATGACATCATAAAGTGACATAATATCACTGCATTATAAACTAACATTATAATATCACTACATCATTAACTAACATTAATATCATGACATCATAAAGTGACATAATATCACTGCATCATTAAGTGACATTATATTATCACTGCATCATAAACTAACATTAATATCATGAGATCATAAAGTGAAATAATATCACTGCATCATAAAGAGACATTATATTAGCACTGCATCAGAAAGAGACATTATAATATCACTGCATCATAAACTAATATTAATATCATGACATCATAAAGTGACATAATATCACTGCATCATAAACTAATATTAATATCATGACATCATAAAGTGACATCATATCACTGCATCATTAAGTGACATTATATTATCATTGCATCATAAACTAACATTAATATCATGACATCATAAAGTGACGTTATAATATCACTGCATCAGAAAGAGACATTATAAAATCACTGCATTAGAAAGGGCCTGATTCTTATTATTCCCTCAGCGCTATTGTTTTCGCACTAAAAAGAAACCCCAGGGCTCCTAAGTTTGCTGTGAGTTTTCCTCAACTTGAGAAACTCGCCAGAACTTGCTGAAGACTTGCGGTGATTCTCCAGGCGATGAGATTCCTTTGTGACAATGGCTATATATATATATATATATATATATATATATATATATATTAGTTAAAGGGACACTTCAGACATCATGGCCACTTTTATGCACGGCTTATGGGCACAAGTTTTTGTGGCGTTGCTTTTGCGAATGCATGGCCAGGGTTCTGCACAAACCCCTTTAGGCGTTTGCCTATCCCCTACTGCAGCTTCTGTGTCCTAATAGCTTTATGCAGTTTTCGTTTTGGAAGAACGTTAAACATTAAAGTATTCACAGAGTCATTTAATATGCGTTCCTATTTAATGAGGGTGTCAGGGACACCAAACTGTCCCTTTTCGTTTGTCGAAGGCCATTTACTTTCATTTTGCCGTTTAGGAAGTAAACCCCCGACTCCGTTTCCTGTATAGCAGAATTTGATTAAATAAAGAATTGGAATAAATAGCGGTTTTCTATAAAAAGGAAAGTGTTTCGGCTCAGATCTGGACCAATCCAAGGAGACCTGGATTCCTAGGCTTTGACATTTGAATGCTCTTTTATATCGATCGCTAACTACGTGCTCGGGATTTTACTTCTGAACCCACCCGGTGAAATAAATGAAAGCCCTCCGGAATAACCGTGCAGGACAGCATTTTACTTATTTGCGGGGCTTTAAGGAGGTAAGATGGGTAGATGCCCCAGGCTCCACAACATGACAGCCACGATTGACTTACGCGGAGACCGTCCCTTCCGTCCCCTTCTACTGCCAGAAGCTACCGCGACCTCCGACCCTGCCTCGGGCAAGAAGACCTCCGTTTACTGCCCTATAGCCGCCATATTCAGTACAAAACCTACCGAGAGATCTCATGGCCTTTCCGACACGTGTAACGCATACAAAGTTGTATGAAAAAAAGTATCTATGTATCATTTTGGACATGCGTGTTGTTTGTCACGACGTAGTATATATGATACGGAGAAGGAATGTGTCTTTGGGTTACGGGTAGTGAAGGAAGTTCATAGATTCCTGTAGCGATACGGCATCTACCATGGAAAAATACCGCATAAAAGAAGGTCTGTCCTTCACAAATGGACATGTCGCACAAGCATACACGCTTATCGGTGGAGGCACGCATTTGCCCATAGGCTCGGAGTGTTCATAATGTCATAATGATCCAGTCCATTCCTCTCCAAACGGGGCGGTAATGATGAGCATATGCAGTCTAGACTTTGGTGTTAGAGTTTTTAGAGTTTTGTATCAGAGTTACAGAAGTGCTGAACATGTATGTTAGATGTCGTTGTCTTGTTTGTTGTGTTCTTTTCATGCATTACCATGTTAACGATATCTCTGTCCCATTAAGAGGGAGACTGCGGGACGGTCCAGCATTTCCACTCCCTGGTGTCGCCGTGCAAACCCCAGCTGTTCCTGCATTCATAGTTAATGAGGGAGACATCTTTAACTACGCATTATTCAGGGCAAACTCAGCCCTTCCTGCAGGAGAAGCTTGCTGGGGTGAAACGTAGTGATATCAGGGAGTTGAAAACTCAGTCAAGGTTCCGCTTTAGTGAATAGACTCGGTTGTGCTGGGAATTTTGTCTCTGCTAATTATGTGTGTCATCTAGATGTTCTTCCCCTCCAGTTAGCTGTTGTGCATGTGTCTTGGTGTGCGTTCCGTGCCGCCTCAGGCAGTTTCAATCACCGTGATGTTTCTTTCCGCTTACAGAGCCGCGGGAGTGATCCAGCAGGCCCGCCGGGCACAGAAGCTGCCGGAAAATGCCTCCTCCGCTGGACATTGTAAAAGTAGCGATCGAGTGGCCGGGAGCCAATGCCCAGCTGATTGAAATCGACCAGGTAAGGAACATTACTGCAGGCAAAAGATTGCCGATTGCTTTGAAGGCGTGGAAGTCTCCGGCTTAACCTTTCTGTTTGATGGCCATAGTGCTTTATGGATGCCAACATGGTTCAATCCCCTCTGCTAGTGGACACCACGGCAGGAGCATGTAACACGGAACCCACAATGCCTGTACCGCGTGTGCAGTACACCAAGCAGTGCCGCCAGTGACCTAAACCCTGGTGTGCCTCACGGACCTCTGAAAAACAAATCTAGGCATTACTGCCCTTTTAAACCATAGCATGCCAACCATGCCATGTGATGTGTTATGTGCTGACCGATACCCTACTGTTCAAAAGTTTGGGGTCATTTAGAAATGTCCTTCTTTTTGAAAGAAACGCTAATTTTGTTCATTAAAATATCATGAAATGCATCAAAAATAGACATTGCTAATAATTTTAATGGAATATTTTCATAGGTGTACAGAGGCCCTTAACCTGCAACCATCCCTCCTGTGTTCCAACAGCACGTTGTGTTCGCTGATCCAAGTTTAAGTTTAACCCCTTCGCGACCTTTGCCGGTTCAGGACCATCATGACAAGAAGGTCACTAAATGACCTTTGACGGTCCTGAACCGTCAAAAAATTAAATAAGCTTAGAAAGTGATCAACGATCACTTTCTTCGCTTAAACGGCGTTACTGTAATGCCTCGATGTCGAGGCATTCAGTAACACCGAGATCAGCATCGGGGGCCATGTCTGGCCCCTCCCCGGGGCGTCAACAGCCGCCATACATTGTACGTTTTAAAAGCGTTTTTAAAAGCGATCGCCTCCTAAACTTAAATGGTGTCGCTGGAATGCCTCGATCAGGAGGCATCCAGTGACACCAAACACTTACCTTTGGATGATCTTCGCCATCAGCAAGATGGCGGCGGCCCGGGAAAAAAAACAATAAAGAAGAAAGAGTTTGCTAGATGGTCTCCAGACCCTCTAGAGAACTCTGTCTCCACTTGCAGGTTGAATACAGGTACTGCATTCAACCAAGCAAGTCAATGGAACCCAGCTTTCTAATCACTATGTGATTAGTAAAATATTCAAAAAAAAAGGGAAAAAAAAAAAGTGCTTATATTTAAAAATAATTATGCAGTGATGTCACTTGATGAACCATCCAGTACCAGCAAAATGTGTAAAAAAAATAAATAAAAAAATAAAGTTTATTATTTTGAGCAAGTGCTAAAATTTCTCAAAAATCTCAACAAAGAGTTAAAATAAAAGCACTTCAGATACCCAAGGGGTGTCTAATATATAAAAAAAAATGGCTGATGGGGTAAATTGGAGTGGCCGAGCTCAAAACGAAAAATGAGCCTGGTCCTTAAGGGGTTAAAAGGCTTATTGATCATTAGAAAACCCTTTTGCAGTTATGTTACAGCTAGAAATGTCCATATTCTCCATAAAAACTGCTAAGTCACCCTAATCCTAATGACTTCAAGAAAAGGTTCAAAGGCAACTCAATAAAATACTCTGTCTGGAACTGAGCCTCTTTTTTTTTTTTTTTTTGCTCCTAACTGTATGGTTTTTTGGGTTAACAGAAGCGGCCTCTGGCATCGATCATCAAGGAGGTGTGTGACGGGTAAGGAACCTTTTGTGGTGGGCTTACATTTATGATAAGAGCACTTGGGTGGGGTTTTGACTGTGAAACTAAACTCCAAGGAATGGTTATGACTCTAAGACCTTATGGGAATTCATTATAGCTGATTGCTTGGTAGGGCCTGCCTGCTTTTGGAATGAAAAAATATTTACAAAACAAATAAAAAATAGAATCAACAGATATTTTTTCTCTCTATGTGTGGAATTATTCTATTGATTTGCCCCTCGTTTCTCTTTGATGAATACCACGAGAGGATACCTTATGAATTGGTATCACGCTATCTTTAGCCAGCTTGGTTGTTGGTGAACGACCTACAATGTGTTGAGTTGGGGTGGGAGAGAGGTCCGAGAAGCAGCATACGCATGCATATGTAACTCTTTTTATAGCATTAATGAATAATTTACTTTTAGGTGGTCCTTGCCTAACCCCGAGTATTATTCGTTCCGTTATGCTGATGGCCCCCAGCTATATATTACAGAACAGGTAAGTGTTTGTTCAGCAGTGGTACGTTGCGTTCATTGCATTGTTACCGTCTTTACATGCGTCTGCATACTTGCTGCATTTCTCCCAACTGGATCTCTGATATTTCAGACTCGAGGCGACATCAAGAATGGAACTATTCTGCGCCTGGCGGTGTCACCAGTGAGTCTTAGGGTTTCTATAATACTCCTTTTTTTCTCTCTTAAAATTCACATGAGACTTGATTGTATTTATATTCTTAACTTCCACATCAAGAAGAAGGTCCTTCCTTGAAAATATTATTTGTAGTGTTTCTAAGCTTCGTTTTCCGTGATATTATCTCACTCCGTTTTCAGCATTTAAGATGTATTCTTCCTCTGTTGATTCTCCACTTAGTCCCGTGCAGCGCGGCAGCTTCTTGAGAGGATCCAGTGTTCCAGTATGGATTCCAGGCTAGATGCCATGAAGGAACTGGCCAAGCTCTCTGCAGACACTACATTTGCCACTGAATTCATCAACATGGAGGGAGTGACAGTACTGACTCGAATGGTGGAGAGTGGCACCAAGCTCCTTTCACAGTCAGTATTACCTTCCCCAAACTCCTTCTCTATTTTCTATATGCTTCCATTGGCCTACATAAACATCCTTGTCATGCCCATCTCTCACTGCCCTTATCATCTTCCTTCCTTTTCCCTTCTCCTCTACTTATTTACTAATACTCTTCTGCCCGCTCCTTGTTAACTCCTGTACTGTGAGGCGGGTGGTTATGAAGTAAACTAGTGGCCAATGTCTCCTGTGCCCTCTCCTTCCCCATTTCTGTTCTTGTTCATTTTTCTTCTCCTGTTTCAGCTCTCACCTCCTTGACACCGTGTTCTCCTATAGTTCCCCGCTTCTTCCTTCCTTCCTTTCTCTTTTTGATCACCCTCTCTGTGTCACAGTTATAGTGAGATGTTGGCCTTCACGCTCACTGCTTTCTTGGAGTTGATGGATCACGGAATTGTCTCCTGGGATTTGGTGTCCCTCACCTTTATAAAACAGGTCAGACACTCCTTGTCTTATGTGCCGGTCTGAGCTCCACTAGTTTGCCTTTTTAGATTTCCAACAGTTTTTTTTTTTTTCTTGTTTCCTTCATAAGATGGCATTCTAACTCGCTCATATATCTCAATATTGCTCCTTAGATTGCAGGATATGTCTCTCAGCCTTCTGTGGATGTTTCAATCCTGCAGAGGTCTCTAGCTATCCTAGAGAGTATGGTGTTAAATAGTCAGGCGTTGTACCACAAGATTGCAGAGGAAATCACCGTGGGGCAACTCATCTGTCACCTGCAGGTGTAAGTCTGCTCCCTCCTGTTCTCATGGCATTCACTCTGTTATGCTCACTGGTATCGTTGGTCATGGTTCCCTTCTATTCTTCCCCAAGATGTAACCAGGAGATCCAGACGTACGCGATTGCTCTCATCAATGCCCTATTTTTGAAGGCTCCAGAGGACAAGAGACAGGTGTGTCACACATCCTTTCTCCGCTTTTCCACTTGTACCACACGCTCCACCTTGCTTTGTCCTGCTGTCCTCTTGTTCATTTTAACCCCTTACGTGCTGCTGGGTTGTCTGCTTTTAACTTGCTTCTCTGCTTCTGTTTGCATGCATTGTGCACTCAGGAGAAACCACAGAATATCATGGATGTTCCTGTTAGTGTGAGTACCACCGTTTTCCATTGTCTTGATATAAACTGGCTTCCTTCTCTCATTTCTTTTTGAATCCATCTTTTACGTGTGTACTCCATGTTCACTTTCTTCTGTTCTATGTTTCTACGTACGTAACCCATGATTTGTTTTCTTTTCTTACGGTAATAGGAAATGGCAAATGCATTTGTGCAGAAGCATCTACGTTCTATCATACTGAATGTAAGTATAGCAAGCGTGTAGCGTTGTGCTTATATGTCGAGTATGATTTGAATAAGGTTATATGGACCTATTTCTATTAACATCCCTGTCTTGATCTCTTACGTTTCTAAGTATTGCTTTACTGGCTCACACTCGCCTTGCTTTTTCTAGCACATTATCAGAGGAAATCGGCCAATCAAGACGGAAATGGCACATCAGCTGTACGTGCTGCAGGTCTTGACGTTTAACCTCCTTGAGGAAAGGATGATGACCAAAATGGATCCTAATGACCAGGTGACAAAGGAACTTCACAATTGCTTCCCCCTTATAGGTTAATAAAATCTGTGACCAATTCCAACTAACGTAACATTGGTGTCCGTGCAAGGGTCTTTAAGGACTTCTTATTGTGTCCCACCTCGCTCCATTCTGCATGTTGTATTCTTCCTTAGATTACATTTTAGAATTGTCATACTTGTCACTCTGTAAAGCCGTCTACATTGGCCTGTTTTCCCTGCTCATTCTCCTTTTGTCTCCCCAGGCTCAGCGAGACATCATTTTTGAGCTAAGGAGAATTGCATTTGATGCAGAGTCTGACACTGGTGGGGTGTCTGGTGGTACTGAGAAACGCAAAGCTATGTACAGCAAGGACTACAAGATGCTGGGTTTCACAGTAAGTTACATTAAATCAACTGTTAAAAATATAAACTGACAAAAAGTAAATGAGATCATACATAGATGGAAATTGTGCACCACAACTTATTTGTAAGAATCCCCCAAAAAACTTTAGCCCCTTTCCCACCCCCTAGCTAAATGCCCTCCAGGAGAGGCTTTTGGCTGAATGCATCTCCCCAGTTCACGTGTATAAAGTCTTATTATTATTATTATTATTATTATTATTGCTCCATTAACTGCCCTTAGATCTCCCTCACTTTCTCAGGGAAACACTTTGCATGGAGGCAGAAATATTGACACAGCTATTTACACGTCTCTTTTTGTTAGAATCATGTGAACCCGGCTCTGGATTTCACGCAGACTCCCCCAGGTATGCTAGCATTGGACAACATGCTGTATTTGGCGAAATTCCACCAGGACACTTACGTACGGGTAAGATAATGCCCTATTATGTTTTCATGTTCTCCCCCTCCTCTCCTTAACCCCTTAATGACAATTGCCGGTTCTGGCACGACACGGAAAAACAAGTCGTTTACGACAAATGACGTGCCAGAACCGGCACGTCTTTAAACGGGTGCAGAAAGCGATCTACGTTCGCTTTCTGCACCCAAACGGCGTTGCTGTAATGCCTCCACCTCGAGGCATTCATCTCTGGCCCCTCCCCGGGGCGTCAACAACCCGGACGCCCGTTTTTAAAGCGTTGATCGCCTCCTAAACTTAAATGGTGTCGCTGGAATGCCTCGATCAGGAGGCGTCCAGCGACACCAAACACTTACCTCTTAACTGCAGCTGCCGGCGATCTTCGCCATCAGCAAGATGGCGGCGGCCCGGGAAAAAAAATAATAAAGATGAAAAAGTTCGCTAGACGGTCTCCAGACCATCTAGAGAACTCTGGCTCCACTTGCAGGTTGAATACAGGTACTGCATTCAACCATGCAAGTCAATGGAGCCCAGCTTTCTAATCACAGTGTGATTAGTAAAAATAAAATAAAATTAATAATAATTAGAAAAAAAATAGTAAAAAAAAAACAGTAAAATGTAAAAATAACTTCCCACTGATGTCACTATCAGGGGAACCTTCAAGTTGAAATTTTTTTTTAAAATTTTTTTAAAAAAAAAAAGGCAAAAAAATAAAATATATATATAAAATATATTTTTGTGAGCAAGTCCTAAAATTAGCACATTAGCTTAAAACAATTCTCGCATGGAAAGAGTTAAAATATTGGCATATTAAATGCCCATGGGGTGTCTACTTTTAAAAAATTTATGATTTGATGGGGTAAATTGAATTGGCCGGGTTCAACAATGTCCCAATTAACACGGGGGGAAGGATGGCCACACATCTAATTTCCAATTAGAAAAATGCACACGTACCAAATGTGGCCTTTTAGTTCCCCCCAAAAATGACAAACCCATGCATGTGGGGTATCACTGTACTCAGGAGATGTTGCTGAACACATATTGGGGTGTCGTGTGACAGCGGCATATACCAGGAGCTGTAAATTCATACATAACATAGGTGTGTGGGGGAAAAATACACACAAAAGAATACTACTGCAAACTTTGAAAAAATTCTGGTGGTAAAATGTGTGCATGCAAAGAGTTAAAATACCAGCATTTAAAATACCCTGGGGTGTCTAGTTTTCAAAAATATATGGTTTTGTTGGGCACACTGAAATGGCCGGCTCAAAGATGTACCAAATAGGGCATGGGCAGTGGATCCCCATATGCCAAAGTTCAACATTGAAAAATGCGCATGTCCCAAATGTGGCCCTTTTGCCCACAAACAGCCAGGCAAAATCATTCATGTGAGGTATCGCTGTACTCAGGAGATGTTGCCGAACACATATTGGGGTGTTTTGTGATAGTGACATATACGAGAACCTTTTAATTCATACCTGAAGTAAAATGTGTGTGTGACAAAACAAATGCAAAAAAATGACTACCACAAAGTTTGACAAAGACTGGTGGTAGATATGGTGCATGGAAAGAGTTAAAATACTAGCATTTGAAATACCCTGGGGTGTCTAGTTTTCACAAATATATGGCTTTATTGGGCATACTGAAATGGCCCGGCTCAAAGATGTACCAAATAGGGCATGGGCAGTTGATCGCCAAACGCCAAAGTTCAACATTGAAAATGCGCATGCCCCAAATGTGACCCTTTTGCCCCCAAACAGCCAGGCAAAATCATTCATGTGAGGTATCGCTGTACTCAGGAGATGTTGCTAAACACATATTGGGGTGTTTTATGATAGTGACATATACCAGAACCTGTTTATTCATACCTGAAGTAAAATGTGTGTGAAAAAACAAATGCAAAAAAAATGACTACCATAAAGTTGGACAAAGGCTGATGGTAGAATTAGTGCTTGGAAAGGGTTAAAATACTAGCATTTGGAATACCCTGGGCTGTCTAGTTTTCAAAAATATATATATGATGGGGTAAATTGCATTGGCCGGGTTCAAAGATACCCGAAATGGCACATGGGGGGAAGAATTACCAGATTTGGAAAAAATGGCTTTGAAATAGCAAAACGCTACCTGTACTTATTGCCCCATAATGTGTAGAAAAAAGCAAAAAAACATAAAAACATTGGGTATTTCTAAACTCAGGACAAATAGTAGAATCTATTTAGCAGGTTTTTTTATTACCTTTTATAGATGAGTAAAATATTTTTCAACTAAAAGTTAGAAACAGTCATTTTTTTCTAAAATTTTCACCATATTTTATACTTTTTTTAATAGTAAATAATATGATACAATCAAAACAATGTCATCTACAGAAAGCCCTTCTTGTCCTGAAAAAAACAATATCTAATGTGTGTGGGTTCAGTAAACGGGAAAGAAGAAAATTACAGCTAAACACGAGCAGCGCAGAAATGTTAAAACGGCCATTGTCACGAAGGGTACAAAAAGTAAAATCAGCCTTTGTCACGAAGGGGTTAATCTTTTCCTCTGCCTCATTTATATACTTGCTTTACATTTTGTTACTACATATTGTAATATAAATTTTTATATTTGCCTTGATGTCTAGGTTGCTTAACCCACATGCCTCTTGATTTAAGATTAGCGTTTCTACAGAAAACTGATAAAATTAATTCTAGTGGCGTTACATGTAGACCACCTAACTTTATAATGAAAAATGCATAACCTTTACAGTTCACAATCCCATGCTGACCAACATAAAAATCTAAGCCTGTATTTATACTGATATCTGGTGTATTTTGGTGCGGGGTCAAGTATCCCAGACATTCTTTGAGAGAACGGTGGTGTTGTGTTTAGATGTAGTTTCATGGCATGGCAGCAGCTACCATCTTGAAATCTATATATAGGCGCTACAGAGTTCTCTTTAAAAAAAACTTTAGGGTTTCTGGGTGTGTGTATCATATATATATTATATATATATATATATATATATATATATATATATATATATATATAATGATGATCACTGTGTTTCTCTCTCCCTTCAGATCGTGCTGGAGAATAGCAGTAGGGAGGATAAGCATGAGTGTCCGTTTGGGCGCAGTGCCATCGAACTGACCAAAATGCTATGCGAGATCCTGCAAGTTGGGGAACTGCGTGAGTAAAAAAAACCTTTTCACGGCGAAGTATTTCAAGCAGCCTACCTTCTCTTCTTGCGTTGTGCGTTGACTCTGGACCCGCTTGTCATGCAGCTAACGAAGGTCGGAATGATTACCACCCGATGTTCTTCACGCACGAGAGGTCGTTTGAGGAGTTTTTCTGTATCTGCATTCAGCTGCTTAACAAAACCTGGAAAGAAATGCGAGCCACTGCTGAGGATTTCAACAAGGTCGGTGCTCCACGCGCACGTTGCATGTGAATTGCACTGCCTTAGAGTACCAAGTTCTTCTTCTTGTAGGATTGATTTCTGTTTCCATTGGATTTCATTATTTGAAAAAGTATACTTGTTACACACAAACGGTGTTCACTATGGCCCTGCGTACACTGCGCAATACAATGAATACATTATATGTATTAAAACCTAACATGTTTATACCAGTTCAAAATGTATAGTAACTTTCTTTTCTAAGGATCTTATTGATTAATTATCTCGTATCTCTGTCCTTTTGCCTTACGTTGCTCATTGCTGTTTGGTTCAGACAACCTTTATTGGGTTGGTTTAGGGAAAGCATTGTTAAAGCTGGCTCTGCCACATACAACCACTGATCTCGGCTTCTACAAAGCAAACAGTTGAACTAAATATCCCCTAAAGAGTTACAGTTTTTAGTTAATCTGTAAAAGTTTTGACGGCAGCAGTTCCTGGAACCGATTGGTCACTTTTTTTTTGACTCAGGTGATGCAGGTGGTCCGGGAGCAGATAACCCGAGCTCTACCCTCTAAACCCAACTCTCTGGAGCAGTTGAAGAACAAACTGCGCAGCTTGAGCTACACTGAGATTTTACGGCTACGTCAATCTGAACGCCTCAGCCAAGATGACTTCCAGTCTCCCCCTATTGTGTGAGTATCCTGCCGTCTTTGTACTTCTCTACTGCCTTCCATGCTGTTCGTCGTGTCTGCCTAAATTCTTACAACGATAAAGTATCAGGCGATTCAACAAACTATTGCCCCAAGTGGTAAATAAACCATAGATTTTATGCTTTGTTTTTCGCTTGACTAATGAACACGCTAGTAGGATTTCCATAAGGGCCATCAAATCTTTCAAATGGTACCCATACTTCCAATGTGTACTTTGTCTCATCTCATTGGTCTTCTTCACACTTTCTCTTTAATCCTCAGTGAACTACGAGAGAAAATTCAACCCGAAATTTTGGAATTGATCAAGCAGCAACGTCTCAACCGCTTATGCGAGGGTAGCAGCTTCCGCAAGATTGGCAATCGCAGGAGACAAGGTGACAACTGTAGCAAAAATCAGAAAATCACAGAATTGTACATAATTCATAAAGGTTCAGAAGAGCCTCAAAACATGGTGCGGCACCACACACACAAGAAAAAATACAAAAAGAAAACAAGAAATTGTGTAGTCTTGATGACTTCCTACAACAAGCGATCCACGTAGACGACAATTCAGTGGAGGATGATGTGTTTAACGGTTAATGAGTAGCACATTACCACCCTCCAAACAGATCTGGGCCAACCAGTCCCTGGCGGCAAATAATTAAAAATTTAACGCATCCAACGCGGTCAAATAACACAAATAGGGCAATCTCACCAGTGGTGGGGGCGGTTATGCAGTCATAGTAAAGCTTATACTAGCGCTGGTAATATCAGGAGCAGTCAGTGCTGGTCATGTCTGTGATTCATAAGAGAAGTGGATACAGATCCACGCTGGGCTGGAGGTGGGATGGGTAAATATCTGTGCAATCATTTCATTTTAATACAGGACATTGTTTCCCGCCGTGCTAACCGGTGGCTTTGACGACTCTTTTTGTTTTTGGGTTCGTTCCAGAGAGGTTCTGGTTCTGCCGCTTGGCTCTGAATCACAAAGTCCTTCACTATGGCGACCTGGAAGAAAATGCACAAGGAGAGGTGCCGTACGAGTCCCTGCAGGAGAAGAGTAAGAACGAGCCTGGAGAATTAACCCATTATTGTGCACGGTGACATTTCTCCCACGCCTCCCATTTGTATGATCATCATTAATGATTAAGTGACTTGCCTTTTGCTCTCTCTCCAGTCCCGGTTGCTGATATTAAGGCAGTTCTCACAGGGAAGGATTGTCCGCACATGAAGGAGAAAAGTGCGCTGAAACAGAACAAGGTGCCAGTAGATCTGTGACATGTCATCGTGTATCCGCCATCTGTACGCATGTATGACTCCCTTCTTTCAATGTTTTACAGGAGGTGTTGGAATTGGCCTTTTCGATACTTTATGATCCGGATGAGACGTTGAACTTCATCGCCCCTAATAAATACGAGGTAATTTCTTTGGAAAAATATAAATGGTTTAGGCAGACCAAAATGAAGATGGTGTGTTGGGATGCCAAGCCGGAGAGCTTGCTGTTAGACCAGTACTTGCCTCATCCTTTCCCTGAGGTCATCTCAAATAGTCCTCTCGTGTCTCCATTATCATTTATTGTTTCCGTATTAGTACTGTATCTGGATTGATGGAGTCAACGCTCTCCTCGGAAGGGAGATGAACAGCGAGCTGACCCGCAGCGATATGGACACCTTGCTCAGCATGGAGATGAAGCTGCGTTTGCTGGACCTGGAGAACATCCAGATCCCCGAGGTGCCTCCTCCCATCCCGAAAGAGCCCAGCAGCTACGACTTTGTCTACCACTACAGCTGAGCCCGTGAACTCGATGGAGAACACGCGCACCCGCTAACTAAGGGAAGGGCCTCGCATTAACCAGCTGTATTACAGGCCACGGTCTGCCTCTGAAGCAGGGGGCTGTCACCAAGAACCGTAAACCACCCACCATCCGTTCGCTCAGTCTCCAGCGGCGCTCCTGCTAGCTAGGTCTCTGTAGTAGTTCTCTGATAATCCGGAGCACAGTAGCAGAGAGTTTATTAACGTGCATGTGCGATGCTCTCGTTTACATTCGTCTCCTGTCATTTGTACTCATCTGCCCCGGAAACATTAAAAGTCAGACCAGTATTGAGTGGGGTAAAAAAAAACAAAACCTGACACGAGTTTGGACCGATGTAATTCAGCCTTTGCCTTAAAGTTTGTTCGGCCACTTTAGAGCGCAGCGAGTAGCCGCTTCTGGCTGTGGCCGTAATTGCATAGTTCCTAGAATAGAGCACAATCAGGCCTTGTTGTGACATTCAGATAGATACAGGAAAAGAATTCTCTACGAGCCGTTTATACTCTGCCCTGCATGTAAAGGGTTAATGGCAGCTGTTCTGCGTATGTAGGGACTTTCTCCTCCAGGTACGAGCCGTGCGACCCGCACATGTAAATAGTCCTGTATGTAAACGATACAAAAAAATCAACCTGCCATCCAGAATGTGTAATATTACTAATAAATAAATATTTCATGTGAAGTTTTTATGCGTGCAGCTTTAAGAGTATTCTGTGCATGCGCCGTTGCCCCTCTCTGCCATGCCCACGGCGTTTATAATAAATATGATATAATATATGTGATATGTATGTCACAGATTATGAGTTCAGATACTTGTGGGAATCTGGGAATGAAAGGAGAATGCACGAAAATGTTCAATTCTGTTGGTTTCTAAGAAAAAAGTTGGTCGGGCTGAGATTGTTAAAAGGCTCCTGTGATCGGCGAATCTCGTCCCGTTCTCAATAGAAGAGAGCTGGGCTATCTTTCCTGCCCTTCCAAAAGCTGAATATTATTACCGACATCACAGCAGCTCCTGGAAACGGCCATGTCACGAACGCACTCTACTCCAAGTGTGCGCGTGACTTGGTTCTGGTGGTAAAAGGGTTAAAATTCACTATCTGTCTGCCCTAGACCGGAAATAGTGATAAAAATACAAATATCCAACCTTAATACCACCTGCAATTAACTATAATGATATAACAAATATCAAAATAACGCTGCTGCCACCACCAAGACAATTTATAAATGGGGCGCCTTGGTCCCCCAAGCGAATTAGACTAAAAACCCACACAGTATATTTTAACACAATAATTATGTGACTTTAGATTACTAATAAACTGGTCTAATCAGGTAACGTGAGTCTTTACCAGACAAAGGCAGAACTTAATAAAGGAATATTTATTATGAACAAAAAAATCACAGTGCATACAAAAAAAATGATAAACAGATTATTTACACCAACAGATAAAATAAAAAGGAGAAAATTACAGAAAACCTAACTACTCACATGAATGGTAAAGTAACAGTTTTTCTGTCCGTAGGGCTCCGACTTACTCAAAATTAGATCTTGGCCCCTAGTAAGCACACTGACCAATCTTCTTTCATTAACTTTATACTCTTTCCCAATTCATCTCGAGTTTCCAAGCCGGCCCAGAGGTGGTATAAGCGGAGGGGAAGAGGTACCATAAGTGACCTCCCCCTCGTGTGGTGGAAACATATCAGTCCTAATAAATAACTTATTTTCATTTTACCGTCCCTCCTGTGCTTGCCACAGCCATAATTCATGCATTTATGAATTTCCAGGGACCAAAGTAGGGGGGCCAATTATAAAACGGTACATATACACTATATATATTTATATACATATACATACACACGTTAGACGTGCATTTTTAACTACATGATATGCACTTATCTGTTTGAAGTAAAGAGAGTGATTGAAATATGATTTAAAAATAACAGCTAAAGTGACAGTTATTTCTCATTCTTTAATATTAGCCCCTGCTGACAATATATATAAATATTAGACCCTGCTTCCGATATATATTAATATTAACCCCTGCTTTGGATATATATTAATATTAGCCCCTGCTGCAGATACATACTTATATTATACCCTGCTGCCGATATACATAAAAATTATACCCTGCTGCCAACATATATTAATATTAGCCCCTACTGCTGATATATATTATTAGTCCCTACAGCCAATATTTATTGACAATAGGCCCTGCAGCCAATATATATTAATATTAGCCCCTGCCGATATATATAAATATTAGACCCTGCTGCCAATATGAATATAAATACTAGACCCTGCTGCCAATAAATATTAATATTAGCCCCTGCTGCCAATATATATATATATATATATATATAACTATTAGCCCCTGCTTCTGATATATATTAATATTAGCTCCTGCTGCTGATATATATTAATATTAGACCCTGCTGCCGGTATATATTATTAGTCCAGGCTTCCGATATATATTAATATTAGACCCTGCTGCCAATATATTTGCCACACTGACTGCAGATCAGGGGAAGACAGTGAGAGTCAGTGCAGCCTTCCCTCCTGACTGCACCGTGACATTGAGAAGTCATCTCCCCTGTAATCATCTCCAGAGTCCCTTTGTCCCCTCATTCACTAAACCATACCGCTCTTTTACTTACACCCTGTAGTTCAGGTATAGATCAAATAAACAACACATGGAAACAACAGCACATGCAACTGAATAAGACAAAAAAAAAACTGTATTTGCAGGTATACATAAATAATGTATGGAAACATAGCGTAGCAGATATAGATCAACTGTCACCTCCACTATTTATTTAAAATATTTTTTTTGCTGGCCTTCATTCTTCCACTGTAACACCGCTGCTCTTCTCCCTCGTGCTCTTCTCCCCGTCAGGCAGTGACAAGCAACTGTTCCGTAAGAGCCCGCCCCCTTCAAAGGGGCGGGACGAAGAGCATCAGTCAGTGATGGGCATGCCGGCTGCAATTGGAGCTTAGTGTGCCGGCACACCGGTAAATGTCCCGGTTTCCCGGCGGTGGGCCGGGTCAATGGTATAGCGTTTCAATTGGGGGGGCACAGCATAATGTAGGGGGGGGCATGGCCCCCTCTGGCGACGCCACTGCACACTTGCTACTTATGACTAAACATCATAGACTTCACAATTCCTTCCAAACTGGTTAAGTGGTGCCGCCATGTTTGTACTCTTTTTGTAGGGTGCGCTTTCCCCGTTCTAGGTATGCACACAAGGAGGTATGATAATGAATATATGAGTTATTATTGATATGTGTTGGATATGACCTGGATATGAAATGGTTTTCCTGACTGATAGTGGTCACTTAGCATATCAAAGAATCCGGTATCTATGAGGGGATACAGGCATATGGTCGTCTACATTTGAACCTAGACAAAGCGGCAGCTCCACTGTAGGATTTCACACCTTGTAGAAGGCCCTGGTTGGAGTCCGAGCTTCAAAGGACAAATTTATCTTACAAGACCTTTTGGCACCACATGCCTGTACAATCAAATTAACCCCTCTCATACTGAAATTGGCCATACCATCTCTCCCAGGTAGCAAGTCCATGTATGCACTACACAAGTTGGTGTGACAGGCCATTTTGGGGTTAATCCTTCATACTGACCCTGTGAAATGAACGGGTAAACTGGTGAAGATGGTTTACTCACCCATATTGAATATGCAGGATGCAGGGCCAAGTTCATTCTTCCTACTGGGACAATTGCCTTGGTGGGTGGGCTGGCATCGATCACGGTCACTAATAAACCCACTGTTTGGTCGATATGCCCCTGCAAAACAATGTGAAGCAGAGAGCGTCATTAACATAACGGTAAGCTGCTTCCAAATAAAACATCTCCCTGTAATATCTTTACCAGGGTGTCCGTCTGGGGCCATACCAGTGACAGGAGAAGGGCAGGGTCTGGATTTTAAACACAATAAATCAATACAAGCTGGGACTGCGCCTGCTTTACAACACCTAAGGTGGGAATTTCGGTGGCCCTTTTTTAAATGGGGGGGCGATGCAGATGGCCCTTTTCGTTGCCAACCACAGTCTTGCCGCTAGAGTTAACTCCTTCATCGCTGGCAACAGGTAGTTTCATATGCCTCTAGAGTGTTTGATCAGGGCCCTCTTCGCCTATTGTTTCTATAAGTGTAACTGTTATGTATGTCTCGTGTCTTGGTTACCCATTGTACAGCGCTGCGGAATATGATGGCGCTATATAAAACAATAAATAATGCGCTTAGGCAAAGTTAGGCGATACAAGGCTAGATGATGGAGAACTTGGTTGGATTTTGGTGCATCTGACGCAGGGACCCTGCGATACCCTCATACCCAGCAAACACTCTACGCGCCTAGAAAACAGGAACATCAGGGGAGGAAAAAGGGATTTTGCTTCCACAGAGATGACTGTCCCTCTTAAAGTGGGACACTGGGGAGCTATAGTTTAATGATGTAACTTATGCCTGATTTGTAAATACAGTTTGCTTTTCATGTATGTTATGAAAGGTACTGAGAAACATTTACTATAATTAACCCCGTATATGCTGAAACCGTCAATAGTTAATGAAGTGTAGCATTCATTCATTGCCTACAGAAGTAACTTCAAGGGCCACAACGTGTTCTTCACCCACGTCATATTCAAAGGGCTTTATGATGACGTTGGAATATAAATATTACACAGGTATAAATGAGCTTCACAACTTTTCAATGGCCCAGGTGGCGGCGTTCCCGGGGAGTTCGGCGCGCTCGAAACGTCCCTACCAAGATGGCGGCAAGTCAGACGTTCTGCTAGTCAGCCGCGCTGCCACAACCAAGAGGGCGCATTGCACAGGACGTTTTACGCGTAAAGTCCCATCATGCATAGCTGACAGAGCCACGTCTTGTTTAAGAAGAGGGACCAGGAGGTCGAGTGGGCGAGTTTAATGCGCCCTCCCGTGCGATGAGCGGCCGCCAGACAGCGACGGGACCCAAACTAGTACGTTACAATAAGTAAGAAGCGTATCACTCCGCCTGCTGCGCAAACTTTAATAAAAAGTAGTAGTAGGAACTGGACTGAAGAGCTAGCAATCTGAGCAGAAAAGTGCTCTGTTGTGTCACGAAGCATTCATAGAGCGGAATCACGGGTGCAGTGTGGCCATACTATGTGTGGCAAATAAACTTCCCACATCATACATTCATAAAATAGAATTAAGTCAACATTCCGTTCCAGCCCAGTGAGCTGATTGGATAATAGAGAAAGATTAATGAGTGCCTGCTGTTATGTATCATTTTATTATGTATGTACATAAATGATGTCATTACACAGCGAATGATGACATGATGAATGATACAGCCCGGTTAGGTTAGTTGTGTAACTCATAGAGTGGCACGGCTCTGTTAGATCATTCACGGCTGTCACGTTATGTTTTTATTGATACAGTAGCCGCATGGGATTCCTGCCGATCCTCCCGCCAGCCGTCAGATCTGGGATGCCGTAGGAGGTTGGCGTGATTTGGTGATGGGGTTCCACTACTGTGCCGTCTTATGGAAGATTCTTCTCACCGTGGGACTGGTCGCCTTCTACTACAGCTTCTCTATCGGGATCACTTTCTACAACAAATGGCTTCTCAAGGTGTGAGCAGCGGCTGGAATTTCCTCCGGCGGTGCCGTGTAGGGTGGCAGCTGGCGCTGTGAGCGGGGCAGATAATGAATCGTTACGCGCCTTTCGTTAGCCCAGCACCAGTTACAATGTTGGGCAGATTAGAGGACAGGTAGGGTGGTGGGATCACTGGGACTAAGTGGCAGGAGATTTTATTTAAGATGTCAGGTCAACAGCCAAAGAGATTGCAGAAAAATGAGGTTGTGACCCCAACCCCCCCCCCCCCCATTAATTATAAAGGTGATGTTTTGAAAGAAAAAACAGTGGCTATTACTAGCATCAAGAGAAATATGTTTAAAAAAAAATATATTGTTTTTTGTAATGTTTTGATGTTTGGATAATATAATGTTTCACTAGACAAACACCTTGACAACTTATCAAACGGTTTGTCAGAATCTAAACTTGGCTAATGATATCTGTAGAGGAAGGGACTTCATTAGCATTGCCATAAAGCATCAGCTCGATGTGGTGATTGAGCCAGGACGGACAAAAATGGCGCCTTCCAGGTCTGCAGATAAAGGAAGTTTATTGGGACAAAATTAGATTGTCAGCACCAACCTACATTACTACATACAGTGCTGTACTTTATGTTGAAGGATACTTTTTTTTTTTTTTTTTTTTTAATGGCAGACTTCATGGATTTGGTGTAAGTCTGATAAATGTAAAAAAATAGCATATGGATTTTAACCTGACACATAGGAAAAATGTATGCTGCAGTGCTGCAACTTAAGCCTAGGGAGCGGCCCATTACAATAATGGCCCACCTTGGACTGTATAGAAAGCCCGTTAAAAATGCACAGTCCAGCCAATAACCCACTTTTGGTGTAAATATTGTCTTTTATCTCTAGATAAAACTACTCTTTGGCTCGTTGTCTTTAAACCAGAGTAGGCCAAGGGAAGCCCCCTTTCCTCTCACCAGTCCAGTGCTAACCAATGTCAGCAGGTTCCCTCCTGCTCTGGGTCTTGTGAGAAGATGTGCAGGGCCACCATTGCGATAGGCCAGGTACTGGTACCAGGCGCGGCCTACCTGTTCTCTAACCAGAGATAAGAGGGAGCCCACTTGGCTGCCGGGAAGCACCCAGCGGTGTCACATGATGTGCATTACTTGACCCCGCAGTAGTAGTAGATACACTGGTGCTTCTTCAGGCCCAACATGCCGAGTCTGAGCGCTGGGATATGGCGTCATTTCCTGGCGCTGAGACGTAGTGCGTGAGGACCTTGAGGGAGCTGCCTGCCTCCTCCTGAGCCAACAAATGTAGGTGTGTGTGTGTTTAAATAAGTATGTTAGTGTGTGTGTGTGTGAGCATACTTACACTAACATGCACACACAGTAAAATACATACAAACTAACATATATAATTACACACAGATACATTAACATTTTTCACACACATGCATACTAGCATACACTACAGTGACATACTTACACAAATACAATAACATACTGTGATCCTGCACCCACACAGGGTACCAAACAGCACGGTCCTCTAGGGTATAAACACCACATCTTAGTTAGGTAATCAACCACCATTTATTTGTAGTCCACGTATGCAGATATTTACAGGATTACATAGTACCCAAATTCCCTACAAACAAAAGCCTAGCTTGTTTGAGCACTTACTAACGTATAACTCCCTCACTACTCAGGGTCTAGAACTAAACAAAACATAATCCCACCAACCTTTTTGATGGTCTCTTTTGTACATAGCAAGCCCTGCTGCTTCCAAACAAACTCTCTTTCTCCCTCTGTCCAACAGGTCAGGCTTTATTGCAGTCAGTGCAGCTAATTACTTGCAGCTGACCAGTGCATTGGAGTCAGCCTAAACTCCTGGCCTGGATCCTGTGTCACTCCAGGTGTATGTAAACTGCAGGTTGGAGCACCAGCCAGCCCTATATGTCATACAAAACCCTGCAAAATCGAGGGGGAATGTATACCCCTTCCACAACAACACCCCGCACCTTGTTACAATACTTACATACACACAGTAACATACTTACATACATACAGTATCATACTTACAGTAACATACCCACACACAGTAACATACTTACATACATACAGTAACATCCATACAGTAACATACTTACCCACACACAGTAACATACATACATACAGTAACATACTTACATACAGTAACATACTTACCCACACACAGTAACATACTGACATACATACAGTAACATACTTACCCACACACAGTAACATACTTACATACATACAGTAACATACATACATACAGTAACATACTTACCCACACACAGATTAACATATACACATACAGTAACATACTTGCACACATATACTAACATACCTCTACACACTTTTGGCTGTAACTCTGATCGTTGTTTCCCGTTTAGAGATTCCATCTCCCTCTGTTCATGACTCTCGTCCATCTCCTGATGATCTTCCTGTTGTCGGCACTCAGCAGGGAACTGATGGCGTGTTACAGCGGCCACGCAAGGGTCACCCTGACATGGTCCGACTACCTCAAAAAAGTGGCCCCCACAGGTATTTCGTGTCCATGCCATTTCTGTTGGGTTACTGTTTTGGATAAATGTGTTAACAGCGAACTTAATTGAGAAAAGCTTTAGGAGAACAATACCCTATTCGATTACCCGAATCCCTTTGTTTACATGTCATATGCCAATATACACATTGGTAACCCTGGAGAATAGCATTAGAGGAAAGATCATATAACATATATATTGAAAGAATATACCCAGTGTACATCAGTATAATTAACATGCTAGACAAGGAAACATGCCACCAGCCACGTGGAATTAGATGCCAGCCTTCTTCAGATTACAGTCTTCCGGAGTGAAACATCTCTGCAGGGCTCTAAACTCTTGCCCCCTTTATTTTGATGGCACCTTAGCCTGTCTTGGCAATGCATGGCAGGAATGGACCAGGGGTACAAATCGGTCACTTTTAGTGGCCACACGCTACGGTCTTCCATTGCCTGGCTAGGTTCTTGCAGATCGTGTCCAGCAGATGACCGCACAGACGGATTTAAGAATGTAGGGTAACCAAAGGCACAGAGGACACCAGACCCGATACATTGACGCATCTCGGGGATTCTGGTTCCAGCCAATAGGGGAGAATGTGTTCAGAGCCGTTGAATTCAAGTTCTGCGTCCCGGTGGACCCCACATTGCCAGCTGGCAGAAATCTGGAATAAGCTGCCGGGGAAATCAGTGTTTGGTTTAAAGAAGTACTGCTTTCCTAGAAAGATAAATTTGACGTGACCGTCCCTGTTTGACCCATCATGGTTTTGAGCTATAATTTCTAGAGTGAATTTCACATAACTTCACAAAATTACAGGTTCCGGCATCATTATTTTTAAGTGTTGCAAATGAGCGACTTGGTGGCTGTCTGACATGCATACCGGTTCTTATAATATGCTGTGAGGACAACAAGCCAATGCCGACCTTTAGGAGAACCAAGCTGGAGTTTATAATGACTATAACTCTGCTTTTAGAGATTTCATTCCTTAAATAAACCTTTTTTTATGGTTTACATAAAAGTTCTACATTTCAGAGGCCCTCAATACGTCTTATTACAAAATGAGCTTAGGTTGCTTTCCAAAAGTAGACATTGACGAGGTAGAGGCATAGAATTAATTCCCATGGAAGCCTTTGTATTCTATGAGTTATCTAGAGACCTTCTTGTTTTCAGCATAAGCCTGTATAACAGTTGAACTATTGCTTTGTCGATGTATTGCTTGATGACTCCCAGGCAAGGTTATTAATAGGAGATTAATAAATGCTGGGATGGAGTAAGATTGTTTGGGGGGTTATGGGGTAAAATGATAGCCCCACAGCATCTGCTTATATTGTGTGTTTTTCAGCTTTGGCCACAGCCCTGGACATTGGACTTTCCAACTGGAGCTTCTTGTACATCACTGTGTCTCTGTGAGTAGAGCGAGAGGGCAACTGGGGCCAGTAGGCTTACTTCTGAGTTCTTTTGCTGGAACTTTATCATGGACAGCGTCCGACCAATACCAAAATGCATCTTCACGTCTTTTGTTCCAGGTACACCATGACAAAGTCTTCAGCTGTCCTCTTCATCCTGTTCTTCTCCCTGTTGTTTAAGCTGGAGGAACCGGTGAGTTGTAAAAGCAAGAAAGGTAGTATAGCAAGTTTAAACCACATGCGAGGCGAGATGTCGCTTTAAATCATATGAAAAGTTAACGGGGGATTCATCAACTACGATTTATTCGCTTCTTTCTACTTTGTGACCTACAATCTGCCTCTAGGCAACACAACTGCACTTTTTAATCAAGTTCTAATGTATTCGCTGTATTCAGGCCGCCTGGATTTCATGAAATATTCACTGCGGATTAATGAGTTTATATAGTTATATGAGCTTTAATTAAGATAAACACACATAAGATGTCACTTACCGTGGACGTGATGGCTGGACATAGGCCCAGTGTGACCGTTCCTTTAAATATAAGCTATTCCTAATGCAGAATTGCACAAATGATTTGAATACAATGTTGTACGCAATCATTGCCATTGTGTTCAGTCTCTGCTTTCAGCATAAGGGCTGATGTAGGTTGCGGCGCAAGATATATCCGCCTTTCCAGTAAATGTTTCTAATTTTTCCCCGCAGATATATTCTACTTCCTTGTTTACCGCTGTCCTGAAATGTACTTACTCTGATTAAAAGTCTATTATCCACCCCTAATGCAAATAGCACACGTTTCTCCTCATTCAAGGATTAATTAATATATTTGCTGACCCCCGCATAAATTGGGGCTTTATGTGAAACAGTTTAATGATTTGTATATGAACAATAGACTTTATTTAGAAAGTAGAATAATGTTGTCTAATTTTACCCAAATGTACACAAATATACCTAATTATTACATTATGGGTTGCTTTGCCAATGCTTCCTTGTTCCATATCCAGAGGAGGTAAGGGGAAGATCATATTGTCGGTGACAGGCCTGGACGTATTCTTGAAGCAGATAGCCGTTGCGTCTATAATTTTAGAGCGAGCTCATAATGTTTCTTCCTGTTTCATATCAGTAGAATCTATACCTTGGCTCTTATTTTGGCTTCCTGAAATAGATTATGGCCACCTGACCATGCGTGGTTCTTTTGTGTTGCATGACCTGTTGTCGCCACCGAGCCACTACCTCCTGCCGTCAGTCGTACTGGGATCGCATTCTGTGTATAGGTCATTCGGAAAATTCTGGTTGAGCTCCCCCCTGACATTTGCCAAGCTCTTTGACCCAGGAGTGTTTTATTTTTAAATGTTGTCCTCCACCCCAGGGAATCAGAGAATTACTTGGAATTATTTCAAAACCAATGACGCCTAAACATGTAGATTTGATGACTTTAAGTTTCCTTCATGCTAGGCTGATATGGCGATCTCGTATCAATCTAATAGACCTGAGCAAGTTCACAGTTTTAGATTCTTATTGTACCTTTTATTATACTGTAAAGCACTAAGTATATATTGGTGGCTAATAATTACAACTATTCATACTAGTGTGACAACATACCAGACAATACCCAACAACAATAAGGCTCCTATTTACATTGTCGCTAGTATGATTGCTACATTTCCTCAAACTAGCCGAGGCTTTTTTCCACTATTTTAGGACTATGTTCATAGCTCCTGCTAAGATGATACAGTTTGTAAACTTCCCTTAGTATGCATCTCATTTGTTTGTGGTATAGAGATGTTATTTTTATGTATTAATTAGCTGTACACGTTGTACTTATTTGAAGATGACACGGCTGAGTTCCCCATGTTGCTTGGTCTTCCACAGAGACCAGGACTAATCCTAGTGGTCCTGCTGATATCAGGAGGACTCTTCATGTTCACGTTCAAGTCAACACAGTTTGACACCAGGGGCTTCTTACTAGTTCTAGCTGCTTCTTGCCTTGGTGGTGTCAGATGGACCCTCACCCAGATCATCATGCAGAAGGCAGAGCTTGGTGAGTATGCCAAAGAATACTTCTTACGACAGAAGATATGAAGCTTTTCAGCAGACACAGGGTGACAAAGCTGGGAGAGATGATGTTTGTAGAAATATGCTCAGCTGCGTCCACACCAACCAGCCTTTTTTTGATCCATCGTCTAGGTTTGCAGAACCCAATAGATACGATGTACCACTTGCAGCCGGTCATGTTCCTCAGCCTTTTCCCTCTATTCGTTGGCATTGAAGGTAAAAACCCTAATAAGTAAGTTGTTTTGTTGGGGGTTATTTCAAATGTGTCCTTGGCTTGGTTGTAGTTGCGGCTGAGCTGTTTTATGGATCAATAATCAAGTCATGGTAGATGGTGTTGAATGTGAGGCCAGTAATGGATCTTCTTGGCAACTAAGCTATAATCAGATGTAGCCACTGTTCAACATATCAACAGCTCAGTTGTCATTGATCACAAACATTAGAAACGTCTGAGATGTGATCCGGTGTCCCACCAGGTCTTCATGTGTCGACATCAGAGCAGCTGTTTCGTTACCACGATGTTAATCGACTGCTGGTTCTTCTGAGTGCTCTCTGTGCCGGGGGATTGCTTGCATTTGGACTGGGATACTCAGAGTTCCTATTAGTGTCCAGGACATCAAGTCTTACTCTTTCCATCGCGGGCATATTTAAGGTAATATATTCAACTACCAACTTCCCAGAAGGTACTTTTACGTGGAAATATACATTCTGCTGGAATTCCTTGTTGAAAGTGAATTTAATAAAGTAACATTTTTTATTAGTAAACTCTGCTGGGATCCTGTGGTGACTATTCCATTAAACACTACCACCTGTTTATAAAGTTAAGTAAATATCAGGTGTACATATCTTCCGGGGTTGGGGAGGAATTGTCTTATTCATTATGCACGTTGTGAGCTGGGATCATGTAACCACACAGTCTTAAGGTTTGAAATACCACATAAGGCTGAAGTATTTTTAGAATTGTAGTCCTTTTTATTAAAAGGTCTGTAAACAAACATAAATAAAACAAACAAAAAGAAAAGCCTTGCTCTCTGAGCACTTACTGACAAACAAAAAACTAACTATCGTTGGACGGCTTACCCGCTACCAACAAAAACATTTAGCACAGACCTTTTTCGTTTAGGAACCGTTCAGCAGATTTGTTTAGGAGAAAATGCAGTCTCACTCACTGCTTGTATGTTTCTCACCTGACTAACTTACAGGGCTCCTTTTTGTAGCAGCCCCCTGCTGCTCATTTGTAACAGGTGAGTAAATCTCTGAACCAGAACTCCTGGACTGGCTGCATCACCTGCTGCAAGTAAACTGTGGAGTGGAGCACTGGCCCTCCCTTCTCTCCAAATGCTCCACCCCAGGGACCCAAACATAACTACAACATTACCATTACTTTGCTGGTAACAAAACATTCTCCCTGGGGTTATCGAATACATTGCACTGCAGTATTTTGTGGGAAATGTACCTGTTATCCACCACAATGCCCTGTTCCCTGTCACAACGTATACAAACAATTAAAAAAAATCTTCACTTTTCTATATGTACAGGAGCTCTGTATTTTGCTGTTGGCGACACAGTTACTGGGCGATGAGATGAGTCTTCTGAATTGGTTGGGGTTTGCAGTCTGCGTTTTGGGTATTGGTCTTCATATCGCTCTAAAGACAAGTCATGCCAGAGGTAATATATATCTATATAAATATATAGCAAACATTTTAGCAAGTGTGCGCATATGGGCAGGGGCTCAAACCCATAACACAGTAATGGTGGTTGAAAATACCCATCAATTTCTTTTGCATTCCTCATTCATGCAAAATAAGGCAAAACTAAAAAAGATGTGGAAATTCGTATTGTTGCAGTACTGGACAGCTCGTGTAGGACTCATTGGTATGCTTTTTATACCCAGCGTATGTAGCATCTACCAAGAGGTCTTTTGTTCTCTTTTTGTTGCTCTATATTTGGAAGTAAACTTTTATGTGCTCCATACAAAATATAAATAAATAAATAAATACAAAAGTTCTTTCCAGCTTTATTTCAAAGAAAGAAAAAAATATTATTCCAGGATGCAAATGGAATCTTCCCCTAATGTTCATTTTAAGATAAGTCAGATAAATCATTTGTGGTAAGGGTATTCCATGATGTTTGTTCCTTACTGTAAATGTAAAGTTTTTCAAACCATCAGTCCTTGCAGTAACACAGAATACCTTCCACCTAAAGAAAGGTTATTATATATATATATATATATATATATATATATATATATATATACACACACCACATTTGCTCTATTATAAGACAAGGGTTTTTCAGAGCAAATGCCCTGAAAAATAACCATCGTCTTATATTCAAGGTCGTCTTATAATCAGACCTCACATAGAGGTCTGACTACAAGACTAAGTAAGATCCAGATCCTCCGCAGTGCTGCAGGGGACCTGGATCCTTCTCTCTGGCAACTGGTGGAGGTCTGTGCGATGCGAGACAACCTCCGCTGCTGCCGGAGCTTCTGTGATGGAGCTCTGGCGTCACATGATCTTCCAGTGCTCATTCATAGAAGCATCGCACAGACCTCCACTGGCTGCCCCCACTACACACCAAGGAATCTGAAGCACGGGGGACAGGTCTAGGGAAGCATCGGTAAGTCGGGGGAGGGTAAGAGTGGCATATGGGGTGGCATATAGAGGTGTATAAGGCATATCTGGGGGCAGATGTCCGTAACAGGTTGGCAAAGGAAATAAAAACAAAAAAATTAATTTTTCTCAATCATAGTTTTTATTACATATGAATTAATATTTACTGGTAAAACTTTTTTCCTAGAGGATAGTCTTATACTCAGGCCTTTTCTTTTTTTCCTAAATTAATATTCAAATTTTGGGGGGTCCTTTTATAATCAGTATGTATAATATGTATGTGTGGGTATATATAGTATGTGTATATATAAATATATATAACTATAGAACATGATAAAGTTTCTGACTTCTTGCCATGAGTTGGTATTTTTCAGCCTATTTATTTTGTTCCTTGGCTTCCTCCAGCAGTAGACAACCACAAGCCACATCGAGTTGGGCTAAGCACAGATACGGAGCTGCTGTTGATGGGACGTGATGATGAAGAAGAGGAAGAGACGCGACTGTTGTAGTAGAAAGTAAAAGAATGGTGTGGGATTCAGGCATGGACCTCACTTTGGGGAAGAATCTCTGAAATCCTGAGAGGGTAAAATACGAGCAAGTTAAAGAGTGTGAGATCTCTCTCCACCATGAAACGGGAGGATTAAAGAGGCAGGTACAGGTCTCCCCTTAAGGAAAATTTGCCTCACTACTTGAACTGCGTGTTGAACCTGCTAAGTTTCGCACAGCACCAAACATCTGCCGCTCTGTATCATGGACACTCGCCCACTCGGTTCTAGAGCCAGAAGACAGATATTGCCTTGTCCCTGATTAAAGGTATAGACTTACATCCCCTTTAACCTTGTTGGCCAGGGGTCCAATAATGAATGCAATATTTCCCAGAGGAAGAGTCTGGTCCCTACTGTGAATGTCGACACTGAACTTGTGAGAGATTTACAAATGGATTCATAAATGTACTACACAAACTACTGGCTTGCAGCTTGTGTTAAAAAACGTGCCGACTCTCACCTTTTGGGTTAGTAATTAACAATCTGACATTTTGTGCTTCACATGTGTTTTAAATTTCTAAGGTGGCTGTGAATGGTTAGAAAAGGCCACATTAAACCTTACACAGGCATGATGTCAGAAGCATCCTTTAACTATGACATCATGTAGGCAATCTGCCTACCTCGTCCACCTTAATTGGCTTCCATCTGCCTCTCAGATACATGAATATTTTAGAGCCATTGTTTTAGGGGAAATTAAACTATGACATGCACCATTAAATCCACCTTACGAGAAACCCAAAACCTTCCATATGACAAAGAATGTGAGAACAGACCCAAGAGCTGCATTTGTATTGCGGCAATATTCATGTTTTTGTCAGAGCCAGATAGCTGGAAGCACTAAATAAAAATGTATTTTTTATAGGGTTTCACAACAGACATGCAGGAACCAGGAAAGTATGATTTACAGATTATGAAAATTATATTCTTGTAAAATGCCCAGAAAGCAGTCATGGCAAACATTGGCAATAAAAAGGAAACCATGAAATGTTACTCTGTGTAATTACTCAGAAAATAGGAGGCACGAGCCCCTCAAGAACAAAGCTGCTTGGATTGTCTGTCGATTTAATTTTAAGTTCCCTTCTGAAGTTCAAATAATGACATCTCGCATCAGACATCTAACTATAAGGGCATCGACCGGCTTGATCAGTGAAAAGGCTCGTTGTGACAGGGCCAGGCTAGCTGGCTCATGTGTCATATGAAGTTTAGCCGGGTCATGGAGCACTTTTGTGTCCGGTTCCGTATACCATGACCCGGTAATATATTATATTGTGTATTATTGTGTAACCGGGCCAGAGACTGATGTGGCTTCAGCTCCAGCCTTCAAAGAGACGATCCTATAATCTGGCTGGGGCTCTTAATCAGCCAACACAGCCCTGTCTGCCCAGACGGCACCCGCACTACAGGGGGGATAACGCAGGTGGGGGAACCCATTGTATTCTGTAATCCCCTCACCTGATACATCTCCTGTATACTGATGGGATTTGTGATGGGATTGGGGGTTGGGTTCGGTACACATTGCATTGAGATTGTATATAAATTCTGTGTGTTTGTAATAAAGAGAGTTCTTCTTGGTTTACTACGAATTGTGGTCTGGATGATCCGTAGATAGCTGAGTGCTATCCGTATGAGGGACTGACTGGTGATTCCTCAGCCCTCAAACAGGGGTACCCAGCCTTGGGTACGGTGACCCTGTAACACTCGTGTCCGTGCAGTTTTTGTTTTTCAGTTCGCTTTGCCCAACAAAGAACATCAAAAATGTATTATTGGTGGCCTCACTTATTGGCCACTGACCATATTTTCTTTAAATTAGTTTAAATAAAACCTGCAGATTCCCCAAGTCTGATCGTGGTGTGAGTACCAGGCCTCATCCAGCAGAAGTATTGAAGACAAAATGAATGCAGTAATGAACGTATAATGTGACAAAGCAGTCGATACTGCAGGACACCAAACCAATACGGGAAGCACCACATCATGAGTCTAAATGTGGACAATCATGGAGGATGGGATGGGGATGGGGACTGAACAGCAGAACCTTAAAAACATCAAGCATAGTATAAACAAGAACAAAGATGGAACAGGGCCAGGAATAAATTTTTTTTTTAATGTAACAATTATTGCATTTTCAGTGAATATGAAATACCAAGGGGTACTGAAATCAAAACAGGGGAGACCAATGGGAAGATACGGTCTAGGTACATAGGAATACAACCAATTGTACACCATATCCAAGGAGATCAGATTCTTAAAATATATGAAAAACAAACCTCTTGACTATCCCCCATTCACCACCCTATAAAATAAAATATACAAGCTAAAACATCAAAAATAGAAAAAAATGAAATGAGAAAGAATGGACGGAAATAAAATTTAAATATATTTTAATGGAAAGAAAAAAAAAATCGTATTGGAGGAATACATTTAAAAAGATAAAGCAAGCAGTGAATTTGGGCTAGGCATGTGGCAGTGAGACTGCTGGAAAAGAGTGATGGAACTAGCTGGTGATAAAATAAATATTCCCCCACCCCGAACAAAAGACGATGGTACTAATCCCACAGGGTGCGCAGATGAGCCCTGCAAAGTGGGCGTCCTCTCAAGTCAAAGCTGTAATTCTTGAAGCCATTATTGTGAAAGTAAAACAGGGGTTCTGTTAGTCAATGAAGCCCATATGTTGTGGGCCTGTCCTTGTGTGACCTCACATGCCCCTTGTTGTATCCCTATAGGAATTCTTAAAATCTTGTAAGCATGAATGATCCATTTAATCTCTACTGACGCCAATTAAAAGGAATATTTAATAAACCTCACCGATTTCATTATTTCAAAATACCCAGAGGGCTTCTCCAAACATCTCTCTCCTCGTTATGAAATAATCTCCAACAAGCAAAGAGTTTTACTCTTTATAAAAATAACTCTAAATTCCGTTGTATAAACAAATCAGATTTAGAGATTTCTCTCCCACGCTCCAATTCTCCAGGTGATCGCATTCTGCTATCTTCCTGTGGGTAAGAGAAGAGGGTAGTTTTAAAGACAAGAACCAACGTGAGTAATAACCCAGGAGTCACCACCACATAACCCATGCCATACCTATAATTTTACAGGAAAGTTGTCCACACGTGTCCGGGCAACACTTTTGGCCAGGCTTGCATTCTGCGTCATCAACACACGACGGGCCACATTTTCCTAAGGCTCCATCCTCCACTTCAGGACAAGTTGTGTTAGCTGTTCAGAAATAAGGATGTTAGTTTGGTACAAGCCAGTTGACCACAAAAGAAGACTCACCCAGTCTTATAGGCTCCCAAACGCTCATTATCTTTCCCCTCTAATTACCGGTATTCTAGACAATTGAATTTGGAATTCCCGTCAGCACCTTCAGCAGTGCCTAAGCTGTGCTCATAGTACGTAGACATCTTTCCTTTTCTCATATACGCACTGATCCTTTGCCAGGAGTTCCACCTCTTGTATAAAGAACTCGATGTTCTTAATGAAAGTTTTTCTACATATCTGCTGAGCTTTAAAAGCACCAGGACTTTAAACCCTCAAAGACAACTTGTACTTTTCCTACTGTTTTTGGTACAAAGTGTCCATCACAAAGTTTGTGGAAATCACTGGTGAATGCAGTGAGCTATCTGCCTGGAAATATGCTGGTGTCTAATCCTGCCAGAAGCTTGCAGGAGAGCTGCATATCTCAACTACCTGATCTAATGAGACATCATGTAGAACACGCAGAAGATGCTCACTGCGGGTTGCCTCTTAAAATGCATAGTTATATCCGGGGATTCAACATTAACATTAGGTTAAAGTTTACATGTCTTTGTTCAGCCATCTATCACACCCTCCCAACAATAAAGGATCTTGTGGCCTGGGGGTCACTTTTTCCTTGTCACATACACATTAAAGACGATGTAGTTCTCCAAATAAAGAACATTATTGTTCCAATAATTGGAGGTTCTAATAATACAACAAAACAATGTATCCAAAGCTTAGGCTGTCGTGTTCCAACGCAACAAGGGCTATGTCACGGCTTCTGTCACAGGCTACTTACAATTTCTATAACAATAGCACAGTATATCTATCTATATATTTATATATCTATAGATACCGTGTATGCACATATATACATATACCATATAGCATTCCAATTTCCCAAATGCATTTCTGTAGCCCAAACCAAATGGTCCTGATGGCCTTCCACTTAAAACCCAACTCATGATTTCCCAACAACAGAACCAACAACCCCTACTTCTACCACTACAATCACGTTGCCTTATAGACAAATGTAACCTCCGATTTCTAAGCTCTTTCTCCTGACTCACATCTTTTACCCACATTTCCATTTTGCCAACTCCTGACTCATTTCTCTGTGTTATCATTTACCTGTAGTCTGGGCTTTTCCCCTTCCCCCACACAGGGAGAACGACAGTAGGAGCGAGATAAAGTGTGCTGTCTTCATGTTGCTGCACTGAGCTGCCTCTGATTTGGAACAGGATTTTATGCATCCAGGTAAGACCAGGAAAGAAGAAATGTCACCTCCTCCTACTTAAGTGTTATCCATTGTCGGCACACAGGAACATTCAGGAGATCTGAAACAATGACGAACGGGTAGTCACATCATGTTGAGAGGTGTGGCAGCAGTTTATTTTAATTCATTATTGTTCATAAACAACAGTTATTCATTAACTAAGCATTCATTCATTCATTCATTCATTCACATACACACACATAAACATACACAGATGTGTGATTGTGTTGATTATGGTTAGCATAAAGGTTATAAAACCTCCACAATACAGAGTCAAGCCCACAAAGTAAAATACACTTAAAGTACATCAATAGGGTCATTGCTAAAACAATCTGCTCTCAAAATGGGCTCTTCTTTGTTAGGTTGATTATTTGATTTGGCATATCCTTAGAAGAATTAAAGGGAAAATGTTTCATCTTCTTATATATATATATATATATATATATATATATACACACACACACATAGGTAAAAAGTGTAAAATAGCAATTTTGCAACTAAGATATTTGTTTTTTTTTTCAATCGACATATTAAACTACTCAGAAAATACCATTGGAGTGTGAGAAGATCTTAAGAGCCCATTTCTTGCTAGTGCTCTCCTTACTCCTGATCCAGGTTGTAATCCTTACCAGCTCACCCAAAGTAGCAGCGGTAGTAGCTACCACGAGCAAATGAGTATACAAGCACTCCCTACTTACATCTGGGTTCATCAATGAACCCACCAGCACCCAGTCCATGTAGCCGGATCAGATGCCTCCTACTAGACATCTTAGGTTGTCAGCCTTAATGGACACGTTGTGTTTTTAACTTAACACAAAGCTGTTTTATAGAGATGTAAGGGAGGTTTCAATATTTTAAGGCTGAGCTATTCCATTACTTAACACAATGGAGTTTAATAACCAAAGGGTGAGTTATGCTTCGGCTATTTGACTTTACTTTACATTATGAAGGTCCAACTCTAGAGACTTTCTGCTGGCCCTGTGTAATGTATAGTTACATTATGTCCTCACACCTTGAATTATGCAATAAAAAAGTAGTGAACTAAGAAAGTAAAAACTCTCCCTTTAATGAATAAACACAATAAAGACATTGCATCGCAACAAAACAATAGATTAAAATGCAAACTATGTAATATTTGTATGTAGAAAAGATAAGTGATCTGACAGATGATGAATTCTTCTTTGAATTGGGACAAGAGTGCTTGACCTCATTTCCCAGACACCCCACCCCAGAGTTCTGAGAATGTCATAAAACGAACCGCGTGTCCATTGTTTAGATACCAGGCAGCGGGCACATCACAGGGATGGTAGTAATTGTGTTACTGGTGAGTTATTCACGTGTTTGTGACCTACCAATACCTTTAAAGTGACTTCAAACACA
This sequence comes from Sceloporus occidentalis, assembly GCA_023333645.1. NCBI lineage: Eukaryota > Metazoa > Chordata > Lepidosauria > Squamata > Phrynosomatidae > Sceloporus > Sceloporus occidentalis. The sequence goes on from JALMGF010000253.1 coordinate 589,437, forward strand.
ACAATGTTATGTGTAAAGTAACTACAATTTTTTAAGCATTACTGAGGACATGCATTTCATTAACTAGGACCGGACTGGGGATAATGAGGTGGCCCTGGCACTTGGAGCTGCAGGTCGGGTGAGTATGGAGCTATGCCAGGCAGTGGCCAACCAGGATCCTGCCCAGTGTGCCAGGACTGACCATTCTAGACTCCTGGGAGGGACGTCAGGGCAGGAAAGAGAGACCGAGGATTTTAAGTCTTCTAAGAAGTGGGGAATATGTGAGATCGTAATTAGAATGGTTTGTGTTTGGTAATTAGAAAGGAAACGTTCACAGTAGGTCATATAATGTCTGGTATTCCAGATTTCTGGTATTCCAGATGTAGGATGGGAGTTGGCAATGAGCCTGTGATTATATGGTATATGTGTAATTAATTTATGGTCGTGATAAGATTATTGGACCGATATAATCCAGTTACACACTTTCAGGTAAACGGGGATTATTTTCACACTATTGTTAAACGTGATTGTTTTACATACCTATTACCAGATGTAGTCGGAGTTGGCAATCCATGCGTAATATTTAGTAACTTGTAATACTGGGTTTTATACCCAGAAATTAATCTGTAAAGAGGTAGTATTATAGTTGGTAACTAGCACTTGTTAATTAGTGTAGTTACCTGTAGTATATCTAGAAAAACCAACCTTGATAACCAGCACATTAGCAGCTATGCTCTGTAAAACTTACTAGGAAGCCCTTCATAAAAACCTCAACATCAGTAGGGATTTACTCATCCGAGTGGGAGCTTGGAGTTACTCTTTTGACTTACTGACTTCAGGATGATCTCCTGGTACGGCTAGGAGGTGCTGTACTATACACTCCTTCACTAATATTATATTAATATAGATCTATATTATACATTTCATAAATAAAATGTGCATCCACATGTTATGCTATAGCTAAATCTCTAAGATGAGATAAGGATGCTGTATTTCCTCCTACTTTGTTTAAATGTTGGTGAGTCAGCATTGCAAACTGTGAGTAAGCCCATACATCATATTACTTCATCACAAATTGCACAACCAATGGGGCTGCCAGGAGCCAAAGGATTGAATAGTGCGTCTTCGTGATGGCAATAGAGTGTGTGGGGGTTTTGACTAAGACAGGGAAGATTGTTCATGTCCCCAATAACAGCGATTTTGAGATGGCTTCTCAACGCCAAAGTTAACAAGCAGCAAGCTGAATGTATATTTTTGGCACAGAAAGAAGACCAAGGACTTACCAGCATGAGGGCACACAGAAGAAGACCTGGCTTTGTTGATCGCAAATGGTGGGGTGAAGGGTCCTTCAGCTTGGAGGAAGTGAAAGGGGGACCTCAAATGACCTTGCATCTGTAGGTAATACTAAGCAGCTGAAGCAGAAGTTGAGATCTTTGAGACCAATTTAAGTTTGATTTTACGTTTCTTACATCTGAACAATGTAAGAACCTCCAAAAAACCGTGTGACCGAACCAGCAGAGTGGAAAATAAGCGTGATGGGTTTGTGGATGCCCATAATGGGTTAGTCAACACTCTTAACAAGCTCTCAGATGACATTTCTCAGATGAAATTTGTAGACTTGGAAGACATGTCATATAACAAAATCTAATCAACACGCTTCATGTCATGAAGCCTTACCAAAGATGTATGTAGCATGTGCAATTGTTGGTACCAAAAATAATGAATAAAATAATAATAAAAATAGAAAAGAACTGTCAACCTGTGACCTTTTTAAATCATTTACTGCATGAGCCCACTCATACAGCAGATATAAGGAGTGTGGAAATAGAATACTTTTCCCCCAAAATAATGACTTTTTATCAAGATCCTGAAGTATCATACGCTACCATTTGTCCTCTTGCCCTTTTTGTTGTCGTTGGAGCAACCTTTGCGCCTTTTCTGTACCATAACAAAGTCAAAAGGTGTAAGCAGGACCCGACTGGGTCACTTTAATCATTTCAATGCTGGGGCTGAGACACATCTCCTGACGGCTGACACATTGGGCAGTATCTGTAGTCTCTTTCTCTCATCGCACTTTACCATTTGCAGTATAATAACTCGTAGTAGGGTGTGTGAAGCTTCATGAATTTAATAGTTAACTGTGCACGCTGTGACGACAATAACTTTGCATAAACGTATCCAATAACAGAAGCAGAAAACCATAACAGGACATTTTCTTTCAGCCTCTAATTAGGAAGGATCATATTTTGTAACTGGACCAGCCAGGCAAGTTTAGATTATAACTCTTGTCAGGTCCTTCAATTCATATCATCTAATCTATGGACCTCGCCCTGTAATCAACACGTGTAGCGTTGCAAGAATATAATATGCATGCTGAGTGAATTAATTATTAAAGATAAAAAACAATTTTCCCATATATGTTATACACATAGTAGGGGCTGTCCCTAATGGAGGGGTGGGCCCAGGGGGACTTTTGCGGGCCACCGATTGGCAACATAATGTAACCGCTACACCTTTTCTTCAACTCCTATTCCCTTTTATATGCATTTTATAGTACATACTATTTAATAAATACAGTATTAATAGTTTGCCCTATAAACCTATGCCTCGCTGTTTTTCAATATGCATGCTTTTGGCTTCCCTCCTCATATCAAAGCAGGGGCGTTAGTATTAGGGGAAGCCTGCGGTATTATCCAGATGTCCCCGTGTCTGCAGCCTCCTGTGCAGCTGGAAAGGGCAGATAAATATGCACTGCACCGGTCCAGGTCACATGGGCCCTTTCTAAACTATTGTGAACGGGCAAGGGGAGACAGGAATGTATCAGGGTCACAGTGAAACCGAGGCTGCTGGAGAGGTGAGAGGTAAGTGGGAGCGGCGGTCTGTACACACACACATACATTATATATATATATATATATATATATATATGTGCATGTGAGCATGGCTGTGTAATTGTGTGTGTATGAGTATGTGTGAGATGGAGTGTGTTAGAATGAATGTGCGTGTGTGTTAGGGAGTATGAGTAAGTGTGTGTAATTTGTATAAGAGCGTATGTTGGGGGGAGGGCAAAGAAGGCACAGACAACTTGTTTGGGGGCAAAGGTGGCACAGATAAGCTGTTTGGGGGCACTGACAAGCTGGGGCAAAGATGGTACAAACAGGCTGTTTGGGGGTTAGAATGGCACTGATAAGCTTCTTGAAGCACTCAAGCTGTTAAGGGCAAAGGTGAAAAAGTGGCTTGGTGAAGCTGGGGGGCCACGGGACAATTTTCCTAGCCCTGGATGCAGATGTCCTTTTAACATGTACAATGGAATGTGTAGCCTGCTACCGTATATATACAATGCAAAGATGGTGTTTTCTTATACCTTTTGTTAAAATGAGTACTTACCCAACTGTCTGATCTCTGCAGCTTATCGGGTCCTAGGCTGGCAAGCATCTCCTTCCTCACTGCATCAGATGGATGATGTTCAGGAATCTTGATCCGACTACTGGTGGAGGTCCTCTGCTGACACCTAGTAGCAAATGTTTGGTATTGCATGCAGGCAGATGTGTGGAGGAAAAAAAAAAAAAAAAAAAAAAAAGGTGTTTGGAGCCTTTCCTAATTGCTCATACTCATCACCTTTACATTGCCACCAGTCTGAACCCCCTTACAGTGAGAAGACCCATCAATGATGATTGCACCATACAAACTTTCATACCTCCCTGTTACAGGGTCACCGTACCCAAGGCTGGGTCCCCCTGTTTGAGGGCTGAGGAATCACCAGTCAGTCCCTCATACGGATAGCGCTCAGCTATCCACGGATCATCCAGACCACCATTCGTAGTAAACCAAGAAGAACTCTCTTTATTACAAACACACAGAAATTTATACAATCTCAATGCAATGTGCACCGAACCCAACCCCCAATCCCATCAGCCACATCCCATCACAAATCCCATTAGTATACAGGAGATGTATCAGGTGAGGGGATTACAGAATACAATGGGTTCCCCCACCTGTGTTATCCCCCCTGTAGTGCGGGTGCCGTCTGGGCAGACAGGGCTGTGCTGGCTGATTAAGAGCCCCAGCCAGATTATAGGATCGTCTCTTTCAAGGCTGGGGCTGAATCCACATCAGTCTCTGGGCCGGTTACACAATAAACACAATATAATATATTACCGGGTCACGGTATACAGAACCGGACACAAAAGTGCTCCGTGACCCGGCTAAACTTCATATGACACATGAGCCAGCTAGCCTGGCCCTGTCACAGATCTCCCCCTTGACCAACGGTCCGGCAGACCAGGCAGATCCACACGGGTCTGCTGCAGGCTGTCCGAGTCGACAAAGTTCAAAGGTGCAGGCCTTAGTTCATGGCCCCCTTTGTCAGAATCATCCATTGAAGGTGGGCCAGGGCCCTGGTTGCCCAAAAGGATAGTCAGTAGTCCTCTGTGAATTGGAGGACGGTCCCAGCTCAGCCGGGGGCACATGGCTATCCCCCTCACCGGGGTAACAGGGGGACGTGGAGACTCCTGCTCCCTAGTCTTGGGAACTGAGTCTGGGGCAGCTGCCAGGCCAGGGTGGTTGCATGGAAGGAAAACCCTGCTGATCGGGCCGGGGTTACTCAGGGAACCAGGGAAACACGTAGAGGTAGTAAGAGGGGCCTCTACCGGGACACTGGAGTGACCTAGGGGACACTCTGGGACAGGAACGGGTGCCCTTACGGGGTTATTAGGCGAGCTAAGCAGCACTGCGGGGTACTCAGGGGACCCAGGGGAATACTCCGGGGCGAGGGACAGGTGCCAATACTGGACCACCGGGAGGGTTAAGCAGACCCTCGATCTTCCTCTCTGGGACAGGTGCCTCTGCCTGGGCACGGAGAGAGTCAGAGGAACACTCTGGGACAGTGACCTGGGCTTCTACCAGGACACTTGGGGAATCAGGGATCACTTCGGAAAACACAGGGATAGGAACCAGGGCCTGCGCCAGGCTACTGAGAGGACCCAGGGAACTCGGCAGCCCCTCTGGTGCCCTCGCTAGGTTAGGGAATGGTGCCTCTACCGGGTCACCGGGGACTTCAGTGGGAACCTCTGGGGCAGTGACCCGGGCTTCTCCCAGGACACTCGGGAAATCAGGGGGCCAGTCTGGGGCACTGGCTTCTACGGGAATAGCTAGGGGTTTGGTGAGGGGGATTGTGCCACTTACTCGGGCGGTGGGGACAGTCATCTCTTCTGCCGGGGTAGAGCAGCCAGGGTTGTTGGTGAGGACATGGGTCGGAGCTTTTGGCTTCCTCCTCCGCTTCTTCTTGCTGGCGAGGACCTCGGTTCTTCTCGCCAGGGCAGGGGCCGCGGAGTAGGTGAAGAGGACCTCGGTCCCACTCCTGCAAGTAGTAGTAGTACCATGCTCCCAGTCTCCTTGTAACTCCTGGAGCTCCACTCTCCGCAGCAATTCTTTATAGTCCCTCTCGAGCTGCCATTCCTCTTGGACCAGGCAATCCATAACAGCCTCCAGCTCGGGGGGAATAGCATAAACCAGGACTTCTGCACGGTTGTCCCAGATTGTATCCCTGCGGTACTGGCAGGGGCTTCCGAAGGACGAGTCAAATTGGAAGGCATCATATATCAGTCCTGGGTCGACGGGGCTATACAGCATCAGAGGGTCGCTGTGGTCTTCACCTGCTAACTGCTGGGAGAATCCCTGGTAGCGGCTCTGGAGGTCGAGCTCTGCATATATGAGACCCCTCAATTCGTCTTCCCACTCCGGCAACGGGTTCTCCCCCAGGAGTGGAACTCGTAGATCCCACATTGTCCAGTACTGTGCCCAGTATGATTCGAAGTGGGGATGGGAGAAATCATCCCTCCAGTCTGCAGGCGCAGACTCTAACTGCCTCTGCTGGTGTTCCAGCTCACACACCTCGGCTGTAACCCGGTCTGTCTCATCCTCTGGTTCTCGGAAGGGTTGGATATCCTGGTATGATATTTTGGTGTTCTGTTCCCCTAGTCTGGGAGATACAGACCCACTCTGGCTCAGTTCCTGGTGACACATTTTAATCACCGCCGTCACTTGCTCCGATGTAGCCCCTCCTGGGTACAGGGATAGGTGCCATAGAATGTTCTTTTGTAGAGCACTCAGTCCGAGGCTCTCCTCTGGGGCATCCTGGTGCCGGTCCATCTCTCTGCAGTCCGCAATCAGAGTAGCCTTTCCTTTGCTACAAACCTCCAGGAGCTCTCTTGGTGTCTCTCGTCTGCAATCCCAGTTGGTGGTTTGGATTTCACCCAAGTCGTGGGATTCTTCCCACTGCTGCCAACCAATGTTACAGGGTCACCGTACCCAAGGCTGGGTCCCCCTGTTTGAGGGCTGAGGAATCACCAGTCAGTCCCTCATACGGATAGCGCTCAGCTATCCACGGATCATCCAGACCACCATTCGTAGTAAACCAAGAAGAACTCTCTTTATTACAAACACACAGAACTTTATACAATCTCAATGCAATGTGCACCGAACCCAACCCCCAATCCCATCAGCCACATCCCATCACAAATCCCATTAGTATACAGGAGATGTATCAGGTGAGGGGATTACAGAATACAATGGGTTCCCCCACCTGTGTTATCCCCCCTGTAGTGCGGGTGCCGTCTGGGCAGACAGGGCTGTGCTGGCTGATTAAGAGCCCCAGCCAGATTATAGGATCGTCTCTTTCAAGGCTGGGGCTGAATCCACATCAGTCTCTGGGCCGGTTACACAATAAACACAATATAATATATTACCGGGTCACAGTATACAGAACCGGACACAAAAGTGCTCCGTGACCCGGCTAAACTTCATATGACACATGAGCCAGCTAGCCTGGCCCTGTCACACTCCCAACATTTCAAAATGTGAAAGAGGGTCACTGATACAAGCAATTGCACTTTACAATGTCGCGCTCGCATCACCACTACAATTCCCATGATTCTCAGCCAGCCAGGTGTCCACCATAATGCTGGCTGAGCATCACTGGAAGAGCAGTCCACAGCAGCAGAGATTTTTTTTAAATTAAAAAAGGCTAATGTTAGCCTCCCTCCCAGGACCCTTACACACCCCTGCTCATAAACACATATATATATATATATATATATATATATATATACTGCCTTTACACACATATACACTTCCCTTACACACACCTGCCCATAAAAACACATATACACTGCCCTTACACACACACATACATGTACACTGCCCTTACACACACACACACGCATTTACATTGCCCTTACACATATATACATTGCCCTTACACACACCTACCCATAAACACACATATACACACGTACACTGCCCTTACAGACACATATACTGCCCTTACACACACACATACATACATACACTACCCTTACACAGGCTATGCGCACCCCCCCCCCCAGCTGCACCTGATCTCGCCTCACCCTTCCCGCGAGGCGGGACAGAGACCCAAAATCGGGACTTTCCCACCTAAATCGGGACAGTTGGGGGGCATGGCGGAGTTGGACAGGGCACTCTCCAGGATGTTGAGCACACAGGGTTATGCGGCCACACACCAGGGCCCTGACATAGCAGCGGATGTTATCCAGAACAAAAAGTGATATCCTGCAGGTACCCTGGATCAGGCATGAGACATAGCTCTACAAACGAATGTGCAGGATGCTGCAGGCTGGGAGTAGGGAAGCTAAGCAGAGTACAGGAGAAACATAGCAACCAAGGGATACAGGGAACAAGGAACACAAGGGATGGAGTCAGGAACTGTAGATTTCCAGCTCCGCAGCCTGGATCGGGCGTGACAGTAGGGCCTAGCAGCTGGACTGAACCCCACAGAGACTATAATAGAAAACAAACAATACAGCAGTTTGTATCATCCATGAATGATACAGTAAATTATGCCCAGAGATTGAGAAGAAATAGAATGGTGAAATACATCTTTTGTTTGATAGCATGCAAGATTTTGGTTGCCTTAAGTAGTTTTAGTTAAATATTTAGAACAGAAGTCTCATTACAAGACGTCAAGGAGTTAACAGAAGTGCTTTACTACATTACTACACTGCTGGGATTTTATTCATAAAAAGTTATACCAATAACAAAAGTTATGGCGGGTTAATGTGACGGAAAACCCTTCCACCTAAAAATTAAGGGATAGTATAAGCAGTGGTGGCTGGTGGGTAATTCCAATGGGGGTTCACAATATTTAAATTTTAAAAATGAAATGTACATTTATGACGTAATGTACAGGTTAAAATACATTTCCCTAAATTAACTCTAAAGACCCCATCAACCATAATTGCCCCTAAAATAACCCTAAAGACCTCATCAACCATAACTGCCCCTAAATTAACCCTAAAGACCCCATCAACCATAACTGCCCCTAAATTAACCCTAAACATCACATTAACCATAACTGCTCCTAAGTTAACCCCCACCTCCCCTAACTTTCAGCAGCCCAAATATTAATTTTATACTTACTGTTAGAGGAGTTTCTGAGCAGTGTGGATGCTATAAGGAAAGGGGCGGGGCCAACCATCAGTGTGACTGCAGGGAGGGACCGCCTCTCCACTCGCATCAGTCACTGGGGAGGGCGGGGAGACTCCAGGCTGGGCGGCGAGTATATCGGCTGGGAGAAGACGGCTGGGAACAATCACAGGGAATTCTGGGTAGGCAAATGCAAATAAGGTCAACAATGATCACCTTTTGCCTCTATATCCACTGTATACATGGGTCCCTTTAAGGTAAACACCCGCTGTGCAAGACAGCCTTTAGACAGAACCCGGGTTAAGAGGTGCAGTAGACAGATCATCACTCATGGACAGCTGTTTCGTCCTTAATGGGACTTGTCACCATGAGGTTGTGATACTGGCTTACTATTTGAGGCTTGGAGCAGCACAAGAGATATCAATAACAAAAGCTATGGAGGGTAAAGGTGATGGAAAACCCTTCTACCTAAAATTAAGGGGTAGTAGAAACATGGTTCTGTCCATTTATGAAGTGGATATAGAGGCAAAAGGTGATCATTGTGGACCTTATTTGCATTCGCCTACCCAGAATCCCTTGTGGTTGTGGCAGCACCATGAGATTTCTGGGGGAAAAACAAGCCTTCTGGCTTGTCTGGTAGATGCAGATGAGTGTTTAATAATGCTTCTACTATTCATAAAGTTGAAATAGAACATCCATATAAAACTAATGAGCTTAAATAAATCCGAATTACCCCAACTTTTGTTTTTTTTATAAGATCTCTGGATTGCACAAATAAGAGATGTGCGTTAAAATACATACAATTTCAAGAGCTAAACAAATAATACTTTGAGTGTGCGTGTGGTGACCATCAACACTCTTTAGAATCTTTAGATTATTGAGAGATATTGTGAGTGACCTCAGCAAGATGTTAACAGGCACCCCATGTTTCCCATTCTCCTCCTACTGTTGGGACTTTATGTTAAGTCTTCATTCAGATAAATGTTCTTAAATATTAGGCCTCAAATTCTCCCAACAGTGCATTTTTCTTATTGACCACATGCTCATTTTTTCCCCCAAAGTGTCAGAGCCATAAACGTATAGGAACCTGGCCAAAAAGTAACTGGTCCATGTGTGTGTCATTGGTAGACAAATATGGTTCTACTGAAAGTATGCAGGGCTATAGCTGTACTCGTATATTATGACCTCCTTATAGGCAGGCTCTAGTATTCAACCTTATGTTGTAACGGTTTGCACCGTCATTGTCAAAAGTCGTTATCAACTACTTCATATCTCTGTGCACGATGTAGAACCAACTTAGTTCTTCTTGTAGCAGACTCACCCTGGGGTTGATCTTTTATAATGTACAGTAATATCTGGAAGTGTAAATGTTCAACTCTCCTAGGTTAGTCTTTGGCCATATCAGATCTTCCAGTTGAACAATAAAGCATTCAGCGGCCTGGAGGTTGCTTTTCCTCTCCACGCACACCAATGACAGCCCCATTCTCCAAACATAAAACCATCTTAACTTCCAATAAAAAATTTAAATAACTCACCCCGCAGATCATAGGCTTCCTTGTCCTCCAACATAAAGGAGCAGATGTAATTAAAATGCATTACCTGTGTTTACCTTAGACTTTTACCTCGGAACAACATTTTACCATATCATTTACCAGTTTTCCAAACACAGAAGTAAGACTGTCAGTATACCAGCACTCTTTCATTCTGGAACATACAGGAATTCTGGTCCCCTTTGCCAAGTCCCAAGTGGTCTATAGAGCTCTGACACAACTTAATGTTAAATCACTATAATGTATATTTAAAACAAAAACATGTGAATGTCCTGCATCTCTTTTTGAAATGTGTTTGTGAAGTAGGCCCAATCAGAGGTATTTTGGGAAGTCAGCCATGTTACTCTTCTACAACTTAAAAAAAATCCCTAATACCCAAGCATGTTGGATGTTATTACCGTACTTAACTAGCCCCCAGATATCTATGCACTCACACTCTATCTTATGCACCCGGCTCGATGCAAGTTTTCATGCAACACTACATTACGAAACCCCATTGACCTTCCATAGCAGGCCTTCCTAAATCAGACCAGTCCTGTTTCAACAATTTGGACCAGCCTGGGTTGGAATCACCT